>ML663426.1:201938-294916 GCA_007570785.1 Antilocapra americana | reverse complement strand
ATATATATATATATATATATATATATATATATATATATATATATACATTTAGATCAAAAGATGACTTGGTTTCTGAAGTAAATGAATTCAGTTTTGATCAGATCCCATTTTAAAGACATCCACCTGCTCCTAGATTTTGATGAAAGTTTAAACAGTGATGTGGCCTTACTTGGATCCCATGCCTCAACCAGAATCACAGTTACCATTTTCCTAAGTGTTTTATTGAAATTGAAAATGATAATACCTATAAAACCTCTTCAGGGCTGACATTTCAAGTCTCATTTTCAGTACAAACAAAATTAGAAAATGGAAAATATAACCTTTCTCACCCTATATTTTCTTCACTGGATATAAATTTGAAAGGTAGTCCCTATTCCAGAATCATGACCAACTAGCAGGAATAATGATGAGGAGTGATGATAATAATAATAATAATAGCAGCTAGCATTTTTTGGAGCATTTAGTCTGGACCAAGCCCTGTTTTACCACTTTACATGTGTTGACTTACTCAGTGATCACAGCAAACCTACCTGGTAGGAATTATTATTATCTCCACATTACAGATGAGGACAATGAGGTACGAAAAGGTTAAGATTTTGCCTAAAGGTATATAGCTGATGACTGCTGGAACTAGGTTCCTAACCCAGATAATCCTGCTACACAGAGACATGCAAATAATCTTAATTTATAGTTGTTATGTCAAAAAGATGGATTATAGAATTTGTGTGTCCCTTCTGACCTTTTTCTACTCCCTGTTGTTGTTGTTTTCTGTTTATAACATTGTCAATTAACATTCCAGTAGTAGAGGCTTGGGCTTCCCAGGTGGTGCTAGTGGGAAAGAACCCACCTGCCAGTGCAGGAGACACAGGTTCAGTCCCTGGGTCAGGAAGATCCCCTGGAGTAGGAAATGACAACCTACTCCAGTATTCTTGCCTGGAGAAATCCATGGACAGAGGAGCCTGGTGGGCTATGGTCCATGGGATTGCACAGTCAGACATGACTGAAGCGACTTAGCCTGCACTCACGCATGCACACACACACAGTAGAGGCTCAGGGAAAATAAAAACTTACAGAAAGTTGTAAGAATTTCTTCAAGAAGTGGAAATACTTTTCAGCGATCTTTTTCCCCTTTGATGCTCATCGCAGTGCTTTCTATCATACTTTGCAGCTTTAAAATTACTTCTTCCCATGCACACAGCTAACCCCGGTGTTGCCATGGAGGCTGAGATCAATGCCACAAGAAAGGGCTTCATTTGCATATTGTGTTGATTAGCAGGGGTATTTGCTAATCCTTTCCAAATTCTCCCATCCACTACCATGACTAATCTCATATGTTGGCAATATATGGTATTCATGAATGTTACGAACTGATCCTCTCAGGTTATTTAACACTTCAGTTCTGTTCAGTAATAGCTTAATTAAACCTTGAGGAAAAAAAGTCACAAGAAAATAAAAGTAAGTTTTTGAAATCAGTTAATAAGAGAAAGTTAGAATTCACTGCTGTGAGGAAGAGCAAAGAATATAATAACATAATACTGGGTTGGCCCCAAAGTTAGTTTGGGTTTTTACATAAGGTGTTGCCAAAACAACCTGAACAAACTTTTGGGTCAACCCAATGTAACATAAATGGTACATTTCATTCTGGGTATTCAGCAGTTGACCGTTGTGACCAACTCTCATGTATTAAGAGTCTTCTCTGTGCCTGGCACTGTGCCAGGTGCTGTCATGTATTACTTCATTCATTTTCATAATAATCCTATGAGGCCCAGAGTAGAGTTGTTGAGTCACACATCCAAATTCAGACATCTACCAAATGACAGTATCTGAACGAAGCTGGACCACACAAGTGTGTCTGACTCCTGCCAGTCTCCTGGAGTGGGACTTGCCATCCCATACTTAACTTAAGATGGAGCTTACTTGCTATCCCATAAGTTAACTCTCTAGAAGACAGCAATAGTGTCAATGAAGAAAAACTGCAAGGCTTTCTTTGATCAGGGCTCGCTTTGATGAAGCCATTTCTAACAAGCAGGGACTGTCCAAAAATGGAGAGAATGGATTCTTTGGGAAGGTAATTAGTATCCTGTTATTGCAGTGTTTATATATGGGTAGTGTGGTTCACACAGGCCTGATAGAGACTTATCAGATGCTATAGAAAGAATTCTTGCATTTTACTGGATGATTGAATTAAATCGTTATGAATCCCTTTGTCAAATCCAACACAAAGACCACCAGTGAAGGTCGCTGGTCTTAAAAACATGCTGTACTCTCTTGACAGAAGCTCAGTAGTGGCTCAAAAGTGAGAGTTATAAGGGTTCCAGAGGTTGGGATTGGTCATAAGGCAGTTTTAAAGCAGAATTTTGTTAAGTTTGGGTCTTATAAATCCAGATCAGAATTTGTAAACTAGTGTGAGTTGCTGGGATACTCAGTGGTCTTGTCTTTGAGATACAGGAGCCATGTGGAGTTAATGTTAAAACATCCAAGGTAAAAAAAAGAGAGAGAGAGAAAAGAAAAAAAAAGAGACACAAAGAAACTGTCACAGACCAGAAGAGATGAAGCTCTCTTCATCTCTTAGGGCTTCCCTAGTGGCTCAGATGTTAAAGAATCTGCCTGTGCAACGCAGGAGACCTAGGTTTGATCCCTGAGTTGGGAAGATTTCTTGCAGAATGGAATGGCTATCTGCTCCAGTATTCTTGCCTGGAAAATCCCATGGACAGAGGAGCCTGGTGGGCTACAGTGTGTAGGGTTGCAAAGAGTCGGACACGACTGAGATGACACCCACAAGAGATGAAGATGTGACAATTAAATGAGGTATGATATCCTGGATGGGATCCTGGAAAGGAATAAGGGCATTAGTGGAGAAACTGGTGAAATCCAAATAAAATCTGGAATTTATTTATAGTAATGTACCAGTGTTAGTTTCTTAGTTTTCACAGACATATTATAGTAAATTAAGATGCTAACATTAGGGAAAATTGTGGGAATACCCCAGCTGTCCAGTGGATAGGACCCAGTGTTTTCACTGCCAGGACCCGAGGTCAATCCCTGGTAGGGGAGCTAAGATCCTGCAAGAGGCACAGGCCAAAAAAAAAAAAAAAATTGGGGAAAATTGGATGCAGGGTAAGTGGGAACTCTCTGTATCATCTCTGCAATTTTTCTGCAAATCTAAAATTCAAACAAATTTCAGTTTATAAAGAAACAGTTTGAGTTTCCCTTGTACCTCATGGCTTGCTTCAGTTTATCTATTTCTGAATCATAGTTCAATATGTTTTACAAATTGTGGTTTGTTTTGTTTCTCACTTTGATTTGGGAAACACTTTACAGGCCTTCTAGTCTGAATAGAATTTCTCTGTAACCTGAACTATGGGGAAATAAGTAGTAGGATTTGATGGGGATGGAAAAGATGTGTCTAAAATAAGACCTATTTTTCACTCTTTTTTCCCCAATTTTATATTTTCTTGAGTTAAGGGGACCATCTTGAGTACACAAATGATGCTGCACCCACATGGCAGAGAGGATAAAGCTGTTAAGTCTGTATGGAAAGGCAGGCATACCCTCTGTCACCGATAGAAAAGAGTCAAGTAAAGCCCAGTGAAGCCATGACATGGTGATGTACCAGAGGATACAGTGACCGGCATCTGACCCCCAGGGCACAAGAGGTTGACACAAGTCAAGGCGAGTGCTCCTTTCTCTCTTATTGAATCAGAAACTGCACCCTTGTGCTTCCTAAGTTGTTCCGGGAGATTTCTCAACTAGCAAGCACCAGACATTATGCATTTCAAGTTTTCCTCTCTTCAGAGGAGCGGGCTGCAGATGGTGTTTGTGATTGCAGCAGAGGAAATGCCATTGAAGGCAAAGAGTGCGGATAATATAATAGCTTCTTTCCCAAGGATATTTGTTTTGGCATGCCTTTCCACTGATACTTCCTTTTACGTGCCTGGGAGGCTTGAAGCTTGTTTTCACCTCCTCGCAAAAATATTGACATTATTGGTAATGGACAAAGCATGACTTGGCATTTGCAGAAATAAGAAGGAGCCCTGATAGCTCAGTTCATAAAGCATCAACCTGAAATGCAGGAGGTTAAATGCAGACCCTGGTTTGATTCCTGGGTCTGGAAGATCTGCTGGAGAAGGGACAGGCTACCCTCTCCAGTATTCTTGGGCTTCCCTTGTGGCTCAGCTGGTAAAGAGTCTGCCTGCAATGCGGGAGAACTGGGTTGTAATAAGGCACTGTTTGTTGTGGGTTTGCACATGATAATTAGAACTAGTATAATTGTGTCCAGGGTCAACTTTCATTTCTGCTTTTTCAACTACAGGCTTGATAGAATGATGAAAATAAGAATTCTGGGTTCTCCTCATAACTTGTCTTGAGATTTTTGGAAAACTGTCTACACTCAGGGCTTCTATTTCCTCATCTAGAAAATAAGTAACCTATATACAAAAAAAACCTCTTTAAACGTAATTCAGTTCAGTTGCTCAGTTGTGTCCGACTCTTTTCGACCCCATGAATTGCAGCACGCCAGGCCTCCCTTTCCATCACCAACTAACCCACCACTAATCAGGAAAACAATGATCGTGGGAGTTTATCGCATTTGCCATACAATTATTTGTCCATCATATACAGTTGCTTCAACAAATTGAGAATGTCACGAAGCATAAGAAGCCTGAAGCCTCGGGGCAGGCTCTCCACTTAATATAGAAGATGGCAGGCCCAATGGCAGAGTGGTTAAGGGCACAAACTCTGCCACTAGAAAATTTAGGTGTGAATCTTGAGTCCATATCATGTGAGAGCTGTGTCACCTTAGAACAGTGATGAACCTCTCTTTTCCTCAGTTTTCTCAACTATAAGATAAATACTACTATTAGTACCCATCTCCTGGGGGAATTGGGAGAGCTTAAGGGATTAATATTGGTAAAGAGCTTAACATGTTCTTGGTATACAGCATACACAGAATAAACTGTAGTTGCTGTTTCTATCATTCTTCTCATTGAGACATATTATTAAAGTCAACTTTATCTACACATATACCTTGACAAAAACAGCCAGAATTTCCCATTTATCATAGACCAACAGAAATGACTAGTGTGGGTACTGTCATTCTCCCTAATTCGGGGGATAATAAAACTGAGGTATGAGGAGTTAAAACAACTCGCCTAAGTGGCAGCTAGTATGCATCAGGCACAGGGTTTGGACCCTTACAGTCTGGTTCCAGAGTCACTGCTTTTAACCCTATGTGTTGCTGCCATAATAACAACTCATATTTATTAAGTGCCTACGAAGCACTATATTCATTACAAACCTTATCCCTCATCCTTATGATAACCCGGCAAGGAAGGTATTATGTTTACTTCAGTTTTTCACAGTCGTGGAAAGTGATGCTCAGAAAGACTGGGTAACTTGCACAACATCACAGAGCGAGGGAGGGCTAGAGGCTGTCTCTATAATCCTTGTTTTGCCCACTCTCTACTGTATTGTTTCTTGGCAAGAATGAGATTCCTGGTTTTTAGTTTAGTTTTTTCCTTTTTTTAGACTCAGTCTTTCTAGTGGGAGATGAAGGCAAATTTTGCTCGGTGTCAAATTTCTGGAAGGATTGGATAACTGCTACACCAGTGTTCTCCCTGGGAAATCTGCAGAGCATACCCATTAATGAGGCTCAGGAAGCAGTAGCCTTGGGTGGAGGCCCCCTGCTGCTGCTCCAGGCCCCACAGGCACACAGATCTGTAGATCCCTCCAAGAAGATTTTCTCTTCCATAAAGGGAAAGAGTTACTGAAGCACACAAAGAAAGCTTTTATATGAAATTCAAATTTGCTCAACCTTCCTGAGAATGAATCTTAAGTGAGCCAAACAACATTCTGACTAAAGCCCATAATCACATCACTTGTTACATGATGAAATACAATGAGATTCTTGGAAGAAATCCCCATGGAACAAATTCACCCAATTTAATTCTCTGGGCAAATAGTTCTTCTTGATGTACCCTAGAAATACACAGGCTATCAAGGAAGCCAATACATTTTTGTGATCTAGTAAGAAAGCACACCTAGGAAAATGAGAAATAAAGCCAACAGTTAATATTTCCTTGCCCTTAGATGCTTGGAACCATGGTCCACAAAGAATGTTCCAAGAGGAATTACAGTAAACAACAAAGGAAGGGCTGGAAAAATATATACGTTATGCAGCATTTATGCTTTTCCCATTGGATATTACTTTCATATAACTCCTTATTTCAACTTTGTGTAAAAAAATGTCTCCCAAGTTCAGAAAGGTTATAAAACTAAATATGAAAAAGAAGACAGGAAAACTTATATTTTAAATAGAACAGACTTTTTACTCTTCCAGTATTTTAATATTATACTACCCTTCCCAAAGCCATACTTAGCAAAATCTGAAGAAAAATGTGTGAATTCATACTGTTGAGGAATCTTATAAGCAATAAAATATGAACACGTTTATATTAAATAAAAGCCTTTTATGAATCATAATCCATCATGCAGTGGCTTAGTTGCTTATACTTTAAGCTGATACAGTTTTTGTAGCTTTCCTGTTTTGGCTCTGTGGATTATAACTCCAGGTTACACAAAGTTTCAGAGGGAAGACAACCTCTTACCCAGGATTTAAATATGGGGAGACAAGAGGTAACATTTTTCCTTCTCCCATTCCCAATGAGCCATAGTCCCTTGACTCTACAAAAACCTCTCATGAAAAATTTATCATGAACAAACTCTGACCTCCAAATTGGAGAATCGGTTTAATCAGACCAAATGCATAATTATCGTGTAGTCAAGCATGCACAGAATTTTGGAATATTATGTGGTTGGTGGATATTTTATGAGCACTATATTGGTGCTATTGCTTCTGCAATAATGGTACTTACACACAGATCTAAGATATCATGGCACACAAAACTCTGCTGCTGCTGCTGCTAAGTCGCTTTAGTCATGTCTGACTCTGTGCGACCCCACAGACATCAGCCCACCAGGCTCCACCGTCCCTGGGATTTTCTAGGCAAGAGTACTGGAGTGGGGTGCCATTGCCTTCTCTGACACAAAACTCAGAAAGTAGGAATTACAATTCTTCCCATACTCTTATTTACAATGAGTAGGAGACAGAGGTCATCTGCCATTGGAGGGGGAGCAGGAAAGCAGAGGGAGATATCCCTTGCTCCTCAAACTGAGGTACACAGTGCAGGAAAGGCAGGGATAATAATTGCCAGAGGGGACTTCCCTGGTGACCCAGTATTTAAGACTCTGTGCTCACACTGTGGGAGCCATGGGTTCGATCCCTGATCAGTGAACTAAGATTCCACATGCCATGTACCATGACCAAAAAGGAAGAAGAAAATAACCAAGAGAAACCTCACAGGCACTGAGGACCTGGAGAACACTGAGTACCAACCAGTGGCCCTCTACTGCTGTGATGGGCAAGAGAATAAAGAGAGAACATCCCCATCTGCCACAGTTCCAGTTTACAGAGCCCGATGAAGCATGGGGATAAGGAAGGAGAACAGAAACAAGGGATCCAGGTACTCAGACCAAAAGCCGTGATGAAGAAAAAGCTGTAATCCTGTTCTTAAATAGAGTGAGGCCTATTGTGAATTGAATAAAACTAAAGCAACAATGAAGTTCAGCTCCAGATCAATCTAACAATAGACTGACCCCAAAGCAATACTAATGGCCTAATAGAAGAAAAGGCATTCCCATTTTTGGACACTGATATAATTTAACTCAGTTTCTGTTCTTTTACATATAGTGACTTGTAATCAAAAGGAAATTATAGAAACAAACAAAAGACTTACAAAAAACTAAGAAGATAGGAAACATTCTCAAGAGATAAAGAGTCTATAGAACCAATCCCAGAGATGATCTAGGATGAAAGAATTATCAAACAAGATATTAAAATAACTATGATACACATTTTCAAAAGATATAGTGGGAAGGTGAGTAACATGCATGAATGGATATAGAATTTCACCATTGAGATGGAAACTATGAATAGAGAAAGATGGGAAAGCTGAAAATAAAATGTAGACAATAAGAGATGATGAACTTGTTTTGAGGGGTTGTGAGTTGACTGGCTACAGCAGAGAATAAAATTTGTGACTTGGATACATGTAAATATGAAGTATCTAAAAAGAAACAAAAAGAAATAAAGCAGCAAAAAAAGGAACAGAGCCTCTGATATCTGTGGCACAATAGCAAACCATCTGACATACAAGTAATTAGAGTCCCTGGAGGAGAAGAAAGAAATGAGCAGAAAAAATATAGACCAGGATAATGGCCGACAATTTTTCAAAATTTATGGAAAGACATCTTGACTATCCAAAGAGCTCACAGAATACCAATCAGGATTAATACAACAAACAAAAACCAGCTAGGCATATTAGAATCAAACTAGTAAACATACTAAGATAAAAAGACAATCTTGAAAGCATCAAGAAAAATCAGAAATACTACATACAGGGGAACAATGATAAGAATAATTTGTAATGTCTCATCAGAAACCATGAGACTGAAGACAATGGAATAGTATCTCATCTCCTCACTGAGAGAAAAATAAAACCTGTCAAACTTGAATTACATATCCAGCAAAGATATTTTTCAAAGATGAAGGCAAAATAAAGAAATTTTCAGGAAAAAAGGAAGCTGAAAAGAAGAATTTTTATTCAGCAGAAATATGCTGTAAGAAGTACTCAAAATAAACTCTTTATACTGAAGCAAAATTATACCACCTAGAAATCTAATTCTGTTGGAAGAAATGAAAAATGCCTGAAGAAGTTAATGTACTGGTAAATATAAAGAATCATTATTTTAAAAAACAGTAAATATGTGTTTGTGTGTGTGTGTAGAAATAATATCAAAGACTACTATTTATGGCAAAAATAATACTAATGGAACAAGGGAGGTGGTTAGAACACATAGAATAAAACACGAGAAAATGAGCATAAAGGCTGTGAGTGGGATAGCTGGAAGAATAATTCTGCAAACTTCTTATAGTCTATGTGAAGTAATAGGACATATACTGAAAATAGCAGAGATAAAGATGCATACTGTATGGTTTCCCTGGTAGCTGAGTTGGTAAAGAATCCTCCTGCAATGCAGGGGACCCAGGTTCGATCCCTGGGTGGTAAAAATCCCCTGGAGAAGGAAAGGGCAACCTACTCCAGTATTCTTGCCTGGAAAATCCCATGGACAGAGAAGCCTGGCAGGCTATAGTCCTTGGGGTCACAAAGAGTTGGACATGACTTAGCAACTAAACCACCACCAAAGATGCATACTGTAATCTTGTGAAAATGCTAAAAATAATACAAAGAATGTAAATATAAAAAATATATGAGGGAATTCCCTGATGGCCCAGTAGTTAAGATTCTGTGCTTCCAATGATGGGGATGGGGGTTTGATCCCTGCTAAAGGAACTAAGATCCCAACATGAGGCACATTGCAACCCCCCAAAAATTTTGTTTTGATTCACCCCAAAAAGTCTAATAAAGGAACAGGGAAGCACCCAAATGGAAACTTTAAATCTAAACATACATAATTATAATATGAAAAGTGAAAGTGTTAGCTGCTCAGTTGTATCCAACTTTTGCGACCCCTGTCAGGTTTTTCTGTTCATAGGATTCTCCAAGTCAGAATACTGGAATGGATATTCTGGAAGAATATTGGAGTACATTGCAGGTGGATTCTTTACAGTCTGAGCCACCAGGAAAGCACAACTATGATATAAACAGTCTAAAAACCCTAAATAAAAGGCAGAATTTGGGAACTGGAAGAAAAATAATGACTCAGTTATACACTGCTTTACAAAACACACTTTAAACATAAAGACACAAAGATGATGAATGTCAAAGGATGGAAAATATACATACTGAAATACTGAGCCTAACATTGATGGTGTGGCTGTACTAGATAAGGTAAGCTTTGTGGAGGTGAATATCATCAGAGATGAAGAAGGAAATTTCATTATTTATACAATGGTCAGCTTATCAAGAATATAAATTCTTGTGTGTTTGCACCTAACAAAGGCATTATTACATACCATGAAGCAAAAATTGATAGGAATAAAAGAAAAATACAGATAAACCCACAATCATGGTAAGAGGTTTCAATACTCATCTCTATTGCACTGATAAAATATCTAGACCAAAAAATCTAAGATAGAATTGAACACTATCAATCAATTTGAGCTTATATAAATTTATAGAACACAACTGTAACCAATAATAGCATGAAGCACATTCTCCTCAAGGGCACCAAGTACACTATGAGCTCAGCTCTCTAAATAGTTTAAATAAATGTCTGAAATCAAACAGATATATCTGATTGCAACCATATCAAGTTTGAAATCCACACCAAGAATATACACTAGACTCTGCCCTCAAATTTGGAAATCCAATATTACATATTTATTAATAAATTCATTGGAAGGATTGATATTGAGGCTGAAACTCCAATACTTGGGCCACCTCATGCGAAGAGTTGACTCATTGGAAAAGACCCTGATGCTGGGAAGGATTGGGGGCAGGAGGAGAAGAGGACGACAGAGGATGAGCTGGCTGGGTGGCATCACCAACTCAATGGACATGGTTTGGATGGACTCCAGGAGTTGGTGATGGACAGGGAGGCCTGGCGTGCTGCAGTTCATGGGGTCGCAGAGAGTCGGGCACGACTGAGTGACTGAACTGAACTGAAGCCATAGGTAAAAGAAAAATTTGGGCTTCCCAGCTGGCACTGGTGGTAAAGAACCCATCTGTCAATGCAGGAGACCCTGGTTCAATCCCTAGGTCAGGAAGATCCCCTGGAGGAGGGAATGTCTACCCACTCCAGTATTCTTGCCTAGAGAATCCCATGGACAGAGGAGCCTGTGGGCTATAGTCCATAGGGTCACAAAGAGTCAGACATGACTGAAGTAGCATGGATACACAAAAGAAAAATTTAAAGTGGAAGTTAGAAAGTACTTAAGGAGGGGATATATGTATAATTATGCAGATTTGCATTGATGCATGGAAGAAAGCAGCACAACTTTGTAAAGAAAATTTCCTCCAATTAAAAAATTAAGTAGAAAAATAAAGCAACTATATTCCAATAAAAATTAATTTACAAAAGAAAATACTTTGAAGTGAATGATAGTGAAATACAATAGATCAAAAAACAAAACAAGTCTAAAGCAGTCCTTGTCGGGAAATGTATAGCTGCTTTAAATAACTTTACTCAAAAAGAAGAAAGTTGTATAATAAATTATTTATATTTCCACCTTAAGAAGCCTGGAAAAAAACCTACTGTATAGCACAAGAAACTCTAGTCAATACTCTGTAATGAACTATAAGGGAATAGGATCTAAAAAAGGGTGGCTATGTGTATATGTATAAATGATTCACTTTGCTGTACACCTGAAACTAATATAACATTGTAAATCAAGTATGCATGCGTGCTAAGTTGCTTCAGTCTTGTTCGACTCTTTGCAACTCTATGGATTGTAGCTGGCCAGGCTTCTCTGTCTATGGGATTCTCCAGACATGAATACTGGAGTGGGTAGCCATTCCCTTATCCAGGGGATCTTCCCGGTGCAAGGATTGAACCCACATCTCTTATGTCTCCTGCAGTGGCATGTGAGTTCTTTAACAATAGTGCCACCTGGGAACCCCAAATCAAGTATACGCCAATAAAAATAAATTAAAAACATAAAGTCAGAAAGAGAAGAACAAACTAAACCCCAAATGTATAAGGAGGAAGGACATGATAAAAATGGGGTTATCAGTGACACATAGAACAGATAATCACCAAAGCCAAAAGATGATTCTTTGAAAAAGTAATAAAATTTTAGACCACTAGCAATACAGATCAAAGGACTTTCCTGTAGCTCAAGTCGGTAAGGAATCTGCTTGCAGTGCAGGAGACCTGGGTTTGTTGGAGAAAGAAATGGCAACCCACTCCAGTATTCTTGCCTGGAAAATCCCACGGATGGAGGATCCTGGTGGGCTACAGTCCAAAGGGTCACAAAGAGTCAGACACGACTGAGTGACTTCACTTTCACTTAGAGACACTACAGTCATTATAAGGATAATGAGAGACTGTTGTGGACAACTCAATAAAAAAGACCAAAAACTCACTGAAAAACAGGCAAAACACTTGAACAGATACTTCAGTAAAGAAGATTTACAAAGAGACACCAAGCACACGAAGAAGTACTCAACATTCTTCATTATCAGCCAGATGTAAATTAAAAACAAAATGCAATCCCACAATATACCCACAAGACTATGACAAATAAAGACAACCATCAACCCCAAATGTTTGTGTTTATGGGGAATAATCAGAATTCTCCTTGGCAGGAATATAAAAATGATGGGGAACTGTTTAGCAGTAGCTTAAAAATTAAACTTATATCAACCTTAATAGGCAAGTGCTAGATGTTTGTCCAAAAGAAATGAAAATGTATGTCCATAGAAAAATTTGTAAGAATTGCTTTACTCATTGTAGGCAAAATCTGGCAACAGTCTAGATGTCCCTCAGTGACAGATTAGGTAAACAAATTGATATATTCAGGCAACGGAATACTTCTCAAGAAAGTGTCACGACTTACTGATACAGACACGTGGGTGAATTTCACAAACCTTATACTGGGCAAAAGGAGCCCAGACACCAAAAAAGCACCTACTATAATGTTTCCATTGATATGAAGTTCTAAAGTAGCAAAAATCTAACCCATGATGATAGAAATAAGTTCAGGGATTGCTTCTGGGGTGTTTACTAGGAAGGGGAATAAGGGGACTTTCTGGGGTGATGGATGTATTCTCTATCTTGAGTATAGATTATATGAGTGAAAGCATTTTTTCAAAACTTATGACACTATCTATGTCTACTTAAAAATCTGAGAACGTCACTGTATGTAAATTATATCTAAATAGCGAAAAAAAACTTTAAAAAGTAATATACACTCAACTTCTTATGTGTGGATGTGGGAGGCTGGTGAGGAAAGGACAACAATGAAGATTGTGAAGAGAATAGTGTGTGGAAAAGAGTTCCAGAAGGATTTCTCTGAGTGTGGTATGTGTCATCTTCCTGTTCCCGAATGACATGGAATCCTTGTTCCAATGTAGATTCTTGTTCAGTTCAGTTCAGTTCAGTCACTCAGTCGCATCTGACTTTTGAGACCCCGTGGGCTGCAGCACACCAGGCCTCACTGTCCATCACCAAGTCCTGGAGTTTACTCAAACTCATGTCCATTGAGTTGGTGATGCCATCCAATCATCTCATCCTCTGTTGTCCCCTTCTTCTCGCGCCTTCAGTTTTTCCCAGCATCAGGGTCTTTTCAAATGAGTCAGTTCCTCATATTAGGCTGTCAAAAGTTTTGAAGTCTCAGCTTCAACATCAGTCCTTCCAATGAATATTCAGGACTGATTTCCTTTAGGATGGACTGGTTGGATCTTCTTGCAGTCCAAGGGACTCTCAAGAGTCTTCTCCAACACTACAGTTCAAAAGCATCAATTCTTTAGTAGATTCCTGGGTTCCAACCAAATCAGCTGGGAATCAACAACTTGAACCACTTTCACAGAGGATACTGATGGCACACCCTGACATTGTGAAACAGCTGGGTTCCAAAATTTTCAGCCCAGAATCCAGAAGTTTAACATAAAGAAATACTGTAGTTAGACAACACAGAATGAAGCTAAAGCTTGAAATGTGATCTTGGATCTTTTCACAAGTGATGAGTGTTATGAGTCAGCTTTCATATGTCTATGAAACTATGTATCAGATTATTTTATTTTATTGAGATGAATTGATGTTGTAATTTTTAGTTGGAGGCTTGAAATTTTGAGTATTTGACAGAAACTATAACATTAACTGAGATTCTACATCTTCCTGTTATTGAGATGAACTGCCAATAGGTATTCATGTAATGAATGTTTCAGGAGAATGAGTTCTATTGCATCAAACCAATAATTTTGCTTCTATGATGCATAAAGCAGTCATAGAAATGTTATGGGAACAGAAAGACACAGGCTGGGGATTGCTAGCAACCCAAGACTATCAACCTCTGACATTGGTATTTTAAATATATAAAGATCTTCCAATCAGAATAGTAACATTCAGCCAATCAACAAACCAATACTTGCTCATTATACCTGGGACAGTATGGTATTTGCTGTTGTTGTTTAATTGCTAAGTTGTGTCCAACTCTTTTGTGATCCCATGGATTGTAGTCCACCAGGCTCCTCTATCCATGGGATTTTCCAGGTAAGAATACTGGACTGGGTTGCCATTTCCTTCTTCAGGAGATCTTCCCAACTCAGGGATCGAACCTAAGTCTCCTGCATTGCAGGCAGATTCTTTAGCACTGAGCCACAAGGGAAGCCCAGTATGGCATGACATGGACCTATATTAAAGACTGGCTCCGATGTTCATGAACTGGGAGCTCAGTCTGATTATTTAATCTCTCTGAGCCTCAGTTCCCCCAGCAGTAAAATTAGGAAAATATTCACCTGCCTGGCAGAGTAGTTCTAAGAATGAGAGTTATCCACGTACAATATTTAAGCTGGAGGCTGGCCCATAGTTGATATGTAATAAATAGTAGCTGTTTTCTCTTGGTCACACAGTCCAACTATTAGGGTGATGACTTCAGCCTCTTTTTCTTAATGAGGAGGAAGAAAGAAATTGCTGACCAAGAACAAGGACCAAGTGGGTCACATATTTGAGAGAATGAAATGATATGGAACAGAAAATACTAAAAGCCTGATATAGTTGTTTTTGAAGTGTTAAGATCTGTATAGCAGGATCATGACGTGATGTAGGGAAAAGGGACCTAAAAGGCTTCTTGAGCTGCTTCTAGACTATATATCCCATGGTTTTCACTGTCCATCCCGAAGCCAGCACACCGCCTGTAACACAGCAGGCTCTCAGTGCATAGCTGTTGAGTGAATGAAAGAGGTTAAAAGGAATCATCACAATTTGTCTGCAGTCCAGGCTGGCTCAGCTATAGTGAACTTGACTAGTTGTGTTATATCTCAATATTCTACTATGTAGCCTGTTTGTCAACCAACTAATAAGTCTGGGAGTTCTCAGGATGCAAACAAAAGTTTGTGTTTTTTTATTTCATATAAATGATATTTTTAAGTTACTATTGTGTTTAGTTCTGTGCTATCAACTGGGGGCCGGTGGGGGAGGTGGCCCGCTTCCCATTTGGCGCTAGTGGTAAAGAACCTGCTTGCCAATGCAGGTAAACATGAGACCCAGGTTCGATCCTTGGGTCAGGAAGATCCCTTGGAGGAGGGCATGGCAACCCACTCCAGTATTCTTGCCTGGAGAATCCCATGGACAGAGGAGCCTGGTGGGCTATAGTCCATATCCATAGTGTCACACAGAGTCAGATACGATTGAAGTGACTTAGCACACACGCAAATATAGATTAGAGGAATAATAATTAAAAAAAAAGATTCAATAGGAGCCCTGCTTCCAAGGAGTTTAAAATCCAGTGGGGAAATGAGCACAAAGTTCAATACAAATGAAGGAGTTTAGAACGAGTGTCATATGCTTGGTTTAGCCAGTAAGTCCTATGAGAGCTCTCTTGGGAGAGCTTTGGAAGGGCATCTCAGAGGGCATAAACCAAAGTCTCACACATGTTTAAGTCTCTGGCTAAATAACACCTCCTCAGTGAGGCGATCCCAAATCCAGCCAGCAGAAGGCGGCTGTCCTAGTCCTGACCCCCTGTGGCTTCTTGTGTTTCCATTACAGCACTTGTTAACGGCCTGTTGTTAGCAGGGCAACCAGACTGTGCCTTCCTGGAAAGCAGGCCTTATGGCTCTTTCATTTTGGCACCTTCTTCAGCAAGTAGAACATCACAGAGAGTCTGCTGCAGAGAGAACACTTTAATCAACTGGACAAATTCCTCTTGGTGTAATGGAGACAACAGGACTGAGTGAAGCTGTTCTTTTGGGGAAGAAAGGAGATAGGACTAGAAAGGTATGTTGGGCCAGCCTGTTGTGGGCTCTGCTTACAGAATAAAGCCAACCACCCCCTGCCTCCAACTGGTTGACATACAGAATGAAGCCAGTGAGCGTTTTTCTTGAGAGAAGCAACATGATGAATGTAGAATTTGAAGACCTCGTCATGTTACCTTATACTAGCTAGTATTGGAGCTGGAAAAATATCTTCTTAATCATGCAGTTAAGCCCTCTAGTGAACAGTAAATAGTACAAAGAATGCTTGCAATGTACACACATAACCAACCAAAGAAAGAGCCACAGTGTGTGTGTACATGCTAAGTTGCTTCAGTCGTGTCTGTCTCTTTGTGACCCTGTTGACTATAGCCCAACTGGCTCCTTAGTCCATGAGATTCTCCTGGCAGGAATACTGTAGTGGGCTGCCATTTCCTTCTCCAGAAGATCTTCCAGATCCAGGGCTCAAATCCATGTCTCTTATGTCTCCTGCATTAGCAGGTGGGTTCTTTACCACTAGCACCACCTGGGAAGTCCAAGAGTCCCAGTAGATATCCCAAATCTGACTTCTCTGGAGCCCTAGTATATGCCTAGATAACACTCATTTTATCATGCAAGGAAAGGATCCTGAATCAGCAGTCTTAGTCTTCTAAGAACAGAGTACAGGATGGAGTATGTTGGGAAAAGGTTAATATTTGGACACTGAAGCTACATGTTGAACTAGACATGGAAAATTAGCACAGGTAACAGATTAAAGCTTTACATTTAGGAGAGAGGCACATACTGTCTTTAAATATACAAATGATCATACCTGTTATTTACAACTTCCTTTGAATGAAACTTTTTCAAAATTCTATTTTAGAAGGCAGCAGTATCATGTCATGTCAGATAATAGCTGCTAAACCCAACAAAAATAATAAATTATACAGGAAATTGCAAAACAAAGTAACCAGACTTAAATACGACCATTTTTAACATTCTCCCAGATGAGGCCCTATTAAAAACAGTTTAGCAAGCCCTGGTCAAAGAATTCCTTCTCAACAGAATGTTGTTATGTTTTAATTCTTGTAGGCAAAACTCAGTCTTTCCAATGGATAGATTAAAGGGTAATCTTTTAAATATATCTATTTTAAAAGAAGTCTTCACTTTACAAAAACATTCACAAGGCTCGTTTCCTTACTACACACTCCATTTGGATTTCAAATGGCACTTGATGTACACATAATTTTCTGGAAGCAATTTAATTGTATAAAGCAAGACACACTTGTTCTGTAAATTGAGATATCCTTAAAGTTACGTGCCACATCCAGCGGCACTGCAGGAATTAAAAGAAACATCATGGCATATTCATCTTTCTCCCACATCACTGGTCTTCCAAGAGGAACTTATGGAACTTTGACTACCCCGAAGACACTTGCTTCTTGTGGATACTCTCCTTTTCTTCTCAAGATCTCTTCACTTCTAACAGTATTCACAACCCCAAGCTTCTAGTTTCTAAAGCAAAAGGCAAAGGCAAATACACACTTCCACTATACGTTCTAAAGACATGATTTGAAAATATTCTTTCTGGCCAGTTTTATAAGATCAGTTTAGATTGTTTACTCATTGGCCAAAGCAACTAGATTGAAATATTCTGGAGTGCTCTCTATGCAACCATTGTCAAGATATTCAGTCAGTCAAAAAACCCTGAGTATCGTCTAAGCCCCAGATCCATGGCCAGACAGTCAGAGCTGTGTATCATAAGAAGGCACTTTGAAGCACTGCCCAAGTAACAGTGGCCTCCATGTTTGATCTATGGAACCACTGAAAGTACACATTTGCATTCCCTGAAAAGTAGACTTAAGTCATTGCTGATTAAAAAACAATGAATATATATACCATTTCCCAAGTGCCTATCAATAAGAAAACAAAACAAATACATTGTTTCCTCTAGTTCCTAAAGAAGGGGGAATCTGTCTTCATGTGTTCTAAATTCTGGAAACTCTCAGTCAACATGATATGTGGACAATTAGGCAGATGTAGACATAGCCATGAATAGAAGGCCCACAACCAGCCAGAAAAAGAAACAGATAGGAAAGGACTTTGAAAAGCTGAAAAAATAGTCATGGGGACAAGCAGAAAGCAGTAAAATAAAGATATAAGGACTTAGAGAAATAAAGGGGTGAGGTAAGGCAGGACTGGTTAGACATAAGACTTTTAGGAGGCTAAAGACACTTAGCATCCTTAACTTCAATTAGCATGATAAGGAGGGCTTCTGTGTTGTGAAAGGAAAGGAAAGGTTAGTTGCTCAGTCGTGTCCGGCTCTTGGAGACCCCATGGACTGTAGCCTGTCAGGCTCCTCTGTCCATGTGGATTCTCCAGGCAAGAATACTGGAGTGGGTTGCCATTTCCTCCTCCAGGGCATCTTCCCAACCCAGGGATCGAACCCAGGTCTCCTGCATTGCAGGCAGATTCCTTACCATCTGAGCCACCAGGGAAGCCCTTTTGTGTTGTGAAGGGTTACACAGAACACAGCTAGACTGTTCTCTGGGTTCCCTGAGAACCAAACAAGAGGCACCAGACTGAACTAGAGGAGGGAGAGTTTAGGGTGAATGTTTTTGCCTTAAGAGCCATTGAAATGAATTCTTTAAAGAGCTCAAGAGCTTGTGGGTGTGGTGGCTGAAGACAAGTCTCATCTGTACAAGAGAAGTATTTTTCTGTCTAAACACAAAGAGATAAACTACCAGATCTTTCTTGAGACTTGTCGTTCCTTGGTTGCAAAATCCTCTCTCCTGGTCTCCTTTGCACTGTTTTACCATGGACTCAGAGCTTACCCTATATCACATCAGGTACCTTCCTTTCCTTTCAAAGAGACACTGCAGCATCCTCGGTGACTGCCAATCTGTCCCCAAGTTTGCACTCATTTCTGCAAAGGGCCTTGGTTTTTCATGAACATATATCTATTTAAAACATACACATCTATTTATAGCATTTCATCAATCAATCTAGAAGTCTTTTGTAAGCATAAAGTTAGTTTGTGCTTGAATCTAACCAAACAGCTTAGATGGCAATCTGAT
This sequence comes from Antilocapra americana, assembly GCA_007570785.1. Taxonomy (NCBI): domain Eukaryota; kingdom Metazoa; phylum Chordata; class Mammalia; order Artiodactyla; family Antilocapridae; genus Antilocapra; species Antilocapra americana. The sequence continues at coordinate 275,931 of ML663426.1, read as the reverse complement.
CACTTCCAATTAATCTATGCACTTGTCAATGAAACAATTGTCTGGTAAGAATTACTTATGGCACAGACCTTACTCAGCAAAGAATTAATGCACGCTTTCTACTCAAATATTTTACAAGCAGAGCAACGAGTTTAAAGGTCTCTGCCACATGGATTCTAAGGGGCATGGAGTCCATAGTCCATTTAAGGATGATTACAAGCCATTTCCCATCTGAAAGGTAGAAACTTTGGTGGGTTTATTAGAAGCATGACTTGTGAAAATAATCAGAAAATGAAATGCTGAACTGACCTCACAAAGTCTATAATGATCTCCATCACTAATATTGCCCAGGATGCCCTAATGCTCAGATGAGCTTTTTTCTCCTTTTCATGAGGAGATCAATTGAAAATAATCAAATAAGCAACGCCCATGCAACATGACAGATCAATCCTAACCTTCATCTCAGGATGCTCCAGGACCACACCAAGTAGTTCAGGGGATTTTATTAAGTTCTCAGAAGGGAAAAATCTATCAATCCCAGTTAATTCTGTTGAGTAAACACACACTACTCAGTAGTTTTTGAACAAGATTTTGAAGAAACAAAAATTGCAAAGAGTAATCACTCATTTGGACTAAATGTTCTAGCAAAATGAAATATTTAGAGGTGAGAAATCTCCCTGGTCCTCACAAGTTCAATAACCAAAAAAATGCAAAGGGTTGCAATGGAAGTGTTTGCTTGATGAGGCTACTTCATTTATGAAGACTGGCCAAAGTTTCCAAAGTAAAGATGTCATTTTCCATTTAGTTACATGTTCATATTTCTCATCAAAAACTAGCCAGCAGAGTGACCGAAACCTTCCCCAAGAATCCCTGTCATGTTATTTTCAATGGCTGGAAAGTGGCCGCTTAGGCAACCTTATCTCATCTTGTTTTCCTCCGTGAGCGAGCCGGAGGCTCTTGGGCGTTGGTTCCATTAGCTATCTGCCGCATCTCCCTGGCCGCCATGGAGGAACGGAACTTCTAGTTTCGCTTAGATATGGAGTGCCTATCTTCTGTGATTTCCCTGAAGATACACCTAATAAGATTCTCAGAACTAATATGTGACTGTGTCGATATCCCCCCTTAGCTCTATGTTGCCTTCTCTTTCCTTCCTTTCCTAAGCTAAAAGCAAAATACATTTCAAGCTGATGATAATTATTTATTCCCCTTTCTTCCTTTAGAAATTCAAATGAATGTCTTGTGCTACCTACACAGAATAAAGGCAAATCCAGAGTTAGGAAATCTTTCTTGAACCAGCTTGTGTCACAGTTTTCTGAATACAAACAGGGCTTTCAGGACACAAACATTTCTATTCTCTAACAATTAAGATCTAAAATTCCTTAGGAAAAAACACAACAAAACAAAGGAAGCATTTCTCAAAGAGTCTATATTCAGCAGCCACCCATCATGGAGAACGGGGAAACTGAACAGCCGCTGTCCCATCCAGACAGAAGAGATCTCAACAAAAAGATCTTCGGCATAATTCTGCTTATTTCCACAAAGGCATTAATGTCCACGATAAGTTCTCAAATCTGTCCTTCAAAAACATTGCTTAAATAAATCTTACCTGAATACGACTTCCTTAACAAAGCCATGCTTCTTTATAAGCTGGTCCTACCCCAGACAATTGCTGTCTACATTTGGAGCAGACAGAGTGAGAGGAGATCAGAGAAAGTTTAGGGCACATCTAAAGTATTCTCCAAGGTACTGGTCAGAAACATCAAGCCCATACTCGCGGTATAGAGAGATCATTAATGGGCATTAGTGACAGACCATTATGACTCTCACAGATCATTAATGATTCATCATGCAGCAGTATTGTTCTGGCAATAATCAGACCATTGCTTGGACTCAGATATAAGCTTTGCCCATACTATTTGCTTAAACTTATTATTTCCAAGCATAAAATTTTATTTTGCCTTCTAGAATTACGAAAAATGGTCTGTAACAGGATCCCTCAGCACATTAGATGAGTTTTTGGAGCAAGCTGCTTTCTTTGGTAGACGTTTCTCCCATAGTCAGAAATCTTGTTGTCTGAAAGGCTCTCTGATACCTTTCGGGATGTGGAAAATGTGTTATTTTGAAACTGAATTACTGATGAATCGAAAAGGCTACAAACAAAATAAACATGGATAAGAAATACAGTTGTTCAATCCCTTGTCAAATGTTGACACTTTAACTGAATTTTGAGTTTCTTGCCAAAAAATGCATTTTCATATTGAAGTCCTTTGTTAAAAAATTCAGAGACTCTACCAGCAGCCAATGATGAGGCTTTTAGCTAATTATAAGAAAAAGCAAGAAACACAGTCTATTTTAGCATTATGCCACACACGTTACTGAAGCACTCGACAGTGTTAATATAGGAATCAAAATTTTAAGGAAAAGTGAAACCCCAAACCAAATTGTCATTCTTTTTATTTCTGCCTTATGGAAGATCCACTATTTTGGTTAAAAATTCAAATGGAAATGGAAATTAAGTTATTCCGGGAGCAAATGAGTCTTTCCTATTGAACAGATTGGATTCTCCTTCTGTGTGGCTCTGGGAAAATTTCCCTTGAGTCAGAAAGAAAGGAAATCTGTCTCAAGGTCTGAATATCATCACTATCAATGAATATTGAAGAATTACTGACACCCACCAGGATCTATATTTATTGAACCCATCACCCATCCTCAGTGCTATATGGAAAAGAAGATTATGTATACCCAAAAGCATTCCATAAACTTACATAATTTTTTTTCCCTTAAGCGTCTCTGCATACTCAAAATTGCCTTGTGCTCTCTCCCTCCACTTTTCCATCCAACATGAAGAGTGTAACAGACAACAGCTGCAGACGGGAGCCCCTCCCAAAGGGATCCAGCCTCCGGCGAAATTGGTTTAGCTGTAAGGACAGAATTTCAGCAGTAGACAGAGGATGGAGAAAATTTGTTCTGCCCTCAAATCAAGCATCCTCTCCCCACCCCCATCCACTGCTCACAGCCAGGGGGCCTGAACACCAGGAGCCCTAAGAACCCACAGGAGCCAAAGAACTGTTCCTCAGCAGGGGAGGGCGTCCTGGTTTCATAAGCTTTGTTGTCACAGTCTTCTTGTTTTTTTGTTTTTTAAAATTTTTCAATAATTTTGGAACAAAGAGCAGAATTTTTTAACATTTTCATTTTGCACCAGGCCCTGCAAATTAGGTAGCCAGTCCTGAACCTTACCAGCTATTTGTTAGTCCTGCTTAGAGGGGCAGATAGTCAGCTTCAGAGTGTGGCCATGGGTCTTCCCCATGGCCCTGGGACTGGGAAGCTGAGCTCATGTTCTGGCACCAGACCCACAGCTGAACAGGCCTGGATCCCTGTTTGCAACCCCAAATGGCTAATGGAAGAATTGAGGCTTCAGTGAATTCCTTACACAGGACAGACGACAGCTTCCTTCAAACAAAAATAGAAAAACCCTAATACAGAGGCAGTCTCTCTTGGCCAATGGAAGAACTCTTATTAAAAAGGCATTTCTCAAGGGAGGAAATTAAGTCATCTCCATCTGAGTGGTCTTATTGGGTCTCATCGAGAGACTCGGATCTTCCCTGTTGCTGCACCATAGTTTCCTCTGCCCGGACAGGGACTGTACCAGTCAGTGCACTGGGATGAGAGCAACTCAATCTTCAACTGTCTAGATGGTACAGAAATAAACAAAGTGAGGGCTGACTTGGAGCCAAACTGCAAGGCAGGTGAAATTTATTTCTGCACTCCTTTCTCCCAAACTAGTTGTCAGCTACTCCAGGCCTTCGTGCTGCCATCCAGCTGCTGGAAGTCCACTGCAGGAAGAGCCCCCTACTAGGTGTGGCAGCCCGCTCCATATCCCAGGCCCATCCTTCTCTCGAATTCCAGGTCTCCCCTGTCTCCTAGTCCTCAATGTGGCTGGTCTTGGTCAGGCATTATGGAGGAAAGCAATCCGATTAAACGGATTCACATGAATTTGTGAATAAATGACAAATCTCACAAAGGTGTTTTTACTTTGAAAGAAAGAGCCCTGTTCTTTCATTGGCATACTCTTGGGTACTGGTACTTGGAAAGATTTCAAGCGACTGAAAAGTATTAAGGGATGCTAGTCTATTTTGCCTTAGATGGGATGGACTTCAACGTTTTCATCACTTCTTGGTTGATTACAGTTTCTGATCCTTAGTGCTAAGGTCCTCCCACGCTTTCAAAAGTAGTAAGTTGTATAGGTTTGGGCTGAGCCAGCCTATTGGTGCCACTCCCAACCACACATGCCAGGCTAATTGAGTTCTCAGAATTAGTACCAGGCTCTTTCACACCTTAGCAGGTCTGTTCAAGATCTCCCAGCCTGGGGTGACCTCTGTCTGCCTGTTAACCTTTCAAATGGACATCTCTTAGGAAGGTTTTTCTTCCAGCCTCTCCACACTTCTCAGTTGACCGTGGCCTCCTTGGTCCCTTCACTGTACCCAACACAAACATCTATCATTGGAATATTTGACCTGATTGTGTTCAGCTGTTTACATTTATTGGCCTGTAAGTGGGCCTAAGGGCAAGGGTCCCATGTGAGCTGACAAGTGCCTGTGAACAAATGAAATCAACAAAAATAGGGTATCCTAAATGGGGAGCACACTAGGGGCCTGAGCCTGCACAGCTGTCATCACCGAGACAAACATTCGCTGGCTGTAGGATGCAGTTTTGCATTTGTCATCTTACACAGGGGATGCCAGGGTGCCTTCACTTCCTTTACAAAGATTTTATCCAGGTGGGATTGATACGGGGGTCAGCATACAGTGCTGTGTCCATCACCCTCTTTAGCAACTCTCTTTCTGCCCATTGACCAACAGTACCCCTCCAAAGTCACAATCTACTGTCTGCCCTACAGGCAGAGTCCCACTAGACAGAAGCCAACAAATCTAGTTAGCTCCAGTGAGTGGCCTTTCATCCCAGCCCTAGAAGTTCAGCTCTTCAAGCTTTCATCAGCCTGTGGCCCAGTAGCCCGAGTAAGCATCCTGCCTTCCTGGAGGCCCTGATCAATATTCTGCCCTCCTCTTAGAGCCCAGACACATCCACATCCAATGCAATAATGCCTGATATTTAATCATTTCCCATTAAAATGCAAGGCTGTCTCCAGGCCCCCTTGACAGTTTAATTGTTTTAAAATGTCTGCAGAAGTCGATATAAACAGATTTGTAGTACATTGTTCATTTGCTGTACCATCGCAGATTCCTGGCTAATTATTAAGACAGTTTTGCTGCAAATTGGGCATCTAGGCTGTGTGGATCCCTCAAGTTGGGGGAAAGTTACAGGAGAGAGGGATTTATAGGAGTAAGGACAGACACATTTTCCATTGAAAAGTACCAGTGACTTGAAATTTTATGCCTACACCAAAATCTGCATGCAAATATTTATAGTGGCTTTATTCCTCATCGCCCAAATCTTGGAAGCAACCAGGAGGTCCTTTAGCAGGTGAACAGATAAATAAACTGTGGTACATGTGGACAATGAAATAATATTCAACACTAAGGGGCTTCCCAGGTGGCACTAGTGGTAAAAAACCTGCCTTCCAATGCAGGATATGTAAGAGATCCTGGGTTCAATCCCAGGGTTGGGAAGATCCCCTGGAGGAGGGCATGGAAACCCTCTCCAGTATTCTTGCCTGGAGAATCTCATGACAAGAGGAGCCTGGCAGGCCATAGTCCATGGGGGTCACACAGAGTTGGACACAACTGAAACGATTAAGCACATAGCAACAAATGGAGAGAAATGAGCTATCCAGCCACGAAGGGACATGGAAGAACCTCCAATGCATATGACTGAGTGAAAGCAGCCAATCAGAAAAGAGCATATACTGTGTGATTCCAAAAACATGACATTCTGAGAAAGGCAAAATATGGTAACAATAAAGTCATTGCAAGGGATCATGAGGAGGAAGGGATGAATAGGCAGAGCACAGAGGATTTTTAGGGCAGTGAAAATATGATACTATGATGGATGCGTGTCATTATACATTTGTCCAGATACACTGAATGCACAAGACCAAGAGGGAACCCTAGGGTATGCTATGGACTTTGGCTGATTATGATGTCACTCTCAGTTCATCAACTGCAACAAATGCACCACCATGGTAGGGGATGTGGATAATGGGGAAGACTGTTTGTGGGAGGGGACATGGATATAGGGGACATTGGTGTACCATCCCCTCAATTTTGCTGTGAATCTAAAACTGCTCTAAAAAATAAAAATGAAAAGTACTGAGTGCCTAGTATGTTTCAGGAGTGCATGTTATCTCATTGAATTCTCATGATGACCCCGTAAGGTTTTCTTTGTTATGCTCTTCGTTTTTTGTAGATGAGAAAACACAGGCTAAGAGAGGTGAAGTTCCTTGCCCAAGATCATGCAAGTGGCTGGAATCCTATCAAGGGTTTCAAAAGCTTGCTTGGTGGTTAAACTGGATACCCTTTATGGTTTCTCATGAGCAGAGTTATCATGATGGCAAATCCCTCCTCTTCTATGAAGCATTTTCCAGTGAATCCAACTGCTCGACATCCATCAGCATGGCCCATGTCTCTGATGACACTAAAGAGTTCCAGGGAGGAAAGGAAATGCCCAACAGGCACTCCTCACTCCAGTCAAGCAGCTTCACTTCTATCCACTGCTGAGGGCTGCACCTCCCTGTCAATTTCTCTGAGTGCAGCAGGGGCAGAGAAACAGCCAGGGAGATTCACATCAGCCCTATCCCTGGGAACACAGGAGTCAGCTTCAGTAACAGCTCACCATTTATTCTGCCCACGGCTCAGATCCAAAGGTACAAAAGGCACACATGAAACCTTGGCCACTCCCAGGAATGCTGCTTAATTGAGTATTTTAATGTAACAGTCACAACTATGCAAAAAGCTAAGTGATGGGATCAGAGTGGTAATGATTTCTTCCTTGGGCTTCTGTAAGAATTAGATGAGAAATTCACAGAAAGTGGATAGGGCGGTGCCTGGCACACTGAGTGATCGATGAAATGAGTCCTTTTCTCTTCCCCTCAGTCCCTTCTGGCCCATTTACTCGTATCCCCTTAATCTCATCACTATCCTTCCTGACACTTTTGGCAGCATTTTTACAGAAACTGATCAATAAGCAAGCAATCCATGAACACTAACTGAGTCCTCATAGTGCACCTTTGTACAGTGTACCTTTGGCATGTGCAGGAGACACAGATAGAAAACACACACACACACATGGAGCTTGGGGAATCGAAAAGGATGCTAAACACGAATATCATTTAAAAATATCATTCAGCATCCAAGGTCAACAAGGATATGCTGATGGTAGAAACTGGAGGGATGATGTTGAAAACAAGGTTTGATTGGCCTAAGTCACTGGTTATACAAACTACAGCTTCCCAAATATTGATCGTGTTGTGTGTGTTTCCCTGTTACAGTCTTGTAAGAATCAAAACTTAACCAGCGTACACAAGCTGGTACTGCTTTGTCTTTGTGCTCTTAGTAACAAGAGCTGAATAATACCACATCTCTGATACTTGGACTGGTCTTCTAGAATATTCTATGTCAGGGTTAAAAGCAACATAGCACATGATTTCTTCTGCTTGATTCTGCTTCTGATGTTGTAGTAAATAACACCTGAATGTATCAATGAACAAATTCAAGATATACAACAATTCATACACTTGTAAACTTGATGCCTGATCTTTTAAAGGTTCTAGGGCTGTGTGTGGGCATGCATGCACGTGCGCGAGCAGGCAGGCACACATGGTGCATCTTATTAGCAGGAAACTTGTTCCAGACATACGTGATTTTCAAGCATCATGGGAGAGTTATTTATTTCTCCCAAAATTGTATGCAATGCAGGGAAAACAGAAAAATTATTTGGTTTCGGCAGTTTGTCTCTGAGAGAGAACAAACGAATGAAGAATGGCTTCTCTTTGTGTTCATAGCACCCTCTGGTGGAGAGCTAGTATATTTCAGTTGCGTGCTAATCCTGCTTCAACGACTTTTATTTTCCTCTTAAGATTTTATGGAGGTAGAAATTAAAAATTTTAACTTTTTTTAGATTCATATCTCAATACCATAGGAGTAAAGTATAGTCTGTTTAGTTCTCTTATTCTGAAAATTGGCCGAATTTTAAATGAATGTCAATTTCTTATTTTAGGGAAACTACCATTCATTCAGCAAACATTTCATGAGTGCTTATTATGTGCTAAGCCTGTTCTGGCTACTTGAGACACTGGAATAAAGAAGCCCAGGTTCCTGCTGGGGAGGAGCTTGTCCAGAGCTGAGAGGTACCTTGGAAAACCATCTTCAAAAGTGAACCAGGCCAGGTTAAGGCTCAAAGACAGTGAGTAAAAACCAAAAAGGCTTCATAGAGAAGGAGACAGTTGACCTGTGCATTGAAAGTTGAATAGTTGTTCACAAGGAAGATGGGGTAGGTGAGAGAGATAGGTATTCTAGGCCAAAAACGGTTCAGCCTTCCAGTCCTTCCCTGAGTTCCACAGGGCAGATTCAAACACTTACAATTTAGGGAGTGAGGGAATGCAGGAACAAGTAATAGTGCAGGCATGGAGCAGGGTCCTGGCTCCTTCTGAGGGTGTGCATAACAATCTGATATCTATCTTTGAGTTCCTCTATGGAACCAGGGTCCCCGCCTAGATGGAGGTTGGTAACTTCAGGCTGAGCACACACATGTGGACCCCAGATAGGTTGGAATCAGAGTTGATGATTGAGATTCTGAAAACACCACCCTCTTACCTCACTACTAACCAATCAGAGGAAGGCCACACACCCTGCCATGCTTCCCACCACCTCCTCCAAATTTTGCCTATAAAAACACTTCCCCTGCAAAACCATCAGGGAGATTGGGCCTTGTTCGGACCTGCAATAAACCTTTCTCTGCTCCAAACTCCAATGTTTCTGTTTGGTCTGAGTGTCAGGCACACGGGTGACTAGAGAAGCAACAGAGCAAAGTGGTGAAAAGCATGGGCTCCAGGGCCACACAGACGGAGGCTTGAGTCCTGTTTCTGAGCTTCCTTGGGCCTATTTCCTTACCTCTCTGACTTCCAATTTCCTCCTCTGGAAAATGGATGGAATAATTGTAGCTATCTGTTGGGGTGGTTGTGAGAACTCAGTTAGGTGATGTATATAAAGTACTCACTACAGTGGCTGGCACATAATATGTGTGTGAGTGTGTCTGTGTGTGTGTTCAGTAGTTCAGTTGTGTCTGACTCTTAAGACCCCATGGACTGTAGTCTGCCAGGCTCCTCTGTCCATGGAATTCTCCAGGCAAGAGTACTGGAGTGGGTGGCCATTCCCTCTCCAGGGGATCTTCCATCCAGGAATTGAGCCTGCATCTCCTGTATCTCCTATCTTGCAGGCGGATTCTTTACCACTAGCACCACCTTGGAAGCCCTGATAATAAGCAGTTGATATATCCTTCAATTAGAAATAAATAAATTTAAGGAAACTTAAGTTTAGATATTATATTTTTCTCTTTTTCTTAGCATTATGTAACATGAAAACTAAGCAAAATTCAGATTCATTTTGGTTTTATTAAAATTTTTTAAAATGTAAAAAAAAAACCTACTATATTTCCCCTTCCCTGTTCAGGGTTCCCAGGCAAATGAGTCTTTTGTAAGATGCCTATTATGCAAGTCCCATAGTATTTTTTTTTTTTTTTAAATTTATTTTATTTTATTTTATTTTTTAATTATTGTTTTAGCCATACATTGTTATGATATCACCATGGGTTTACATATGCTTCCCCTCCGGGTCCCCCCTCCCTCCTCCCTCCCCCCCGGGAAATCTCGCTGCACCAGTCCCGAGCATCAATCCTGGGCTGGCGATTGTTTAGACACATGACAATTAACATGCTTCAATGCCCTTCTCCCATCTCATCCCACCCTTACCCTCATCCACAAAGTCCACAAGTCTATTCTATACATCTGCGTTCCTTTTGTTGTCTCCCATGTTGGGTTCTCATTACTGTCTTTCTAAATTCCATATATATGTGTTAATATACTGTATTGTTGTTTTTGCTTCTGGCTTACTTCACTCTGGATAATGGGCTCCAGTTTCGTCCATCTGAGTAGAATTGCTTCAAATGAATTTGTTTTTAATGCTGAGTAATATTCCATTGTGTATATATACCACAGCTTTCTTATCCATTCGTCAGTTGATGGGCATCTAGGTTGCTTCCATGTCAAGTCCCATAGTATTAAATACCTGCCTTGGGTCTCAGGAAAGCCTCTATTTGAAAGGTATCTGATGATTTCAGCAGTCTGTATCCCTCCTGTCCAGGACAGAGTCTAAACTGCACAGGGAGAATTGAGAACAAGCCAGACTCTCTTGGTCCAAAGGGCCTGATCTGTGTACCTGCCAATTCTTACTGGAAAGCAGAGAGCCTGAAAAGGCTGGCAGCAGAATCCTATGGGATTTCTAAGTCAGCCAAGAAAGAGGCAGGTGAACCGGCAAAGGCCAAGTCAGGATGGGAGGACAAGAGGACTTGGCATTGCTGCGAGCCCGAGCAGAGAGAAAGAGAGACATCACGGTTAGGCCTGGAGGAATTGCTTGGGTCAAGGTGCACCTCCCGCATGGCTTTTTACATGACTGTCCCAGAGTAAGCATTGCTAAGAGGGAGTCCTTGGAAACACTAATCTGACCAAGATTTTCTGACTGAGAAGGCCCTGTGATCAGTTAGTCTGGGAAAGGCTGTTTACCACGCCCTGCTCTTGGAGACTTGTATTATACATTTAGATGGCTGAAGGTTCTCATAAAGCCTACAATAAAGAAACTTATTATCTGTGAGAAACTCTGGGTTAAACATACTAATTTGTCCCCAGAATCCCTTATTTCCCACAATGACTACTAATGGTCCTTAAAACTAGTATTTAGTGAAAACCACTGAGGACATGCCGAGTTAAGGTCTCCTCGGGCATGAGCCTCTTTAGCCAGGGCAGAATCACTCAGGGGGCCCTTGGAGTGGCTCCAAGGTACTGATCCTAGGTGGGTGCTGTGCTCTCCACCTGTGTATCAGATGACTCCAGAGTCAAAAGGTCAGAAAACTTCCCTGGATGGCGCTGCCTCCACTACTTCTGGAATTTCTGGTTTCCAGGTGAGGGCTCCCTGAAGGAAGTTTCGAAAACCTGGTACACAGAAAACTGAAGCCCTTGAAGAAGGCAGTCCACTTGACCTAGAAGGAAGGCGCTTGTGGGCCGGCCATGGTGACTCTAGGCTTCTGAGGTAATGAAGCGCCAGAAAAGGGAAAGATCTCAAGTATCATTCCTCCAGCCTGAGGGTTTCCTGTGGGCTCACCTGACCCCACACTGCTTCCGCAACGGAAGTCCCCTCTTTTACCACACAAGGGAACAGAGACTCAGGAAATCTCATCATAAGTTGAGGTTACAACCAACCCTGCTGCTTTTGTTCTAAGACAGTATAAATACAGCATTTAATGAAATGGCACAAAATGTTGATAACCTTGGGATGTGGTTCTCTTATGCACTGAATTGTGTGTCCCCCCTCCCCCCAGAATTCAGAGGTTGAAGCCCTAGCCCCCAATTTGGGTATAGGACCTTTAGAGGGGTGCAGGCGTGCATGCTAAGTCACTTCAGTCGTGTCTAACTCTTTGTAACCTTATGGACTGTAGCCCACCAGGCACCTCTGTCCATGGGGATTCTCCAACCAAGAATACTGGAGCGGGTAGCCATTCCCTTCTCCAGGGGAATCTTCTTGAACCAGGAATTGAACCCATGTCTCCTGCAGTTCCTGCATTGCAGGTGGATTCTTTATCCCTGAGCCACCAAGGAAGCCCCTTAGGGGGTTAATTATGGTAAATGACATCATAATGGTAGGGTCCTAATCTGAAGGGACTGGAGTCCTTATAAGAAGAGGAAGAGACACTAGAGCACTCAGAAAATCTCTTTCTCTCTCTCTCTTTCCCACTCCCCCGCCCCCAGGACTATGTAAGGGCACTGTAAGAAGTTAGCCATCTACAAGCCTGGAAAGAGGCTTTACCACAAACTAACCCTTACAGCACCTTGATCTTGGACTTCTCACCCCTAGAAATTTGAGAAAAGAAATATCCAGTGTTTAAGTCACGCTATTTCTGGTATTTTGCTATGTGAGCCCTAGCTGACTAATACAGTACCTCCTTCTTCTAAAGTATACATAACTTTGCATATTTTTCCCCAAACAACCCCACCTTGAGGACAAAAGAGTCCAAATTTGTAAAACTGTATAATGCTTGAAAAAGATGCAACCAGGAGCGGTATACAAACAGAAATGTCATTTAAATGAAATAGAAATGAGGCAAAATCACAGTGTCCAAATGCAAAGTGAAATCAGCAAACGTTTAATGAATGAGCAATCTGTACCTGGCTCTGTGCTTGACTGTAACAGGAGGCTGGGATGGGAAACACCATGTTGAATAAAATCTCAAGGGATTCTGCACATAGTGGACAAGAGAGATAAGTAAACATTTAAAGAAGAGAGAAGTTCAGGGTTATAGAGCAGGGATGTCAAAGACACTGGTTGGAATTTGGGAGGTTGGAATCAGGGAAGGCATCCTGAAAACGGGATATTAATCTGAAACTTGAAGCAGACACAAGATGCAATGAGGTGAAAACAGGAACTGTTCTAGAAAGGGGCAGAACCCAGAAGAATCATACAAAGTCTCTATGCTAAATGAGCTCTTAGCTCCTAGGAGAGAGCAACTAACACACATATAATTAATTACCTTATAAGGTAGTCAGCATAACAACAGGGATGTGGCACAAGGCATTATGAAAGCATAGAGTAGGGCATCTACAAAACCCAGCCTTGGAGGGGTTGGTCAGGGAAGCCCCTTCTCAGAACAGGTGGTGGTGGCAGAGTTTTGAAGGCCAGCGGTCATTAGTCAAGTGAGTTGGGAGGGGCTAAGAATTCCTGGCAGAGGGAACAAGTACAAAGACAGACAGGTTTGAGACAATCAGACCATTTGAGAGACACATCCAGTTTGGAATGCTTGGCACACAGATCTGCAGGGGTGGGATGAGACATGAAGTCGTGAAAGTTGCTAGTAGGCTGGATCGTGTGGCACCTTGTGGACCACAGAAAGGCTTGCCACCATCCTATGTGCCCAGGGGGAAATATGCATTTTCAGTGAGGGACCTGACCCAGTTGGCATTTTAGAAAGAGCTTGGTGGTTGCAGTGTGAAGACTGTGTGGTGGCTGCAAATACAAGACTAGAGATGGAGGATGACATCTATCCCAGAAGCAATGTTGAGAGCCTAAATTGAAGCAATGACACGGTGAACAGAGCAAAAGCAGACTTCAAAGCCACTGTGAATATAGAATTAATTCATAGAACATGATTATGGACTGGTGATGAAAGGTAAGGAAGAGGCAGGTGTCAAAGAGTGCTTGAGGGTTTTTGACTTGGGCAACTGGATGGTTGGGGTGTTGTTGTTCATCAAGATAGGGAACCATGGGGGGAATTCCCTGGTCGTTCAGTGATTAGGACTCTGCACTTTCACTGCTCAGGGCCCGGATTCAATCCCTGGTCAAGGAACTAAGGTCCCATCAGCAATGAGGCACAGAAAAAAGAAAAGACAGGGAAACTTGGAGTTCATTTTCCCAATAGTCTATTTTTACAGGTGAGGAAAGTAAACTCACCCAACATCATTCAAAAAGTGAGTGACAACTGGCACTACAAGCCAAATATTTTCTGATTCTTTGCCAACTAATCATTTCACATTTGTGCACATGCACAAATTCAGTCTTGAATATGCCTGAGGGGTGGTGGAGATGATCTAGAATTAGTAGGTTTGGGATATGGAAAGGGACCTGAGATGGAGTCAGAGATTCTGGAGTGAATAGCAAAGAGATAGTAACTGCAGTCTTTGGGGTAGAGTAGATAAGATGTGATGCCCTGGGAAGGATGCATAGAAGTAGAAGAGGAAGAGGCTAAGGATGAAATCTTGAGAAATGCTAATGTTTATAATAGAGGAAGAGGAGGAAGTGAAGGAGAGGAAATAGTATCTTTCTGCTAGCATTTTTTATTCTGTTTCAGTAACTTATATTGTTGAAAGGCATCACCTTTTGAAATGTGCTTAAAGAGAGTAACCACATCTTTTCCCTTTTCCCTTTTGTATAAATCCATTAGCAGGAAATAATATCCATAAGCAGCAACAGAATTTTCCAGTAGGAACAGACCCTACATCAAATCCTATTAAATAACACATCCTATCAAGTGGAAAATGTGAAGGGTATCCATGGTCAAAAGTAATGGTGTCATAAGGGTGGAGCCTAATTAACTTCATCTAAGAAGGGAGCAGTTAACAGTGTTTGCCACTGTTATCATCATCATCATCATCATCATCATCATCATCATCAACATAGCAACTATTATTTACATTTACTCTTCATGATTATCTCAAAATGCAGCTATTATTAACTTATTCTATTTTATAGATGACAAAAGCCTAGTATATGGAAAGTAGAATCTGCTCAGGTTCACACAGGCAGTAGAGGAACTTACATTTGAACACATTTGATAAGTCAACAAATATTATTAAAGAGAGTTGAAGGACTTTCCTGGTGGTCCCATAGCTAAAACTCTTCAGCTCCCAATGCAGGAGGCCTGGGTTCGATCAAGGAATTGGTCAGGGAACTAGATTCCACATGCCACAGCCAAGACCTGACACAGCCAAATAAAGAAAGAAAGAAAGAAAAGAGTTGAGCACGTCTTATGATGGACCACACTCTAGAAAAGTGTTCTCCGAAGTCAGATACATGAGTCTCATGCATGGGCAAAGCAATCAGATGTGGGAAGAACAGACTGGAACTCCAATTACACTTATTTCTTTCATCTTTTTTTATTTGTGTGCTTATGTTTATTTTAGAATATAATTTAAATCTATTAGTAAACATTTACATATACATAATTGTACAAAAATAAATATGTACACTCATATAGAGGTGTGTGATCAAGAGGTTTGTAGATGACTGGGTGTACAGACAGTGATAAACAAAACCTCACTAGCCCTGACCTTGTATAAATTACACATAATGCTATCTGTCTCCTGACCCCATGTTCCTGAGTCTATTTTATACCACCTTGAAGTACACAAATCCTTTGTACTGTTTGGACCAAAGCACAGACCATGGATTTAATTTAAAATATAGTTTTGTGAACAATTTATTTTCCAGACATTTTCCTCAGAGAATATTTCTCATTGTCAGAAAAATATCAGGGGTATCTATGTTTGAATCAGCACCTTCCATTACTCATTTTTAGCAATGATGATTTTTTATAGTTGAAACATGAAAAGAATTTTAACATTTGAAATACGTACCCAGATAACTGACCACATTACAGGTTAGCTTCATTTTCCCACATTCCCTAAGCACTACTTTGCTTTAATATGTTGAATCCATCCATTGTCTCAGACATTCATCAAATATTTGAGAGCATTCTGCATTCTAAGCACTGTTCTAGGCACTAAGGAAGTCAACTTGTATGTTGGCATATCTCCAGTTTTTGTCTTTTCCAAAAGTTAAATGCTAGGTAAAGCTTTACTTATCTGGATATTATGTTTTCCCTTTCTCTGAGTCACATGGCCACCACCACCACCAACAAAAAAGAAAGCCCTGTCAGGGGCTCAAGTTTTAATTCAGATATGAACAGAGCAAATGCACAGGAATTAATTTTACTGATAGACATGAAGTCACAGGTGCAGAAGTGGTTTCCCTTTTGATGACTATGAGCTAAGCTTTGAATTTTTAGAGTGCAAAGATCAGAATGTGTCTGAATTACCAAGCATCTGCCCTGCCAGTATGATGAAGTTTCAAGAGAGCCCAATTCAACTAAGAATCAGCAATGCCAAACTATAAGACTCCTGGAACCTGTGAGATGAGACTAGGAAGCCTATAACCATCCTGACCTTTCTAGTTGTGTGGCCCAATCTGAGCAATGTTTGAGTCTAAGACTTAACTCGATGAAAGCAAATTTTTCTTTCATAAAATGTCTCAAGTTGAGCTGAGAGCCATTTTCAGCGGTACAATAGGGTGACAGGATTGAGATGGCTGACTGGCTGGCTGGACTAGACAATGAATAAGAATACTTCAGCCTATCAAGTAGCAGTATTCTTGTTAACTTAATCAAAATTGATCAGACACTAGACTTCTAACTGTGCTCTTTTGTTTGACTAAAGCTGATGAATGTTTTCTGGACTGGTTGTGTCTTGCTGCTCTCTCAATAGCTCCCTCTTGTTATCGCCACCAACAAAATCATGCAGCCAACACATAAATGGATTCAGATTCCAAGACTCACAACTAAAATAATGCCAAAGTCTTTGATCATAGTAGTAACAACTGTCTCCGGCTTAAAAATCCATTTTATCAGCATTTACTATGTACATGTTGCTTACACACAGGACTAGCTTGAATTTTGGATAGAAGTTACCTTCTTGTGTTTCTTCTAGTGAAGGAGCATGCCAAATAGATCTACATGTTCATGGTCTATTTAAAACTAGAGAGAGAACTTCCAGTAAAATGGATGTGGTATAACTCAGCCTATGTGGATAAGAGGCACTAAAATGGAGGCTCTCTGAGGACAGAAACATTGGTTTGGTTCCCTGTTTGTACTCTGCTTTATATAATAGCTGGCACATGGTAAGCAGTCAGTTAATATTGTTTTGAATGAATGAATGAATACAAGACTGTTCACTAAATTAATCTGACTCCCTCTCCTCTGCCTTCGGTTAGAATCCTCATTTCCAGCAAATTAACTCCTTGGTTCCCACCACACACACACACACACACACACATTACTTCACCAACTTAACTGCCCTGACACTACTGTCCTTAAAAAGGCCTGCTTGCACAGTTGGCCCCTTGGCTAGTGTCTGGAACTAGGCTGGCAAACAGTTTCCTAAAATGATGTGAAACTTGCATGAAATTATAAACATGACTTGGTGCATTTAAACAATTCTGTACAAACAAGGTGGTTCACGCTGAATACCTATCTGGTACCTACCTTTCCTTCTGGGTATCTGAAATTTTAGCATATATTAGATGGTGCCTATGTGACTAGCACCAAGTAGAAACCCTGGGTCCTGGGTCTCTAATGAGCTTCCTGGATAGACAACCTTTCACATGTGTTGTCATGCTTCTTGCTGGGGAAACAAGCATGTCCTTTTGGAAAGGACCCTTGGAGACTTGCGCCTGGTTTCCTCCAGATTTCTTCCTATGTACCTTATCCTCAAGCGGGCTTTGCTGTATATCCTTTTGCTGTAATAAATCACAAACAGGAGCAAGACTGTATGCTCAACCCTGTGAGTCTTTCTAGTGAATCACCGAGCTTGGGAGTAGTCTCGGCAACTCCTGACACATCTACTATATACTTATCACATTTCATGAAATAAATAAAATAGCCTCAGATCTACCTGAGACTGTCAGCTCCATGGGGCAGTAACCTTGCTGGTTTCATTTACCACAGTATTGTCAGCACCTAGCACAGTGTCTGGTACACTGACTGTGAATATTTAAAATATTGGGTTGGCCAAAAGGTTTGTTCTGGGTTTTCAGTAAGATGTTACAAAAACCTGAATGAACTTTTTGTCCAACCTAATATGGCAGAAAGCGAAGAACTAAAGAGCCTCTTGATGCAAGTGAAACAGGAGAGTGAAAAAGCTGGCTTAAAACTTAGAATATTACTCAGCATTAAAAAAAAATTCATTTGAAGCAATTCTACTCAGATGGACGAAACTGGAGCCCATTATCCAGAGTGAAGTAAGCCAGAAGCAAAAACAACAATACAGTATATTAACACATATATATGGAATTTAGAAAGACAGTAACGAGAACCCAACATGGGAGACAACAAAAGGAACACAGATATATAGAATAGACTTGTGGACTTTGTGGATGAGGGTAAGGGTGGGATGATATGGGAGAAGGGCATTGAAGCATGTTAATTGTCATGTGTCTAATCAATCGCCAGCCCAGGATTGATGCTCGGGACTGGTGCAGCGAGATTTCCCGGGGGGGAGGGAGGAAGGAGGGGGGACCCGGAGGGGAAGCATATGTAAACCCATGGTGATATCATGACAATGTATGGCAAAAACAATAATAAAAAAAAAGAAAAAAAAAACAAAAAAAAAACTTAGCATTCAAAAAACAAAGATCATGGCATCCGGTCCCATCACTTCATGGCAAATAGATGGGGAAACAATGGAAACAGTGACAGACTTTCTTTTCTTGGGCTCCAAAATCACTACAGATGGTGACTGCAGCCATGAAATTAAAAGGCACTTGCTCCTTGGAAGAAAAGCTATGACCAACCTAGACAGCAGATTAAAAAGCAGAGACATTATTTTGCTAACAAAGGTCTGTCTAGCCAAAGCTATGGCTTTTCCACTAGTCATGTACAGATGTGAGAGTTGGACAATAGAGAAAGCTGAGCACTGAAGAACTGATGCTTTTGAACTGTGGTGTTGGATAAGACTCTTGAGAGTACCCTGGACTGCAAGGAGATCCAACCAATCAATCCTAAAGGAAATCAGTCCTGAATATTCATTGGAAAGACTGATGGTGAAGCTAAATCTCCAATACTCTGGCCACCTGATGTGAAGAACTGATTCCTTGGTAAAGACCCTGATGTTGGGAGAAATTGAAGGCAGGTGGAGAAGGGGATGACAGAGGATGAGATGGTTGGATGGCATCACCAACTTGATGGACATGAGTGAGCGAGCTCTGGGAGTTGGTGATGGACAGGGAGGCCTGGAATGCTGCAGTCCATGGGGGTCTCAAAGAGTTGGACACAACTGAGTGATTGAACTGAACTGAATATTTGTGGAACACACGAGTTAATTAAAGAATACATGAATTAGAGAACTATGTATGGAAAATTAAAACCTTAAGACTACATGTACAAACTCATTGTTAAAGGCAGAAAGATGGTTAAACCCAATATTAGTTCTGATTTTTATACCTCAGTGTCCAACAGTTTCTTATGGAATATTTACCTAAAATTATAACAGAGCTAATTAGAAAATATGATCTAATAGATTCAGGTTTTTTCTCTTGCCTTTAGCATAGCACCTGATATATATAAGGCACTCAAATGTAGTTATTTAATAAACAAATTAATGAAGATATATATCAAGTTCAGACTCTATAATGAAATTGCTACGTTAGTTTGCTCTCAGAATAAGAAATCAGTCTGGACTGTGAAAATCCATTTATTAGTGAATCATTACAAATTTGCATTTCTTTTCTGAAAAACTTACCCATACTTCATAGAGTCAGTTATTTGTGAACAAAATTTTTAAGCTGGTAGTTCTAACTCATTTATCATAAAGGTCAAGAGAGGGAAAGAGCTTACCCAAAGTCTTCACTGTATAAGGAATATATGGGGGGGTGAACTTATACCCCAGATTCACATGTTGAAGTCATAATTGCCTCAGCACCTCAAAATGTGACTATTTGGAGATAGAGCCTTCACAGGGATAATTATATTAAAGGAAAGCAGTAGGGGCTTCCCAGGTGGCTCAGTGGTAAAGAATCTACCTACCAATGCAGGAGCTGCAGGAGACACAGGTTCAATCCATGGGTCGGGAAGATCCCCTGGAGAAGGGAACAGCAACCCACTCCAATATTCTTCCCTGGGAAATCCCATGGCCAGAGGAGCCTGGTGGGCTACAGTCCATGGGGTGGCAAAAGAGTCGGACATGACTTAGTGACCAAACAACAGCGATAGTCCAAACAGAAAGGTGTCCAGAGAAGAAGTGGAGATTTGGACACACAAAGAGAACCAGAGATGTACACACACAGAGGCAAGTCCACGTGCAGATATTTAGAAGGTGGTCATCTGCAAGTCGAGGACAGAGGTCTTTGAAGAAACCATTGCTGCTGACCCCTTGATCTTAGACTCTAGAACTGTGAGAAAATAAATTTTTATGCCTCAAGTCACGCATTCGGTGGTGCTTTGTTATGGCAGCCCTAGCAAACGAATACAAATGTCATCCTTCAGATGACAACCTTTGCTACACATCCCTGTCAGAACAGAGAAAACAGAAGGCAGCTGGCAGTCAGAGATTCTGGGAGTTCTGGGCAGCTCATCCCTCCCTCCCGCTGCCCAGTCAGATTTCAGGCTGGAGAAGCCAAGCCAGCCTGTGGAGGCTGGAGTAGGGTTTGGGGAGGAGTCTGTTTTGGCAGAAAGTCTGATGCAGGCTACTGGGTGCTGGTCATTAGCAAGCAGATTCCTGGAGATGGCAGCATTAGCTAATGATTGCTTCTTCAGGCAGGACAGCTGCCTTTTTCCTTTTTCCCTAACTGACAGCCAGGGTAGGGTAAGGAATAGGTCCAAATCAAGCAAGGACCCTTGCCAGGGCCATACGTTCCTAACTGGGGTGGGGGAGCTCTAGCAAAGCTCATAGGATTTCTTCCTCTTGGCTAATTTCCACACCCCGCCTGCCCACCTCCCATCCCAGCACTTTAGTGGAGCACAGTGTCCATGAATGCCAGGCTGCCTGGGGGACAATTAGACCATCACATCACTTGGTGTGCATTGCGCATTTCCCATTCCAGTCATCCTGGTGATTTGATAGTCCTGCCCATTCCCGCCTCTCCCCACATCCCTCCTCCTCACCACCTCGAGGCAATTGTACCATGCAGATTTCTGGCTCCAGGCTTGTGTTCCCACCGTAGACTCCATCTGGAATGTCCTCTTCCCTTTGTCTAATGCCATTCCTTTATCTACTTCTAGGCTGAACGAAGCCTCTGTCATTCATGAAGACTTCCTTGAACACTATAACCTTTCCCTTTCCCTGAATCACAATAATGCAGTATGATGAACATCCTATAACAGAGCTGTATGTGAGAAGCTGTGAGATGGGAGTCAGGGGTGAATGAGGGTTGGACAGAGATGGGAGAAATAACCCTGTGTGTATGCCGAGCATGGCATTTACTGGCTTGGCACCTAATCACATGCTCCCTTAGGAACAAGTGTGACTTCATGGTTTGACTGGCAGGTCATGTTACATTTTCTGTATGCTGATCCTGCTACCTCAGGGCTTTCCCTGCCAACACAAACCCACTCCTCACCCCCTTCCCCAGCCTTTGTGCCTCACCTACCCTGTGTGTCACTGGATATTTTCCCAAGCTGCTTGCCAACTCTTTTAACTTAGTAGATGCTGAATATACATGTAGAGGTGAATTTCAATCCAGTGTGGCACCTCACTGAGTTTCTGAGAAAATTTAAAAATAATCATCTTGTGATTGTTTTCAGTCATCACAAAAATGTCAGGCAAGCATGAGGAGGAGCCGGCCGCTCACTGTGAACTCTTCTGTGCCTAGAAATGAGTTTGAGTCAAAAATCAGTTGTCAAAGGAACGGAGGCCGGAGACCATCAAAAAGGGCCAAATGGGTGATCCCTGACTTTGAAATGCTCAGACTGCTGAGGAAGATAGGTACTGAGCGCTGCAGGGACAGATGGGCAAGGAGATGTAGAAGCCTGAGAAGACAGAAAGGGGGTGGGGAGCGGATAAAACAGATTTGAGGACCCACCCTCCACCAGATTCTGGGTGAGGTACTTTACCCAGAAGAGCTCATCCAATGTCTTTGGCAAAGTCATGAAGTTGGTCCCATTACCCCACACATTTCTGACATCATAAAAAGCCAGGTTAATGGATTTGCCCCTCACCACGCATCTAAAAAGTAGTCGGGCGAGATTCGAACCAGGTCAGTTAGACTCCAGTGGGCTATACTGCTCTTGTGCTGTCTCCACAAATGCAGCTCTGAACGTCAATGCCATGTAACACTTCATCTCTGATTTCTTGGGAGGAATGAGGAAGCTGTGGCTGGTTCCTCCAAGTCCAGGTGGCAGGGCAGGAGAAACCAAAGCTATACTTGAATGTCACCATCACAGTGCTTCCTCCTCTCATCAGAGCCTGCAGGGCCTTAGCCAGCTGATCCTCCCAATCAGCATAGATCCCAAAGAGAAAGGGCCTGTCCTGGGCTCACAAGGCCTTTTCCAAACAAGGATGAGGGTTAGAGTTTGGTCAGACCTTTACAGCACAATCTTGCCCAGACACAGGGAGGAAACATCTGGGCCTCCGAATGGATCAGGGAAACAGAGAGAGCTCCTGGGTCCTAGTGCCGGGCACCCAAGCTCTCAGCTCTTCTGGCTCTCAGACCCTCCCTTCTCAGATATCCCCAGGGAAAAATTAAGATGAACAGGCCTTACCCTCCTCTCACACAGGAAATGTAAATCCCTTTGCATATCACATGCTCCCTCCTTAAACTGCAGCTGGCCCTGAAGCATTGTGGTCCTGCAGCTCTTGTAGCAAGTTTTGATTACGAAAACTCTCTGAAGTAAAATCATTTATCCTTGTTAAAGGATGCAGCCAAAATCAATATATGCATTCTATCTTCTATAACAGTCATTTCATTTATGCTAAGTAAATAATAGATCCACAATCAATGATTTGGCTATATACTAATGGAAAATAATGAAAGCAGCTCATGTGAATAAATTGAGGCCCCCATCTTCCTTTTGAATCATCTTCGGATGGTCTGCACCTACTTCACTCTAATACAACTGTGTTGGCAGGCCAGCGGGAACAGTAGGCAGGTCTCCTGTTGGCTGAAGGCCAACTCATAGCCAAGAGCAAATGGTAGCCCTTCAGTAATGAGAGAGTAGAAAGGTTTACTGCATGCAGCCTGCACTCAGTTTTCACAGCAGGTTGGTCAAAGTCATTGTTGGCTTTCAATTCATAGGTAAAGATGCAATATCTGCTTAACCATAGACACCCAGACCAATGGCTGGGGATGACATCATGAAACTGATGAACCCACTTTTGCTTCAGGATCTCAACATGTCTAAGTTTTTTCAATAGATTGAGAACACTGCAAACATTAAGTGAGTATTGGTGCCCTGACAGCTCCTTAAGGCTTATTTCAAACTGGTTATCTTCTCTGTAAAATGCCATTTATGGCTACTGGCTGAGAGGGAGCTATTAATAGTAAGCAAAGCAGGGCATGGCTCCCGCAGACACCTCAAGTATGCTGTTCTCATCACCTGGTTCTCTGGATTAGCAAACAAAGGGAGAATGAAGTTCGCATTAGGGCTGAGGAGAAAGAAAGCGTGTGGAGCGGTCACAATGGCCTAGCTCACAGATCTCAAGCCCGAGGTCACAAGGGGAACAGGATGACCTTTAACCCTGCTCTCTGCAGCCCTGCTGGTCTCACTCTGGGGCCTGATCCTGGCCTCCTCATCATCTTCTCTGTCCTACTTCTTGAGTGTGATGTGTATAAGAGGAAAGGGTACAACCTCCAGAATCTGAGACCTGAACTGACTCTACCAGTTAGGGGCGATGTGACTTGGAGCAATTATGCCACCTCTCCAAACTTTGGTTCTTCCTCCGTAAACTGGAGCTCTGCAAGGTTATCAGGAGGCTAAGGGGAGATGATTCTAATAAAGCAGCTGAAATATAACAGGACTTCAATAAATGGCAATTGTTCCAGCTAATTCTGAAGGTTAGGATCCTGTATTCCCCTTCTTCTCTACTCATAACAGTGATCAGCACAGTTACTTCATGAATAAACCTGGCCTTTGGTGAGTCCTTGCTGTGTGCTAGGAACTGGGCTAGGTACTCTGTGTGCCTTGTTGGGGCATGTGAAGGTGGGTGGAGAGAAGTGGGGAGATGATGGTTATAATTAAAGGAATGGTCTGGTCCCTGAAACTCTGCCTACCTCAGCAACCATAATTAATCTTAGAGATGCTTGTGTCAAAGATCATAAACAATGCACATTTAATCCAGATCAAAGTTACTGACATCATAGTTCTCCTCACACATCTGCCCTCCTTCAGCAATTCCTTGTGTCCATCTTGAGCTGAACAAGCAGCAAGGCACTGCTCTGTGGTTTGAACAACTGTGTACGTGTGCATGTGTGTGCACACTCATGCCGAAAGAGAAAGGCAAGGACTAGAAAACCCTTTGCAAGTGTCTGACAGTGGTTTATTTACATTAACCATCTCATTCCAGTGTTGATTCTTGCAAAGAGGGAGCAGGCAGCCATCTCAAACCTACCCTGGTCTTAGCTTGGTATGTCAAGGTTGCTCCCCCCTTAGAGAACCGAAATTCCAGAACACTCCCCCCACCCCCAGTGTGGGTGGGGGAGGGTCTTGGGAAGTGTGGCCAAAAGAAAAGGAGAAATTAACAGACAACTCATTACAGATGAGAAGACTGAGGGCTACCATGCCACCCCACCACATCCTGGTCTCCAGTTCAATTTCTGTCAAGACCTCCAGTGGGACTTCAGCACTGAGGTCACTAAGTCAACAACAAGGCTGGATTAGAACCCATATCTAAACTATGTGAACCCCAGCCCTCTCACACTCCACTGTAAAAGGTGCCTAGAAAGCTACAAGGAAAAGAAAATCTGGGACAATGGAACAAGGAGAGGTCAACAGGAAAGCTCATCTTTCTTTCAGCTTCTACAAACACATGTCTGGACATATATTGCACTATCAGACTGTGGGTCAAAATCCTGAACATGCAGATTTATGTTCCTCTCTGGCTCTGATCTTAGCAGAATCACCATGTTAAGTGTGCCAGAAAGAACCCCAGAGGGTTCATTTATATCCACTCGAAGGGACCTTGCTCATGCTTTTTATGGCCCTTGAGGTTTAATATTTTCTGCCATGCCACCTGGTCCTCCTTCACCTGCCATTCAGTTCTTATTAATGATGACTTATGCCTGTGACAAAGGTCGCAGACATGATGTTTTACTCTCATTATCAAACTCGGTCATAACTTTCAATGAAATAGGACTGCTCCCATAGAGCTGTGAGCACTTCACCACTCCTGGAACAGCTTTGGAGATGTTCAAGGCCAAAAGCTTAGAAAGGGCCACTGAGGCAGCAAGCTAGTCAGGAGGCACACTGCCCTTTACACTGTTAAAGATGGTGGTAAGTCAGGTTCTCAAAAATGAATAGTGTGATGTCTGCCTGACTGTCCAGCATGATGTTTGTGATAAAGCTGCCCCACTATCAGAGCTCACCAAGGTGGCACCAAGTTTCCTCCTATTTATCAAATCTAGACAGTATTTTTCAACTCTTAAGTTCAAAAGATCTGTTTGACAACACCTGACATTAAGAACCACACTTGGTTCTTGGCTATTTCCCCACTCTTGGCTTTCCTGACCCCACATTATCCAGTTTATCTTTGTAGCTTCTCCATCTCCTTTCCTATCTCCTTAATGGCTCCATTTTCTACTTAAAACTCCTCATTGTTAGTGGTACTCAGGATTCTGTGAACATTACTCTTCTCCTTCCTTCTTTTCTCTTTAGATCAGGATTGTCCAATGGAACTTTCTGCAGTGATGGAAATATTCTATATCTTTGCTGTCCAATATGGTAGCCACAAGTTAGATATGGCCATTGAACAATTAAGCGTGGCAAGTGGGATTGAAAAACTGAATTTTTAACTTCATTTAATTACAGATAACTTAAATTTAACTAGCCACATATGCCTACATGCATAGGATAGCCCAGCTCTAGACACTTGTGTGTGGCAGTCTCATTTGGTCACACGTCTACAGGTAACACTTGCATGTTTATGACTTTTCCATGTCCTTTGACTTGATAACCAAGTGTACGTGGAAGAGTTTCATCAATGTTACTTCCAGTAAAATCTCTACTTACAGGCCCAACACATACAACAAATACTTGTGAAATGAGAGTCTGAACAAAGGATAAATATAAATAAATAAATAAGCATCAGGGGAGTGGGTGTGTTAGTCGCTCAGTCATGTCTGACTCTTTACAAACCTAAGAACTGTAGCCCACCAGGCTCCTCTGTCCATGGAATTTTCCAGGTGAAAATACTGGAGTGGGTTGCCATTCCTTCCTCCAGGGGATCTACCTCACCCAGGGATCAAACCCAGGTCTCCTGCATTGCAGGCAGATTCTTTACCATCTGGGCCACCAGGGAAGCCTGAACAGAGGATAGTGAGTTACTTTGACTTTCATCCATTCTTGTGAGAACTACGATTTTGGCATTCAGGTGAAGAGCAAATGACTTAGCTGGCGGATGAAAGCCAGAACCTACATTCTTCTCCAAATGTATCCCATTCCTTCACCACCTGCAGGACAGGAGGAGCTCAGATTCTGTCCTCCGAGGAGGCAGTGCGGGGACTAGGTTATGATCTTGGTAATATATCTGCAGTCACACTGTCTGGGTATGAATCTTGACTCTACCTCTTACTAGATGTGAATGCGGGCAAGTTACTTAGCCTCTCAGTGCCTGTTTCTTCATTGTAAAATGGGGATGATAATCATAACACTTACTTCCTGGACTTATTGTGGGGATTAATGAAATACTATGGCCACATGATGTGAAGGACCAACTCATTGGAAAAGACTCTGATGCTGGGAAAGATTGAAGGTGGGAGGAGAAGGGGACGACAGAGGATGAGATATTTGGATGGCATCACCAAAGCAATGGACATGAGTTTGAATAGGCTCCGGGAGTTGGTGATGGACAAGGAAGCCTGTTGTGTTGCAGTCCATAGGGTCGCAAAGAGTCAGACACGACTGAGTGACTGAACTGAACTGAAGTGAAGTGATGCATAAAACTGTACCTAATGCAATTGTCTAATATGGACCTGGATCATAAGCTAACTGAGTTCCCTAATCTGGCTTAAACATGCCTTCCATAAGAAAGTCCAGGAACTCTGGATCCCAGGGCCAAAATGAGGGCCACTTAATGAGGTCCCCCAAATCAATACACCTTTAGTAGTGGAACTGGTTACTAGGCCTCTTCCTGTGCACTCAGTTCTGGAGTAGTTTCAGACCTTGGGTTTCCAAGCCTTGTACAGCTACTCACAAGTTAATAGAATTGTTTTCATAGCCAACTACAGAGTCCTGGAAGATATTCTGGATTTATAGAGAAAAATTTCCCAAAATGACTGGGTTTTTAATTCTATCTCATCATAACTAGACACAATGGAATCCCTGATTGGCTTACAGACAGCCTGGGAAAAATATGTACATGTATATATAATATATAATATACAATATAGATGTATATATACTACATTGCATATATATTTTAGGGTTTCCCTGGTGGCCCAGATGGTAAAGAATCCACCTGCAATGCAAGAGACCTAGGTTTGATCCCTGGGTTGGGAAGATCCCCTGGAGAAGGGCATGGCGACCCACTTCAGTATTCTTGCCTGGAGAATCCCCATGGACATAGGAGCCTGGTGGGCTACAGTCCACTGGGTCACAAAGAGTCAGACATGACTGAGCGATTAAGCACACATACATATTTTATATATACATTAACATATGCATATATACATAAGGTACATATGTATATATAATATACATAAACCTATTTTTTCCCAAACTTGCTTTGAGTTAAGCAGAGGGCTCCACTTTCTCTAGTTATACTCTGTTATATTATAGTCTGTTATAATATAGTTATACTATATAGTTATAGCTATATAATATAAATATATGTTACACATATCATGTATGCAGTATATGTTATATCTTGTTCATACATATACTTACATATATCTTACAAGTCTGAAGGGCTCCCCCTATTCGACACTGTCCTTAATACCTACACCTCTAGCTGGAAACCTGTGTATCTTTGCTGGTTTGAGGATAGATACATGGCTCACTCCATGAGTATCTACAATCCTTCCATATCACATCCACTACATTTGCTTGTGCACAAAAGCATGGCTGTTGTATCTATAAAGACAGTGTCTCCTATACAGCAAGAATGATAATTGGATGCTAAGACCTTAAAGTCAACATTGATTTGGGAACTGAATGTTCTGGTAACAGTTAGTTAGCATCCTTAATCGTAGTATTATCCTCGATCCTAAATCATGAACCTTAACATGAGGAGCGACTTTGGAGGACACTGAAGAGTTGGCATTCTTCCCTGGATGGATCACCCCCTCCCTGCTGTGAATTCACCAGCTGTCAAACAAGGCCTTGCATGCTTTGCCCACATGGTAAGTTGCAATTCTGAGCTCCATCCAGTGCTAAGAATACATCCTTAACCATGGAACAACATGTCACCCTTGCATTTATGTACTGGGCAGAGAAAAAACAGAGCTGGAGAAGTGGCTGAATTGGGGAAGCACAAGCATAAGTAAATGCTCACACTGTGGCTCTTTATTTATTTTTTTTTATTATTGTTTTTGCCATACATTGTCATGATATCACCATGGGTTTACATACGCTTCCCCTCCAGGTCCCCCCTCCCTCCTCCCTCCCCCCCGGGAAATCTCGCTAGAAAGAAGCAAGTGGTTACCTGCCAGCTACCTCGCTTCCCACTCCATGCCCAAGGCACAGAGAAAAGGAAGACACCATCACTTCTTTGCATCCAGTTGTCCCAAATGAGCCCCTTTCCTCCTGCTTGAGTAGCATTTGCTGTGTTTGTAGCTTGTACCGTGAGCTAAGAAACCCCTTCCGCTGCCCAGGAAGCCTCAGATCCAGGCCCCACCTGGACAGCCCAGCAGCACAGGAACCAACTATGATTAGAAACTCTGATTGGAAAGCATGTCAACCCTGAACCTGGGTCACTGGAGTCGTGGCAGCTTTTCCAGATAAAAGCAGGTGTAATTAACCCTTTGATATGCTAGCAAAATAAAATCAAATTCTGTTGTTCCACCTGAAATAAAATTCAAG
The DNA here is from genome assembly GCA_007570785.1 of Antilocapra americana. Lineage (NCBI taxonomy): Eukaryota > Metazoa > Chordata > Mammalia > Artiodactyla > Antilocapridae > Antilocapra > Antilocapra americana. The sequence continues at coordinate 247,239 of ML663426.1, read as the reverse complement.
TATAGGGCAAACTTCTTCACCTTGCTGAGGGAAACACCCAACTTTTAAAAAGTGGTACAACAATTCCTAGGTGGGTGCCCTTAGGCCTGCTGCTGGTCCTCTTAGTGTTGAAGCTGGCCGACTATGGCCCAAAGGTCACACACGGCCTACAGTCATCTGTTTTGGCCCAGCCACAAGCTAAGCCTGTTTTTTCCATTTTTATATTGTTGCAAAAAATCAAAAGAAGAATAATGTTGCATGATACATGAAAATTATATGACACAAACTTCAAGGTCCTTAAGCAAAGTTTTCTTGGAACACAGCCATGGCCATCCGCATCATCTGTGGCTGAATTCTAATTACAGTGGCAAAGTTGAATCAGTGGAGCAGAGGCTGCAAAGCCTAAAATATCTACTGCCTAGCCCTTTATGGAAAAAGTCTTTCAACCTCTTTCTTAGTGTTCCAATAATCTCTTTTATAAAATGCTATTAACTGTACCTTTATCTTAAGACTTTTATAGGGATCAAATTAGATGATGGGTTTAAATGCACCTTCTTGAGAATTCAAAAGGCAACACAGAGACTGGAAGGAAATCTGGGGCCTATGAGAGATGGCTTTTTTCTTCTTTTCAATCAGTTCCTTCACAATAATGGCAAGGATCTACTCAATACAATAAATATGTACTAAGCCACTGAATGGCAAAATAAATAAATAAATAAATAAAAGTAGTTACAAATCAAAGAGGTAATGGGGACCTTCCTTTGGATATTAGTTCCACCACTTGCTTAATATGTAAATTGGAGGAGTTCTGGGACCTTGCTGAGCCTCTTTACTTATTGGCAAAATGGATTAATAATACATCATTCCATTTAGTGTACACAGCAGTCCAGTATGAGAAGTAGCTATGTCTTACGTGCCTGCCTATGTGCTCACTCACTCAGTCATGTCTGACTCTCTGACTTCATGGACTGCAGTCCACCAGGTTCCTCTGTCCCTGGGATTTTCCAGGCGAGAATACTGAAGCAGGCTGCCATTTCCTTCTCCAGGGGATATTCCTGACCCTGGGATCAAAGTCGTGTCTTCTGCATTGGCAGGCAGATTCCTTATCATTGAACCACTTGGAAAGCCCCAATTATGTAATAGGGAAGAACAAGTCTGACTCCATATTGGATCTATTTCTTTGATTTGAACCTTTGTACCCTATTGCTTTTGCTACAAGTTAATCACTAAAGGGATGTTGCCCGTAGCTTAATGGAGGCATAATGGCCAGTCTCTCAGGACCCTGACTTCTATGCCTGGAACATTAAGCTAAAATACCTTTAGTTAGCTCACAGGAAACATTCTGAATAGGCCTATGAATGGCTGCAGTAAAGAAGAAATTAAAATATCTCTTCTGGAGTCTGGCAGGAACTAAGAAATATTTTGGTGAGAACTAGGAAATATTTGCAACAACTTAGCAACATTTTTACCTTAACTTCTCACCTCCCCTTCTTTGTACAATAAAGAAACTAGCATCCAAACCCAGGCAAGATGGTTCTTTAGGACACTAGTCCACCATCTTCTCAGCCTGCTGGCTTTCCTAATAAAGCCACCACTCCTTGCCCCAACAGTTTGTCTCTCAATTGACTGGCCAAGCTTTATGAGTTTGGACTCCAAAACAATTAGCTAGACGAAGTGCTTTTTAAATGCCAAAGTAAAAGTGCCTCACATGCCAGTATGATGATTATTATATGTACTGTCTCTCCTCTGTTCACTTGCTTAGTCATGCTTTCAAACCTGTCAGATCTATTAAGCATGGCTTCCCCTTACAGAAACTAATTACATGTGCTGCCTTTGTCCAGGTGGGAGATTATATGATCCTGTCCTCTGGTATACACTCTACCAGCTTATTTGACATGGAAAATCAGACTTCTTAGTCTCAGTGGTACCATGCCAGGTACACTGATCCCATGCCCAGTTGTCATATGGCAGAAAGAACCCAAGAGACAAAACAAGGAATAGAATGTGAGTTAGAGATGGCTTGAAGGCGATTTCAGAAAAAAACATAGCTGCATGAAAATAGACAAATGCTATGCTGTCATGGTTAAGAAAGCTGGTTCAGGAGTTAGATGGGCTTGGATTTGAATTCCCACTCTGCCTCTAGCATCTGTGAGACCTGGAACAAGTTATAATCTCTTTGAGCCTACTAAAAACCCTTCCAAGTCTCCCCATTGCCCCAGAGATAGCATCACCTTTCCCAAGATGGCTATCAAGACTCTGCATGATCTGGCTTATATGCAACTCTTCTCTCTCTCTCTACTCTTAAGCCTTCATGGACCTGTTTCAGATCCTTGGATGTTCCATGTTCTTTCCTACCAAAGGGACTCTGCATGTGCTATTTCCCCAGGTGGGAATGAAATGCCCTCCCCTACTCTACTCTTGCCTCCTTCACCTATCTTTCATCTGTTTTGTCCTTTTAGGTGTTTGAGGACTTCTGCTGGGTTTTGGTAGGTGTTCTATGAGAACTGTTCCATCCGTTGATGTATTTTTGATGTATTTGTTGGAGGAAGTGAGATCCATGACCAACGACTCTGCCATCTTTATTCTCCTTCTCTTATTCATTCTTCAGAACTTAGTTTGAATGTCATTTATCCAGAAAGTTCTTCCTAACCCTACCCCTGTATCCACACAACTGGTTTATGAAATACCATCCCCCCAACAGCATCCTGTGCCTCTATGAACTAGCATTTGACACCAGTACCTACATTTTTAAAAGTGCAAAGTGGGTAGTAATTGTTAAATGTCTGTCTCATCCATGAGAACAAGGATCTGGTCATCATTTTGTCTAGTACCTAGATTTGTGCCCACTACATAGTGAGTGATGAACAATAAACAATTATTGGAGAAATGAATGAATGACTCTGATATGTACTTTATTTTAGAGGATATCAACTTCATCATCTCACAGAGTGAAAAATTCCTGAAGGCTAACATCTGCAAGGACTTGGATAGCAGATCCAAGTAGCAGGTCCTTTCAGAGTAGCAGTTCCAACCTCCTTGCTGACATAATTTCAGGGCAAACCTCTTTTTTTCTGTTGCTAGCCAGAATGCTATTCAAAGCCAAATGATACAGGCCATGTTCAAGGAATTTAAATAGCTTTTTGACATTGCATGTGATTTATAATGTCTGCAAAGGCAGAACTGAGATGGCTGATGTTTCCTTACACTGCAACAAATTAAGGTGTCTATTTTCCCCAGCAGGTGTGTGAATACTGTAAATCCAATTAATGCTAATGACAACACGTTCCTGCAGAGTGAATGAGGGAGGTTGTTTCTGTTCTAATTTCTTGCAACTTCCCACTGCCTCAGCAAGAAGGCAGCTTCTTTTTCTACCTCTTGAAATGACAGTAAAATCTCACTCCTATTTTCCATGTCTTTTACCCAAGACAGATAAATGCTCACTATAAACCCACTTTGAGCAGAGTACACAGAATGTGGCATTTGGGCATTCAACTATGCTTCTCAACCTTTCATGTGGGTACAAATCCCCGGGGTATCTCAGTAAAATGCAAATTCTCACACAGAAGGCCAGGGATCCTTTCAGGCTGTGGGTTCACGAACCAGACTTTGAGAAGTGAAGTCCTAACGGATACTTTCGTCTTTCTTCAGTATCATCAGTAGTAAATGATGTGATCAGTGATCATTCTGATGCCCTGAAAATTCCTTCTGAAACATCCCCCAAAGAGCAGAAATCCAAGGTATCAACTTAAAATCTGGGGGTCACAGTCAATAATTCCCCAAGAAAGCAACTCTTTGGAAAGCTAAGGGGTGTTTCAAGCTTGGAGTAGGAAGGCTACAAGCAGAAGTTGTAGTCAAAACAGACATACACATCCTGGTCCAGTTATTTACAAGTTGTATGACCTTGGCCAGGACATTTAACCTTACTGACCATCAGTTTCCTCATTTGTGAAAAGGGATAATAATTGCCGAGGGAATTTGGAGGATTAGAAACTTGAGATATAGTGCAGAGTCTGACAGTGATTGTATTAGCACAGCCAAGGGACATCTTGGTCCCATAAAACCTGGTTGCATTTAAGACCCACACTAGCTAATCAACTAAGCTTCCTCATTGGCAGCCTCCTCTGTGAAAATACCTGCCACAGAAGGGGCCTATGGGGGGACTGCAAAGCCACAGAGGTTTGGGACTTGGTCCTTAGCCCTTTAAGTTCACAATTGCCATTAGCTCCACGAGGAATACTATCAATGAAACCTGGCATCACACACCGCCCCTCTCCATCACCATGGCCACCCCTTCAGGCCTGGCTATTTAGGTATCTAAGGGCTTCCCTGTTGGCTCAGTGGTAAAGAATTCGCCTGCCAATGCAGGAGATGCAGATTTGATTCCTGGGCCAGGAAGTTCCCCTGGAGAAGGGAATGGCAACCCACTCCAGTATTCTTGCCTGGGAAATCCCGTGGACAGAGGAGACTGGAGGGCTACAGTCCATGGGGTTGCAAAGAGTTGGACACAACTGAGCATGCCTGCACATTTAGGTATCTATCATTTTATCTTCAGACACCATCAAACACTTCTTTATCTAGAAACCTTCTTCTCTCTATGCAGTTTGGAAAGTTTTGTAGTTTTTAGGCATGCATGACCTGATGTATATAAAATAAAAGGTCTGGAATCAGATGGTCCACATTTCATGTCTGACATTTAGTTTCTTTTAACGTCTATGCTATTCACAAACAGGATAAAGGTTTCTCTTAGAAGTTAGGGAACAGAGTGGAGCTTCTTGGAGTGCTGGTAATGCTTTCATCTAGGTGGTCATTACTTAAGTGTGCTCAGTGTATTAACCTTAATCATTAATTATATGTGCAATCTTCTGTATATGCATTATACTTTACTACAAATTGTTGAAACATGCCATTCATACTAACTCATCTACAAGACTAGGCAATGTTGGGAAGAAATGCTTCTATGTTCAGAAAGCAAGAGTAGGTAGAATAGTTTAAAAAAAAATCTTGCAAGGGGCCAGTCTCCATGTCAACAGCCTAGGAGGTGACATCTTATTAATTCTCCCAGTCAGCCCACTCCATTTTATTTTTGTCTATGTGAAAAAAGGCATGAAGCATATTCGTGGATGCCTGGAACTCCTGTGGGAAGTGTAGGAAGGACCATACATTTTGGGGTCCGGCATGGTGGTGCCCTGACTTGCTTGGTTTGGTTCTGTCCCAGGTGGTGTCTAATTGTGTGACACTGAGGGAGCCAATATTCTGTGTCAGCTGACAGGTATGACTCAGCAAGGAGCACAGCTCAGCTGACTGTTCTCGTCCAATTACACTGTCACCAAGCTTCTCTGTCACAGAGAGCAATGAGACATACTCAAGCCATGGCTACTTGGCACGCAGTCATAAACGGATCATATTTCATGGTAGTTACTGAGGTTAGGATTTTCTTCTTCAAGATAATCTTCTTCTCCTGTGTCTTTGTGGACACAGGAGTTGCATTCAACTCCTCTTTGGTTATACACTGAAAGGAACCATATACAGTAGCTCTGACAGCAGTGTGGTGGGGCGGTTAAGCATGTGGGCTTTAGTGTAAGAGAGATTCAGGTCCAAGTCCTTGCTCTGCCACTTACTAATTGTGTGACCTGGCGCAAGTTACCAGACCTCTCTGTGCCTCAGTTTCATTCAAAATGGATCAAGTTGTTATGAAGCATGAATGACATATTGTTTGTAACACATGCTTAGACCAGTGCCTGACACAGATTTAAATACTCAGTAAGTAATCATTATTGTAGCATCATCATGCCTGTGACTGTCATGGAAAATCAATGAGACAAAATGTAGAAAATGTGTGAGGCAAAGTTAGTGCTTGACAAATGCTAACTGTGATCATCTCGAGACAACTGTTTCAGAGATAAGCTTTGCTGTGGGAACATTTGGTCCATAAGGAAGCTAGGTATTACCCTGATTAGTTGGAGTATAATCTGACTTATAAATAAAGGAAAGAAAAAAGTGAGTATGAGTTATCATCCCTGAAAAGGTCTTGCAAATCCCCCCTGGGACTAGGGTCAGCTCTCTTTGCACCTGGTCACCCAGGCTGCCCACCTGCAATCAACCATCCAGTTACTGAGAAAGTTGAACATTATTGTCCCTAAATGTAATCCCTGAAATATTATACTGGATTTTTCTCACTCTATATTCATTCATGTAGCTATTCCTTTGCAGGTCTTCTTTGGAACATGATTTTGTCAAACGTACTCCAAAGAAACAACAGACTCCGAAAATGTAATATTCAGTGAGAAAAAAGTTATGTGGTTAAAGGGGGAAACTCTGCATACTATACCCGTCTTTTGACATCTGTAACATACATTGACCTACTAAAGGTTCTGACAAATCCTGCCAATCGCTTGTTGGTTCATTCCTTTAATAAAATACGTGTTGAGTGCTTAGTATTTGCCAGTCACTATTCTAGGTACTGAGAGGAATAGAGCAAAGAACCAGATTACCCTCCAGGGCACAGTTTAATCCAGTGTTTCCCAAATCCATTCTCCATAGAGACCATGATTTGGCATGTCCTAATTCCTACTCTCACTACAGCTGAAATGAGTATCTAGAATTTCCAAAGCCTGGCATTTGATCTCACTCCTCTGCATCTGCTTTACCCTCCTCCTCCTGGAACTCCTTTTCTCTTTCCTCAACCCATGTCTGCCTAACTAACTATGTTCTTTAATGTGAATTCTGCTCCAGCCACAACTTCTCTGAGAGGGCTGCTTAGCTCATGCCACCAGGCTGAAAGTGTCTGCCATCCTCGGCATGCTCATCATGCACAGGGCACACCCTGTTTCTTAGCACAGATCATCATAATCTCTTGACTTCTTGGTCCTCCAGCAGATGCTGCCATCCTAGAAGGAAGTGACCATGCACCATCCATCTTTGTATTCCCAGAACTTAACTTGGGTTTGGCTCTCAGTAGGGACTGTGCGAACAAATGTTAAGTGTCTGTGTGAATCTGGGCCACCTGTCTAGTGTTATGCAAATGATCTTCCAAAGGCACCTGTTCTTAAGAGGTTCAACCTCGGAGGGCATGGTTGGCAAGTGCAAGGCACATATGTATGTCTGGGTGGGGTGGTGCCCTTTCTTCTAGGGGCGAGGCTTGGGAAGCAGAATACAGGTTGGACTTCAGCCGATTGGCCTGGACTTGGCCTGGCACCTTTTCACCAGCAACTTTGGAATGGAAGAACGGGGTTCTGGGCTGGGATAGGGGATCTTGGAGGGACCATTAGGCTGATTACCCCGTACAGCCTTTTCAGACCTGAAACACTATATAAGTAAACAAAGTAAAATAAGTCAACTACAGAGACCTTTTATACAAGCATGAATATATTTAGCATGTTTCCTTCCTTTTGCCTAAATAATTATATAAGTTGGTTGTACTCAGCTGATGGCTTATTAACCAAATCGAATATTTGCTGCCTATTTGATTCTAAGGAAGTGGAACTCAATCTGGAGGATTCCCACCACAATGAAACAAGTTAAAATTGGCCTTACTGCTGTATTTCATTTATATAACTTGGAAATGATAAACACTGAGAATCGCCAGATAAAATATAGGATGCCTGGTGAAATCTGAATTTCAGATAACAGTACATTTGTTTTTTGTATAAGTATGACCCATGCAATGTTTCAGACATACTTAAAAAATTTGTCATTGTTCATCTGAAATTCAAATTTCCCTCGGCATCTTTTATTTTTATTAGCAACCACACATGTGATGCTTCTGTATGAACAGCTATGGGATAGTCAAACTGTCCTATGACTACATCTTCAAAAAAAAGTGCAGGGCATTGGAGGCAGTAACTGGTGGATAATTATCTCATTATTTCCTGACATTTATGGTGGAGAAGACAGGGAGGATAGAGACTGTCATGATTCTAGAAGATAAAGAATTTTATCTCTCTGAAAGAAAGTGAGCAAACTCAGTTTGAAAGGGTTTAGAACATCGAGGTTCAGTTCAGTTCAGTCACTCAGTCATGTCCGACTCTTTGCAACCCCAGGGACTACAGCAGGCCAGGCCTCCCTGTCCATCACCAACTCCCGGAGTTTACTCAAACTCATGCCCATTGAGTCGGTGATGCCATCCAACCACCTCATCCTCTGTCTTCCCCTTCTCCTCTTACCTTCTATTTTGACTCTTTTCAAATGAACCAGCTCTTCACATTAGGTGGCCTAGCAACATCGAGGTAGGGTTACTAAAATCTGTGGAGGCTGTGGTAACATCCATTTAAAGTGAAAAGTGGAGAGAGCCTTCATTTTTGCTATTGATTGGTTAGGTTATGTTGCTGTGCTTTCAGAGAATACATAAATTGATGATTTTTTTTAAAAGGGAAGTTTATCAAACATCACAATGAGGAGAATAAAAGTACCTGTGTCTCAGGGATTTAGAAGAACTAAACCTAACACATTTTAAGCACCTAACCAGAGTAGATGTTCCAAAAATTGGAGTTGCTAACATTACTCTCATGTCTATTGTTTGGCATTATCTCTAAATCTGGAGCAATCCTCTATAGGCTTCCCTTCTTCCAAACTGTAACAAGATGGTTTAGAACAAATGACTAACTTTTAGGGGAAGGGCAAGAATAGGAAACTCGAAAACTTACATCTCACCTTCAGTGCTGAATTTGTACTCTCAAATTATAGCACCCCTGGCTCAGATGGTAAAGAATTTGCTTGCACTGCAAGAGACCTGGGTTCGATCCCTGGGTCAGCAAGACCCTTCGAGAAGGGCATGGCAACCCACTCCAGTATTCTTGCCTGAAGAATTCCATGGACAGAGGAGCCTGGTGGGCTATAGTCCATGGAGTCGCAAAGAGTTGGACATGACTTAGCAACTAACACTTTCACTTTCAGGAAGAGCAAAGATTTTATACTGGCAGAATTTTGATACTGTTTATTTTTAGTTATTATTTATTCTCTGTGTCAGTCCATTAACTCTGTGCCTTTTTCAGCCATGCTTAACATTGGCATTTGAGCAAACTTTGCTAGTTTCGTGAGTGAGCTGCAAAGACGGAAAGATGGCCAGAGGTTAGATCTCATTTTGTCCTGAAAGGCATGTTCTGATAGCTGGATCACAAATGAGAATCTCCAGTTCTATCACAAATTGATCCACTATGGTTTTGGCCACTTTTCCTTTTACCTCTGTGACCTATTTAACAGCTTTAGAAACTTTTAAAATCCATGAAGTACTCTAACTGCAATTAGATCTTGTGTTAGGTCAGTGTTACCTCTCATACTATTTGTCCCTAACTGGAATCTACACAAAATGTTATTCATTGAGTCTTGCTGGCAAACTAGTTATGAACATACATATAGTGGGCTCAAACCACGGCAGCATAGAAGACTATATCTGCACTGAGCTAATTGCTGTGTCATTTTAAGTTCAAGGTGATGGCTGGTCTATATTTAGCTCAAAAAAGTGGCCTCACTAAAAAATGAAAGAGATGATCAGTTGATACTCAGTAAACACAAATGATAGTAGTCTCATAAAATTTAAAGAGGGATCAGGGTTCCAGGAAGCAAGTTACTACAAATAGAACCATCCATCATTATGGCCTGTGCTACCCATGGTCTGTACAGTGCCTGGGAATTAGTCCCAATTTACAATGCTGTTCCTTCCAGTGAGGTCACATGAGGGCCTTCCAGAGAAATCCTGTTCTCACTGGGCCCCTACAGGACAGAGGAGTAAGGCTGGACTTATTAATGGTAAAAGCAGATGGGTTCCCCAAGTTTCAGAAACCAAGTAGGTGGCAATGGAGGGGGGATCAAACATGCCATTGTTCCCACTTGCAAATTTTATGAAATATTAAATGCTAATAACAACTGCCCAGTAACCCAACAAATTTGAAATACTGAGCAATCAAATTATGAACAATATCCACTTTTCGTAAGGTCAAGCTATTGTGTGTTGACTAAGACATTACAAGCAAAGTAAAATTTGGATTATTCATATTAAGGAACAGTTAATGTTTATAATCTTACCTCTTAGCTGTCAATACTTTTGCTAAGTTCAGTTTAACTCAGTCACTCAGTCGTGATTTTGCAATCCCATGGACTGCAGCACTCCAGGCTTCCCTGTTCATCACCAACTCCCGAAGCTTATTCAAACGCATGTCCATCTAGTCGGTGATGCCATCCACCCATCTCATCTTCTGTCATCCCCTTCATCTTCAATCTTTACCAGCATCAGGGTGTTTTCCAAGGAGTCAGTTCTTTGCATCAGGTGGTCAAAGTATTGGAGTTTCAGCTTCACCATCAGTCCTTCCAATGACTATTCAGGACTGATTTCCTTTAGGATTGACTGGTTGGATCTCCTTGTAGTCCAAGGGACTCTTAAGAATCTTCTCCAACACCACAATTCAAAAGCATCAATTCTTCAGTGCTCAGTTTTCTTCATGGTCCAACTCTCACATTTGTATATGACTACTGGAAAATCCACAGCCTTGACTAGACTGGACCTTTGTCGGCAAAATAATGTCTCTGCTTTTTAATATTCTGTCTAGGTTGGTCATAGCTTTTCTTCCAAGGAGTAAGCATCTTTTAATTTCATGGCTGCAGTCAGCATCTGAAGTGATTTTGGAGCCTAAGAAAAGAAAGTCTCTCACTGTTTCCATTGTTTCCCCATCTATTTGCCATGAAGTGATGGGACTGGATGCCATGATCTAAGTTTTTTGTATGTTGAGTTTTAAGCCAGTGCTTTCACTCTCCTCTTTCACTTTCATCAAGAGGCTCTTTAGTTCCTCTTTGCTTTCTGCCATAAGGGTGATGTCATCTGCGTATCTGAGGCTTTTGATATTTCTCCCGGCAATCTTGAATCCAGCTTGTACTTCATTCAGCCAAGAATTTCATATAATGTACTCTGCATATAAGTTCAATAAGCAGGGTGACAATATACAACCTTGACATACTCCTTTCCCAATTTGGAACCAGTCCTTTGTTGCATGTCCAGTTCTAACTGTTGCTTCCTGACCTGCATACAGGTTTCTCAAGAGGCAGGTCAGGTGGTATGGTATTCCCATCTCTTTCAGAATTTTCCAGTTTGTTGTGATTCACACAGTCAAAGGCTTTGGCATAGTCAATAAAGCAGAAGTAGATGTTTTTCTGGAACTCCCTTGCTTTTTCGATGATCCAGCAGATCTTGGCCATTTGATCTCTGGTTCCTCTGCCTTTTATAAATCCAGCTTGAACATCTGGAAGTTCTTGGTTCACCGACTGTTGGAGCCTAGCTTGGAGAATTTTCAGCATTACTTTGCTAGCTTGTGAGATAAGTACAATTGTGCAGTAGTTTGAACATTCTTTGGCTTTGTCTTTCTTTGGGATTGGAATTAAAACTGACCTTTTCCAGTCCTGTGGCCACTGCTGAGTTTTCCACATTTGCTAGCATATTGAGTGCAGCACTTTCACAGCATCATCTTTTAGGATTCAAATAACTCATCTGGAATTCCATCCCCTCCACTAGCATTGTTTGCCGTGATGCTTCCAAAGGCCCACTTGAGTTCGAATTCCAGGATGTCTGGCTCTAGGTGAGTGATCACACCATTGTGGTTATCTAGGTCATTAAGGTCGTTTTTGTGTAGTTCTTCTGAACTTTTGCTGTGGCCCCCAAATTAATTTAGGATTAAGCAATTTAATAGAAAATATTTCACGGACGGGTGATTTCACTTGAGAACACAGACCATTCAGCATCCATCCAAAGACCACATAACACATTTAAGGTTCTACATGCCAGCAGCGGGACACACCCTTGCCTTTATCCTGTTAACATTCTTTCCAGACTTCTCAGTTGATTTTGTTAAAGCCATCGCTGAAGGGTTTTTACCTTTGCAAGTGTGTGCATGAGTAGATCGGAACACCTAGGCCTTGGCTTGTTCTTCCAGCCCCCTTGTACCGCAGAGTCCAGTGACAGCAGTGCTACTGTCCCCTGTCCTTTCGTCATCATCTTCCTTTGCTCTAGCTTTTGCCTCAGGCCCTGACTTGAAGGAGATGATCTAGTAGAAAGGAGGAGATAATGGTTTCCACTCATTCTTTGCAGGAACTAAAAAAAGTAGGACCTCAATACTAACTTATTTTTAAATTGAAAAACTGAAAGAACTAATTGTGAAGTTTAGGTCACCTTACAAAATACATCTCAAGTATTTCCTCTGTAGCAAGAGAGATGATGATGTGGAGAGCTGAAGCTTACACAGTACTTACTAAAAGCTAGGCGAAGTGTTTTGTATATATTAACTCATTTAATCCTGACTTCATTCATATGAAGGAAGTACTGTATTCTCCCAATTTATAGATGAGGCAACTGAGGTATTAAGAAGTTTAGGACCTTGCCCAAAGTCATTCAGTTGGTAAGTAGGGTAAGTAGGATTCAAAACCAGGATTAAAAAAAACAACAACAACTAGGATTCAAATTCAGACAGGTTGGAGCCAGAATCTGTGCTCTTATCCACCACATCTAATTGTTAGGTGTTCCTAGAGCTCTCTTAGCACATGCACAGATTTTGCCTTACCTAACACTGTTATGTATAGATGTGAGAGTTGGACCATAAAGAAGGCTGAGCACCAAAGAATTGATGCTTTTTAACTGTGGTGCTGGAGAAGACTCTTGAAAATCCCCTGGACCACAAGGAGATTCAGTCAGTCCATCCTAAAGGAAATCAGTTCCAAATATTCATTGGAAGGACTGATTTTGAAGCTGAAGCTCCAATACTTTGGCCACCTGATGCGAAGAACTGACTCACTGGAAAAGACCCTGATGCTGGGAAAGACTGCAGAAGGAAGAGAAAGGCAAAGAAGGGGATAATAGAGGATGAGATAGTTGGATGGCATCACTGCCTTATTGGACATGAGTTTGAGCAAGCACCAGGAGATGGTAAAGGATAGCGAAATGTGGCATGCTGCAGTCCATGGGGTCACAAAGAGTCGGACACAACTGAGTGACTGAACAACAACAGCAACAATGCTGTTGGCACTTAACAGAATGACTAGAATAAGAGGCATGTAATCTAAGTGTCCATTTTACCTACTGAATGGTGAAATGCTTGAAGTCAAGACCCATGCCTCATCTGTCTCTGTATGCTCCAGGGCCTTGCACAGTATCTAGGCCTATTATATGTCCAAAGGGCTTCCCTGTGGCTCAGCTGGTAAAGAATCTGTCTGCAATGTGGGAGACCTGGGTTTGATCCCTGGGTTGGGAAGATCCCCTGGAGAAGGGAATGGCTACCCACTCCAGTATTCTGGCCTGGAGAATTCCATGGACTACAGTCCATGGAGTAGCAAAGAGTTGGACATGACTGAGCAACTTTCACTTTCACATGTCCAAAAGAAATTTGTTAAGTGAACTTATTCGAAATATTAATCTGATCCATATGAAGTTGACATTGTTACAGGTCAATACAGTTCATTGTCGGTTTCATTTAGTTCAACCTTCTGGAACACAGACAACACCTACCAGCTCTGAAGCTAACGTATTCTTCATGCTCTTTCAAAGCTTTATTAATTTGTAGCACATTGATACTTACAGAAAGAGAATAATACCATCAGATAGTTCTACTCATCTACCACAGACAAGGCCAGATTATGGAAAAGCTGGTAGTCCTTGATTTATTCATGCAAATATCTTATTCCTCATTTTCCTCTATTGCATGCACATAATAATGTCTCAAGGGGCTTTCCAGGTGACACTGGTGGTAAAGAATCCACCTGCCAATGCAGGAGACTTTAAGAGACTTGGGTTCAATCCCTGGGTCAGGAAGATCCCCTGGAGGAAGGTATGACAACCCACTCCAGTATTCTTGCCTGGAGAATCCTGTGGACAGAGGAGCCTGGTGGGCTACAGTCCATAGGGTTGCAAAGAGTTGGAAACGACTGAAGTGACTTAGCATGCATGCATGCAACAATGTCTCCAACAACACCATTTTTAAAGGTCTCCCTCCAAGCCAACAATGGACAGGACATCAGATGTTTTATCAAGGTGATGTCCAGCTTAACTTTCCAAAGCAAATTTCCACTTCATCCCTATCCCCTTCTCTCATTTATTTATTCAGGAAATAATTTTCAAGCATTTCTTTCAGGCTGGTTCTTGACATAAAACACTCAGCTCCCATGAGTAGCTTTTTGTAGCTAAGTGGTAATAACAGCTCACCCCACAAGATGGCACTCTTAATTCTTCTTTGTATTCTCTTTCTACTGTGATGAAAGATCTTATAATTTTTCCACTGTTGGAAAACAAACAGAACCACCATGAGGGTTGTTTCTTTTTTTTTTTAACGATTGATGTAGTTGACTGCTCCTATGAACATATTTCAGACACTTCAAAATAATAGTTTTCTCAGGGACATTACATGTTACTTTGGGAGAGGGTGTATGTTGTAACACGGAGGCCATGCTATGATGTAAAGAGGTTGGAAACTTCTCTTACTGCTTACCATGACCCTGAGAGCACTAAGGTTTAAGGAAAGGAAGGGAAGAAAGTTGCAGAGAGCACTGCAGGAAAACAGCTCTGCAGCAGAATGTGCAGGGAGGTTGGGGTGGGGGTGGGGAGCTCAGTTGGCCCCAGGCACTCACCTAAATCTTCCAGGGAAGAAGATGCTCCAACTGCATCTTGGAGTTCCTCATACTCAGTTGCTAAATTCCCACTATTCCTACCTTCTTTGGTTCCAGATGCTTATGGCCTGGACCCTCTCTACCAAAGGCACAGGACTGAGCTGAGTTTGGCCAATTTTGATCAATGCTTTTTACTTCGAGGAAAGAGCCAAAGGCGGAAAAGAACATGCTTGAAAATGATACTAATATTTATTAAATGTTGAATACTGAGCAACTTGATAAGCAAAGGGCTTAGCAAATGTATTTCATTTAATACAAGAACCCTATGAAAAAGTTTTATGTACCAAAGATTTATGTAACACCTGATTCTAAGCTCTTCACAAATATTAATTCACTTCAATGTATTATCATAACATCCCTATGGGGAAATATGCTACTGTTTTTTCCCTCCCATGGGAAACTGAGGCATATAAAGATTATGTGATTTGCCAAAGGTCAAATAGCAGGTAAGAAGCACAGCTGGAGTTCGTAGCCAAGAATGTCAAAAACTCCAGTGTCTGGGCTCTTATGCTGTCTCTCTGTTTCACAGAAAAAGTATTATGTCCATCAGATAAGAGTGCCCTCAAATTTTTGCTGTGAAACCAATAAGTTTACCTAACCTGCACCTCCTCTATTTGCCTAACACATTTGCCAAAACGTCCAGGACACAATTAACAATCACCTGTCATGCTAAGAACCAGGAAAATCACAACCTGAATTTTTAAAAATGTAATCAATTAAAAATCTCAACAGATGACTTTCATGTTGGAATTATCTGACAAAGATTTAAAGCAGCCATCATAAAAATGCTTAAACAGCAGTTAGGAATTCTCTTGAAACAAAGAAAATATGGAATCTCAGAAAAGGAAAAGAAATTACTAAAAAGAACAAAATGAATATTATAAAAATGAAAAATACAATAATATAAATTTTAAAATCACTGGATATAATGGATAGTGCAGTGATGACCAGAGGACAGAATCAGTGACCTTAAGAATGGGTCAACTGAATTCACACAATATGAACAGAAATTAAACAAACTGTAAAAAAAAACATGAACAGAACCTCAGAGATCTGTGAAACAACAAAAGATCCAATATTCACATCATGGACCTCCAAGAAGAGAAAGAAAACTGAACTGAAAAAAATAAAAAGTAGAAAAGAAGAGCTAAAAACTTCTGAAGTGTGGTGAAAGATGTAGACCTATAGATTCAACAAGCTGAGCAAATTCTAAATAGTATAAGCCCAAAGAAATGCATGCCAAGACACGTTGTAATTAAACTTCTGATAAGTAAAGACAATAAAATTCTTGAAAGCAACCATACAAAAACAACACATTACCCAGAGAGAATACCAATTCAAATGCCAGCAGATTTCTCATCTGAAACCACGAAGAATAGGAGGAAGTGGCACAACCTTTCAAGTACTGAAAGAAAATTCTTTTCTCTGAGAAATGCCATGTGAAGAGAATGAGCTACAGTCTGGGAAAAAGTTATTTGCAAACCACATACCTGATTGAAAGTATCTAGATTACCTAGAATATATAGAACTGTCAAAGCACAACAGTAAAAATTTTAAAAATCCAGTTAAAAAAAAAGCAATGAAAGTACAAATAGATATTTCACTAAAGTGGATATATAGATGGCCAATAAGCACATTAAAAACTGTTCAAAATAATTGGCTATCAGGGAAACACAAGTTAAATGCACCATAAGATACCACTGTGCACTTAGCAGTGTGGCTAAAACAAAAAATAATAACAGAAAATTCTGGTGATGATGCCAAAAAATTGTTATCACTCATCTATTGCAGGTAAGAATGTAAACTGATACAGCTACTCTGAAAAATGTTTTGAAAGTCCCTTAAAAAATTAAACATACAGCTAACTATCAGATGACCTAGTAAGTGCACTCCTGAGTACTTATCCCAGAGAAATAAAGACCTATCTTTACACAAAAACCTGTACACATATGTTTACAGCAGCTTTACATGTAAGTTTCAAAAAGCAGTAACAGCTCAGAAGTTCTTTAATGGGTCAATGGTTAAGCTAAGTGTGGTATGTCTATCACAGAAATCAAGAACAAAAAGGAATAAACTATTGATACTCACAATACTTGGATGAATCTCTAGGGAATTATGCTGAATGAGAAAAGCCAATTCCAAAAGTTTACATTCTGAGTGATTCCATGTATATAGCATTCAAGAAATGACAAAATTATAGGAATGGAAAACAGATTAGTGGTTGCAAGCAGATGGGGGAGGGGTGGTGAGAGGGATATAGGAGAGTAGTGGATGTGATTATAAAAGAGCAACATGAGGGATCCCTGTGGTGTTGGAACCACGTGTAGTCCTACAAGTGCTGACGCACATACAACTACAACTGATAAAATTGTATTGAATTTAATATGTACACACTCACGCAAGTGCAGATAGTGCTAGGGGAAATCTAGGGAGGATTGGCATCTTATATCAGTGTCGATGTCCAGGGTGGGATATTGTACTGTCTTATTGCAGGATATTACCATTACCATAGGGTGGCTTAGACAGTAAAGATCCCTGGGTTTGATCCCTGGGTCTGGAAGCTCCCCTAGAGAAGGGAATGGCAACCCACTCCAGTGTCCTTGCCTGGAAAATTCCATGGACAGAGGGGCCTGGCAGGCTACAGTCCATGGGGTCTCCAAGAGTCGGACACGACTTAACAACTTCAACAACTTCACTTTCTTTCACCGTTGGGGGAAACCAGGCAGGTCCCTCAAAAAATCTGTTTATTTCTTGCGACTGCATGCCAATTTACAATTAGATCAATAGTAATTTCCATTTAAAAAAACACAGACACGTTGCTCAATCACTTAAGGCTCCATATTCCTCCCTAGGAACCACCTATTTTTTTAGTTTCCCTTCACAATCAGTTCTCAGTCCAGCACAATGAATCCTATCATTCCATTGAAATGGCTCACCCTACTGATTGATCCTTCTTTCTGGAATCATTCTTTCCATTTCCTACATCAGGAATCACTCCTTAATCGCCTCTTTGGGATCCTCTTTCTCTATCTGCCTATTCTCTTCCTATCAGATCACCTGCCGAACACAGTAATTAACTTCATAAAGACCCGCAAGGTACTGCAAGGTACTCACCAACTTCTCACATTTAATCATCAATCCTATTTCTTCAGTTCACTCTATCCAGACCTTCGACTTAACAATCCAGCATTATATTCTCTCTCTTAGAAACAAACTTGCCTCACTAATTCTTTCTCTGTCACATCTGCCTTGCAAAGTCCCAATTCCAGTAAGCTCTCCTCTCTGCCTACTTCAACCCTGTGTTTTGGCAGCTGAACACTGTCTGAAAAATCACAGTCGTGTTTCATTTTAAAATCAAGGTCATAAATTTCAAATGAACCCTCTATGTTGCCTGAACATCCTACCTCTTACTTTAATGTTCACAATCCTACTATCCAAAACAACTATTTCACAGCTTTCTCTCCCTCTTCAAAGCTACAAACAAATCCAACATCTAAACTTTCACTCACAAATGACGTTTTTGCCTCACTCACTTGACAAAGCAGGCACCCTATAGGGAAATGTCTCTGCTTCTCTCTGTGGGTAACTACTCCACTTGTGTTCAGTGAACATCCCATCCCCTCCAGCCTTCGCAGGGCTCCCCTTCCTCCTATTATTCCTTTTCTTTCTCATATCTCAAATTTCTCCCCATCTCTCTGATCATCTTCATTAGGAAACAGGCATGCCCTAGCTATTACCCTTTTTTTGAAGTCCTTTTACCACATCTGCATTCCACCTGCCACTTCATATCTGATCCACTTCACAACCATATATCTTGTCTCTAGTCACCATTTTCACTTTTCATCTCTCATTTTTCCCTCAACTCACTCTAGTCTAGTTTCTGTCTCCACCACCAATGCTACAGAAACTTTTGATAACATTTGTTTTTGCAAAAGATACTAATGACCTTTATGTCATCAAAGTCAGTGGTCTCTTCTCTGCTCTTAATTTACTTCACTTTCAATAAGACTTGACATATCTGACTATTCCATCCATTTTAAAATCTGTTCTTCCCTGGGCTTCGAGAACATTGCACTCTCCTGGTTCTATTTCTATCTCACTGGCTTCTCCTCAATCTGTTTTGTAGCCTCTTGTTCTTCTCAACCTAAGTGACCTCATTCAGTCCTATAGCTTTAAATACTTTCTATGTGCTGATGACTCCCAAGCTTACATTTCCACTAATATCCAATTGCCTACCTGACATCATCATTTGTATGTCCAATAGGTACCTCAAAATCAGCATGGTCAGATGCAAACTCATGATTCTTCCTCCAAAAGTCCACTCTCCCAACTTTCCTAGTTGCTTACATAAAAAAGTCTAAGATTGATTCCATTCTTTTTCTCACCACATGTTCAAAGCATACAAAAATCCTTCATACTCTACCTCCAAAAATGTATCCAGAATCTGTCTACTTCCATCCATGACTAATATTGCCATCCTGATCTGATCCAGCATTCCCATTTGGCCTAAAGCAATTGCTTCTGATGTATTTTACTTAGCTTTTATAACTCCCTGCCATCCATTCTCCAGTCACACCAGAGTAATCTTTTTTAAAAAAAAATAAATCAAGTTTCCAAAATGGTCCCTTTACTTTCTATGATGCCCAAGGGGATTTTTCTTAGATGTTTACTGTGGGACTATGATTGAGCTCTTTGAGGTAAGCCTTGCATTTTACAGGGTGGCCCCTCTGATGGGATCCTCCCGGATTTTATAATGCTCAGACTTGTCTGCACTGAGTCTTCAGCAATTCATCAACCAGAACTGGATCTCACAGCAGATTCTAATCATCAGTCTCTGCCCTGTAATAAACTTAAAATCCTTGAAAAAGAGAGAGTGGCAAAGATGACAGAGTGGAAGAACTCTAAGCTTACCTCCTCTCACAAACACACGAAAAGAACAACAGTCTGCAGAATAGCCATTGTTGAAAAAATCTGAAATCTACAAGAAAAGACACCAAGAAGGAACCAAACCACACTGAGGAAGGTAGGAGGGGCAGAGTTGCAATAGAATCAAATTCCATACCAACTGGGTGGGTGACCCACAACCTGGAGAATAATTATATCACAGAGGTTCTCCCATAGGAGAGTGAGTCCATGAGCCCTCCCCAACTCCAGCCTGGGGTTCAGGAACCATGAAGAGGAGCCACCAGAGCATTTGGCTTTGAAGACCAGTGGGGCTTGACTGCAGGATTTCAACAAAACTGGGAGAAATAGATACTTCACTCTTAAAGAGTGCACACAAAATTTCACGTGCACCACGACTAAGGCAAAAGTGGCAATTGCATATGTGCCTGAACCAGATGTACTTGCTGGTCTTGGAGGGTATCCTAGGGAGACAGGGCCGAGGGAGGGGCCTGTGGCTCACCCTGGAGACATACACACTGGGGGCAGACATCCCTGGGATTATTCATCAGCATGAACTCTTCTAGAGGCTGGCATCTTGCACTGAGACCTGGCCTAATGCTATAGGATCCACCGCTGGGATATCTCAGGCAAAACAGCTAACTGGTTGGTGAACACATACCCATCCATCAGCATACAGGTTGCCTAAAGACTTCCTGAGCCCACAGCTGTCTCTAAACATGCCCTTAAACATGGCCTTACTCACCAGAGGGTCAAGAAGCAGCTCCAACCACCAGTGGGCAAGAACCGGCTCCTTCCACCAGGAAGCCTGCACAAGCCTCTAGACCAGTCTCACCCACCAGGCAGCAGACACCATGAGCAAGAAAACTATGGTCCTGCAGCCTGCAGACTAAATCTGCGAAAGCAGGCCATACACTACCGTGGGAACCAGATGACCCCTGGCCCTTGGGTGATGAGAGGGGCGTGCACTGAGTTTGCTCAGATTCATGTCCATTGCATTGGTAATGCCATCTAATCATCTCATGCTCTGCCACCTTCTTCTCTATTTGCCTTCAACCTTTCCCAGCATCAGGGTCTTTTCCAATGAGTCAGCTCTGCACATCACGAGCTTCAGCATCAGTCCTTCCAATGAATATTCAGGGTTGATTTCCTTTAGGATTGACTGGTTTGGTCTCCTTGCAGTCCAAGGGACTCTAAAAAGTCTTCTCCAGCACCACAGTTTGAAAGCATAAGCTCATAAAGATGTTCAAATAATTTGGCATGAGAATGGATGCAAAGAGCAAGAAATTAGTACTTTTTAACAAAGAATTAGAAAATACAAAGAACAACCAAAGGAATTAAAGAATACAGTAACTGAAATGAAAAATACATAAGAAGGAATCATTAGTAGACTAAATGAGACAGTGAGCTGGAAGAATGAGTAGTAGAAATCACTATCACTGATCAGAAAGAGGAAAAAAGAAAACAAATGAATTTCCAAACTATATAAACAGCCCACACAGCTTAATAACAACAACAACAAAAAACAACTCAGTCAAAAAATGGGCATTAGACCTAAATATACATTTCTCCAAAGAAGACATATAGCTGGCCAATAGGCACATGAAAAGATGCTCAATATCACTAAGTATTAGAGAAATGCAAATCAAAACTACACCTCACACTGGTCAGAATGGCCATCATTAAAAAGTTGACAATAAATTCTGGAGTTGGTGTGGAGAAATGGGAACCCTCCTACACTGTTAGTGGGAATGTAAACTGATGCAACCACTATGGAAATTAGTATGCAGGTTTCTTAAAAAGCATTAGAGAAACAAAAATACAGTATACTAATGCATATATATGGAATTTAGAAAGATGGTAATGAGAACCATGTATGCGAGACAGCAAAAGAAATGCAGATGTATAGAACAGTTTTTTGGACTCTGTGGGAAAGGGCAAGAGTGGGAGAATGGCATTGAAACATGTTAATTATCATACGTGAAATCAATTGCCAGCCCAGGTTTGATGCTCAGGGCTGGTGCACCAGGATGACCCAGGGGGAGGGAATCGGGAGGGAGGAGGGAGGGGTGTTCTGGAAGGGGAACATATGTATACCCATGGCAGATTCATGTCAATGCATGGCAAAACCAACACAATAATGTAAATAAAATTTAAAATAAATAAATAAATAAATAAGAAAATAAAATATGAATTCATGGTACAAAAAAAAAAAATAAAGAAATACCATATGACCCAGCAATCCCACTCCTGGGTATATATCTGGAGAAAACTCCAATTCAAAAAGATACATGCACCCCAGTGTTCATAGCGGTACTATTTATAACAGCGAATACATGGAAGCAAACTAAGTGTTAATAAAGAAGATGTGGGGTGTGTGTGTGTGTGTGTGTGTGTGTAAAGGGATACTACTCAGCCATAAAATCAGTTCAGTTCAGTCACACAGTCGTGTCTGACTCTTTGCGATCCCATGAATTGAAGCATGTCAGGCTTCCCTGTCCATCACCAACTCCCGGAGTCTACCCAAACCCATGTCCATCAAGTCGGTGATGCCATCCAACCATCTCATCCTCTGTCGTCCCCTTCTCCTCCTGCCCCCAATCCTTCCCAGCATTAGCGTCTTTTCCAGTGAGTCAACTCTTCACATGAGGTGGCCAAAGTACTGGAGTTTCAGCTTCAACATCAGTCCTTCCAATGAACACCCAGGACTGATCTCCTTTAGGATGGACTGGTTGGATCTCCTTGCAATCCAAGGGACTCTCAAGAGTCTTCTCCAACACCACAGTTCAAAAGCATCAATTCTTCAGCGCTCAGCTTTCTTCACCATTCAACTCTCACATCCATACATGGCTACTGGAAAAACGATAGCCTTGACTAGATGGACCTTTGTTGGCAATGTAATGTCTCTGCTTTTTAATATGCTGTCTAGGTTGGTCATAACTTTCCTTCCAAGGAGTTAGCGTCTTTTGATTTCATGGCTGCAATCACCATCTGCAGTGATTTTGGAGCTCCCCAAAATAAAGTATGCCACTGTTTCCATTGTTTCCCCATTTATTTGCCATGAAGTGATGGGATCAGATGCCATGATCTTAGTTTTCTGAATGTTGAGCTTTAAGCCAATTTTTTCACTCTCCTCTTTCACTTTCATCAAGCGGCTTCCTCTTCCCTTTCTGCCATAAGGGTAGTGTCGTCTGCATAGCTGAAGTTATTGATATTTATCACGGCAATCTTGATTTCAGCTTGTGGTTCTTCCAGCCCAGCATTTCTCATGATGTACTCTGAATATAAGTTAAATAAGCAGGGTGACAATATATAACCTTGACAAACTCCCTATTTGGAGTCCTTTGTTCCCTGTCCAGTTCTAACTGTTGCTTCCTGACCTGCATACAGGTTTCTCAAGAGACAGGTCAGGTGGTATGGTATTCCCATCTCTTTCAGAATTTTCCACAGTTTATTGTGATCCACACAGTCAAAGGCTTTGGCATAGTCAGTAAAGCAGAAATAGATGCTTTTCTGGAACTCTCTTGCTTTTTTGATGATCCAGCGGATGTTGGCAATTTGATCTCTGGTTCCTCTGCCTTTTCTAAAACCAACTTGAGCATCTGGAAGTTCACAGTTTTAGAATGAAATAATGTAATTTGAAAAAACATAGATGGACCTAGAGCCTAGAGATTATCATACTAAGTGAAGTAAGTCAGAAAGAGAAAGACAAATATCATACCACTTATATGTGAAATCTAAAATATATATATATATATATATATTATATATATATATATATAATATATATATATATCAGTAAACATTTTTACAAAACAGAAATAAATTCATAGAAATAGAAAACAAAGTTATGGTTTCCAAAGTGGATAGTGGCATAGGGAGGGATGAGGAGCTTGGGATGGACATGTACACGCTACTATATATAAAATAGATAACCAACAAGGACCTACTGTATAGCACAAGGAATTATTTCAATATCTTGTAATAATCTAATGGGAAAGAATAATATATGGGAAAGAATCTAAAAAAGAATATATACATATAACTTTGCTGTTCATCCCAACTAACACAACATTGTAAGTTAACTATATTTCAATTTTAAAACATGGTTAAAAATCAAATCATTCATTTCCCTACTTAAAATCAACCAGGAACTATCTGAGATATTTAGAATAAAATCTAAACTCCTTTTCCTACCTACTTGTCAAAGCAGTCCTGTGCGAGAAGTCATGGAGGGATTTCAGCCTCCACTTTTCAGAAAAAAAATTGGGGGAGTGGGCAAGGGAACTAACATATAAACCCCCACTCCATATCTGCATTGGAGAAGACTGTTTTATTTGCAGGTATTAAAAGCCTTTGGCAGTTCTTTACCAAGCATGGGTCAATTAGTCTGGCACCTCCAGGGTCTTCTCAGTGGGACTGATTTCCATATTTCTCTAATCTGAAGACCCTGCTTCAAATGGGCTCGTTTCAGTGGGCCAGAGAATGTGTTACAGTGAGCCAGAAAACTTCCTGCATCCAAGGGTTTGTTGTAATTCCACCATCTATCTCTTTACCTCATCCACTACTGTCTTTTTCACTACCCAGTTGACAAACATTCATTAATGACAGTCAGAGGGCAGCACCGACTGAAAGAAACATAATGAAAACCTTGGCCTTCTGGTCCAGCTAGATCTGCCACTAACTAGCTGTGTGACTCTGGGCAAGCCACATACCCTCTCGGAGCCTCAAATGTACCTACAATGGTCCGTGTTAACACTAAGATTCCACAATCAACTGCTAGCTTTCAAGCTGCAATTCTACTAGCAGCAGATCAAAGAGAGGAAATGTAATATAGGAAATAATATATATAGGAAATAATATATATAGGAAATATATAGGAAATAATACAAAATCATTGGGACTTTCCTCTTTTTCCTTGAAAAAAGGTCATGGTTTATTTATCTTTCTTTTGTGAGACAAGGCTTCTGTTGTGGCTCAGCTGGTAAAGAATCTGCCTGTTGTGCAGGAGACCTGGGTTCGACCCCTGGGTAGGGAAGATCCCCTGGAGAAGGGAAAGGCTACCCACTCCAGTATTCTGGCCTGGAGAATCCCATGGACTGTATAGTCCACAGGGTTGCAAAGAGTCAAACACGACTGAGCAACTTTCACTTTCACTTTTTTTTGTGAGACAGAGAAATCTTAAGCTCCTGAACCAAACTGCCAATATCTACCCACTTACTAGCTTCCAATTTGCAACAGTTTGAAACTAATTTCTTTAAAGTGGTGGGTCCTGTTTGACTTTACAAAACAGAAGATTTTCCCTCATTATTTGCACTGTGAAAATGTTTTAAAAGAAATTAAATGAGGAACGATTAATTGATATTTGAATAAGTCCTTAATCAGCCAGATGGGAGCTCCAGGGATATGTAGTCTCTAGTGACCCAGATTTTGCTGCTCAGAGAAAGTATGCTGTGCAAACCTGAACTGCCCTCCCAGTGCCTAAGTAAGCCTTCACAGCTTTTCTGCCTCCACAGCCCCTTTCCTCTCCTGTCTCCTGTCCATTCTCTGTTCCTGGTGAATCTATGCTGAAACACTTCCTGGATAGGTTCAGATCCAAAGAGCTAGCCTTTTCCAATTCACCCACCTTAATGCTTTTTGTCTTTGCTTGTTTTCACATCTCTATGCCTTTGTCCTTTGCCCCTGACATCCAGCCTCAGTTCTCCTCTGGGGCCACAAGTCTTCCCCAGCCCTCTGCCCTGACCCTTCCGAAAATGGGCAGCAGTGTCACAACAACTTTTTAATTCCCCATTAAGGCTGAGTCCTCCTTATTTCTGCATTGCACAAGGCTGGTGAATTTGCAAAGTACAGTTGACCCTTGAACAACATGAGTGTGAATGACCCAGGCCCACTTGCACACGAATGTTTCTTTTCACTAAACACATAGTACAGCACATGCTACACGATTGGTGGAACCTGCAGATACAGAACCATGGATACAGCCGGCCAAGTGTCAACTGCTGGGCAGCATTTCGACTCTAGCAGGGTCAGCATCCCTAAGCCCCGAGTTGTTCAAGGGTCATCAGCACTTAATCACTTGTCTATTGAATAAACAAAGCACAAGAATGGATCCCCAAAGCCTGGATTTGCACATGCAGGAAAGTTATACTTCCTAGATTCTATGGCTAGAATGATGTCAAGGCCTCCCTTCTGTTTGTCACTGTTCATTGGCTTCTCTCTACAGGGAAGTCATTTGCCTCTACCATAGATTGTGGTAATGTATTTGAACTGATGTTGAAAGACTTAGCAGATGTTTTCTACTTAACTGCAATCAAAGGAGGCAGGAACCAGGCTAATGTGGACTATTGTCCTGGAAGGCTCCCTCAGTGGTCTGAATTGTATTATCTTGATGTCAGCAGCAACACTTTAACTTCTGTACAAAGCAAGATATTTATGAACAGTCAAGTTGGTTTTGTCACTCTAATGACCCTAATTGGAATTCGCCAGTAAAACAAGAAAAACTCTCCATGAGCATTTGGCTTGAAAAGTGAAATGCAATTAAAAAGGGTTCATTTGTTAGTTGTCTACATTTCTCAACTTATCCCCAGGACATATTTAAAATCTATGAATTTTGACAGGAAAGACATTAGCTTTGATCTGTGATCTTGATATCAAAATGTTCACCATAGTTAAAATGTTGGCTTATTAAAACTTAATTCACCCTCAGCTCCTCCATTCCTTTCTAAACTCTTCAAATTTATGCAATTTCACCCAAGAGTGACTGTGATTTAAATAATATCTCATGGAATTAATTTTCAGGGGCATAACCTAGACAGTGTATTAAAAAGCAGAGTCATTACTTTGCCAATAAGGGTCTGTCTAGTCAAAGCTATGGTTTTTCCAGTAGTCATGTATGGATGTGAGAGTTGAACTATAAAGAGCTGAACACTGAAGAATTGATGCTTTTGAACTGTGGTGTTGGAGAAGACTCTTGAGAGTCTTTTAGACTGCAAGAAGATCCAGCCAGTCCATCCTAAAGGAAATCAGTTCTGAATATTCATTGGAAGGACTAATGCTGAAGCTGAAACTCCAATACTTTGGCCACCTGGTGTGAAGAACTGACTCTTTGAAAAGACTCTGATGCTGGGAAAAGTTAAAGGTGGGAACAGAAGGGGACGACAAAGGATGAGTTGGTTGGATGGCATCATCAACTCAATGGACATTAATTTGAGCAAGCTCTGGGAGATGGTGAAGGGCATGGAAGCCTGGCATGTTTCAGTCCATGAGGTTGCAAAGAGTCGGACATGACTGAGCAACTGAACAAAATAACAACAAATTGAGTGGAGTTTCTAGTTTCTCACAATCACACAATCTTTCTCCCTCTAAAAGTTCAACCTTCTCTATAAGAGCACATCTGCATTTCTCCACTGTGCACAGTAGGACATCTGGTGTATATTTTGCCTTCTCATTAGTTGTAGCTAATGACAACAACAATAATAAATAATAATATAATTACCATGCATTGACATGAACAGTATTTCTTATAACTTTTACTATTAAATTTTAACATCTTTGTAGGATAATGGATATTAAACCCTACTGTGTGGATGAAGAAACTGAACATTAAGAGATTTTCAGTGTCTTGCCCAAACTGTGGTTAGTGGGGGTGGCAGAGACAGGAAACAGATTCATGTCTTTCTTTCCTCAAAGCCAAGGCATTTGTTTCTCTCTGACAGGAGCCTCTGACCAAAATGAACTTATTTATCTCATTTCTGTTTTACAGGTGAGTAAACTGAGTCCTCGAGAAAGTCAATTAACTTGTTCAAGGTCTTGTTACAAGAAAGTACTGGAGTAACTTCAAACTCAGTTCTGTCAGCTTCCCAAGTTCATGCTCTCTCTTATACCTCCCTACTTCCATGCTGACCTCAGTTCCCCTGAGACTCATGACATGAGGTGTCAGGACAGCCTGGGGCCTGGAGGACACTAGGGTGAGTGGCCATATTTAAAAAGGTCAAGGGGGAGGGAGCCATCATCCATTTCCCTATTCCTCATGGCTCATTTTGGCCCTGGGCAATCTGATTCCCTGTGGTTCAGAGCACTGTGGAGGGATGTTGAGACCCCTGTGGTAAGTTGAATGTTGATTCCCCCAAAAGATGGGTACACATCCTAATTCCTGAACCTGTGAATAATATATTTAAAAAAAGAAGGTCCTTACATTAAATTAAGGATTTAATCTGATCAAATTAAGGACCTTGAGATGAGATCATCTTCAATTACCTAGTGGGGGGGGATTGCAAATCCAATTACAAATGTCCTTATAAAAGAAAGACAAGGGTAGAAAAGGAAGTAATAAGAAGATGGAGGAAGGGACCTCCCCAATGGTCCAGTGGCCAAGACCCCACGCCACCAATTCAGGGGGTTCGATCCCTGGTCAGAAAACTAGTTTCCACATGCCACAACTAAAGATTCTGCTTGTCTCAATGGAGATCAAAGATCCCATGTACTGCAGCTAAGATCCAGTGCAGCCAAATAAATAAATAAATAAATAACAGATATTAAAAAAGAAAACCAGAGGCAGACATTAAAGTGATGAAGTTACAAACCAAGGAACATCAACGGATGCCCGAAGCCACTCCAAACTAGAAGAAGCAACGAGCAGATTCTTCCCTAACGCCTCTGGGTATAGTGTGGCCCTGCCAAAACTTGACTTGGGACTTCCAGTCTCCAGAAATGTGAGAGAAGAAAATTCTGCTAAGTCACTAAGTTTGAAGTCATGTGTGATGGCTGCCACAGGAAAGTAATGCACACCCTGACTGTGGTTTGAGGTGTTTCTACTTGAAGATACATACAAGGACAGTTCTGTCTCCCTCTAGGACTAAGTATTTTGATCATGAGAAACCCCCAACCAGGAAATTCAGAATACTTAGAATGCAGGGTACAGGGAAAATTTCTTGGACTGAAAGGTGCATGGTGGATGGTAGATCATGGTGGATCAAAGTGGAAGACGATTGGGCCCTAGCAAAGGCACTGTGATTGGAAACATCTGCGTTAATACGAGTGCCATGAAAATCTTGATAGGCATGCAAGCTAAGGATTCTTACAGACAAGAAATCAATACTGTACAAGATGTAATAACCAGAAACACGAGGGCACCAGTGAGGCTTCAATTAGGAAAACCAGCCTTGCCTTTAAACTTCATCTGAAGCTGCACAATGTGGAGAAATGAGTACAGACTGTGCTCTAAAAACATTAGATTTGAGTTCTGGTCCTGTTCAAGGTAACATAGTCATTGAGCTGACAGTAACTAGAAAGTTTCTCGCTGAGATGTTGTCAGGATTGAGTTAAATAGCACAAGTTTCTATGAAACACCAAACAAGGGCACAGTGAATGGTGGTTGGTATTCTCTTCAGTCATGAGACCTCAGCCTGCAGCACTGTTTCTGCCATCCTTTCCTTGAGCTGCTTCAAGAGTAAGAGGCAAGGGAGAGAAGGATGAATTGAGAGAGGAGCACTGGCATATACACACTATCATGTGTGAAATATAGAGCTACTGGGAAGCTGCTATATAACACAGGGAGCCCAGCCTAGCACTCTGGGATGACCTAGAGGGGTGGGGTGGTGCGAGGGGAGGAAGGCCCAAGAGGGCATGCATATATGTATAATTTTGACTGATTCAATGTATGGCGGAAACCAGTATATGGTAAAGCAACTATCTTCCAATTAAATAAACAATTAATTAATTTTTTAAAAACAAGAGTAAGAAGCAAGATCTATCCTCATGTCCACTGCTCTAACCTAAATGCAAGATGATGGCTCAGAGCAAGAGCCTCCCTTCCATACTGAACCAAAGTCTCAAATGGTGAAATGCAATGGACTTTTCCCTTGTACTGCAAGGAGATCAAACCAGTCAATCCTAAAGGAAATCAACCCTGAATATACATTGGAAGGACTGATCCCGAAGCTGAAGCACCAATACTTTGGCCACCTGATGGGAAGAACTGACTCATTGGAAAAGACCCTGATGCTGAGAAAGACTGAAGGTGGGAGAAGGCTACGACAGAGGCTGAGATGGTTGTATGGCATCATTGACTCAATGGACATGCACAAACTCTGGGAGATAGTGAAGGACAGGGAACCCTGGCATGCGGCAGTCTATGTGGTTGCAAAGAGATGGACATGACTTAGCAACTGAACAACAACAAAAAATGGACATCATAGCTTTGAAAGAGCATATGGTTCCTCACTTTATCTGCTTTTTGTTTCTCAGATCTTGTAGCTGAATTCCCTGGTTGAGCTAGGTGACTGTTACCACCCATTATGTATTGGTAATGGAGGATAAAATTTTGGTCACATTTATTAAATGAATAATTCATAAAGTTTACATTTTTAAAAATGAAATCAACAATACAATACAAGCTACCACAGCAGCTACCAGGCTAGATTCTGTCATGAAATTTTATGCTGGCAGTCACTTGAGTGGCTGGGAAGACTGAATGATGCAAGGGACATGGTGTTAGGAATAATTACTTTCTATGAAGTCAAACTTTATTTCCATTGTGACATCAAATGACTGAATTCATTTTCGTCCATTACACTCAGCTCTTGGGCCTTACCTGGAGTCTTGTGTGTCAGATTCTTTTAGAGGTGTTAGCAGTGAGATCTGTCAGCATGACAAGTGGTCTCTTTTATTCCTACTGTTCAGTGTTCCTCGTTCTGGGATTCTGACAACTGAGAAAACTCCTGTAACTTCTTAATTAATCATGGGACGCCTCAGAGGTAAAGAAATTGACCTGTTGTTCAAAAGGCAACAATTTTGTTTTAAAATATTCACCAGGGAAAGAAGAGCACAGCCTGAAGTAAGCAAAATTTGGAGTAATTTGAATGGTTTCCATTCTACCAAGTCACAACTTAACTCTGCAGTAGTGGATCAGTCATTTAAAGGGGCAAAAACCAGAATAGTAAATACCTCCAGCCAGAAATAATACCATGCACGTGTTTGTCCTCAACTGAGTAAATATTCTGACATTTTCCACTGGACCTGACATCTTAGAGCTTCTTTGTGGAAGTACACGGGAAATCAAACTCAGACAATCCAAGTGCCGTTTTCTTCATTCTATTGGGAATTCTCTTTACAACTACAAGCACAGGGTATAGGAAGGGTCAAGTTATTCCCTTAAGAATCTAAAATGTAGGTGAAATGAAGCCAAATTAATTAATTCCTACATAGGGTTAAGTTATTTATAAATGTGAGAAATAAGCACAGCCTTAATTTCCAAGTGCCTGTAGCTAGCACTCTTTATGAACCACTAAAAACACCCTAATCGTCATTTTTACACTGGAAGAATTTTGGTTTAGCCAAGTCAATTCTGCCTTTCCCACTTATTTTTTTCACACAATAGGATCTGGCAAAGATGCTGGAGTCCTAAAATAAATACAATGAATCTAGGCTGGTTTGTACCATGAGTTATTTCTGTCAGTAACTGACAGACCCACTCTGAATCATCAAGATCCATCCAAACTGAATGGCTGTCAAGGGGTCTTGGCAGATAACACATGAATGGCAGGTTTTGAGCACGTAAAGCCTCAGGAACACATACACTCTATGTTGTAAGACATGTTACACATGTTTTTAAGACTTATGTTTGGGAATATGCAACCTGCATTGTAAAGACACATAGGGAATGATTCTTTTCATAGACGTGGTCCAATCTAATTCAGAAAGCCTTTGTAGAGGCAAAAAGACTTATAGAGCCAGACTAGACCAGATGAATCGGAGAAGAGGACTATAAGTAATAAATGTAATTTATTATCCAAATCAGAACATTTTTGAAGATGAAATGAGGAGTTATTACTGCATGAAGACCTAGCTCTAAGGCACGGGAAGGGCACTGCTAATATTATAGCTGATACTGGCAACAGAGACAGAACATCTTGCATGATGCCTGGCACCGAGAAAAGTCCAATAAAGGTTTTCTGAATGAATAAATTAAGAAAGTAAAATCGGATCACTTGACTTCTCCAAAGTCTTTTAATTACAGATCCACTGAGGTTCTTATATCATTATTAAAGACTTGGTGGTGGCCGTGGTTCTGATTCACTTTTGTTATAATAAAACAAAAGAATGGACATGCAAGAACCAAAACCAGTGGCTTTGTCTCAGCTTACACTCTCTTGGATCTTTTGAAGAATACAACATTGTTGGCCACCACTCTCTTCCCTTGGTTTCCGGGACATTGTGCTCATCTTATTTTTCTGACCACTGCTCCCTGTCTGCCTTTACTAACTTCTCCTTTGTCTTTTTTCCCCCTGCCCTACAACCAGGTATTCACAGGGGAGCCATCTCTGACTCTTTGCCTTCTCTTTTTACCTATGTTCCCTAGTGGTCTCATCTACTCTGTGTTCTCCTCACACAATTCTGCAAATTTGGCCTGCATCCAAAGCATCAATTCTGCAATGTAAGGCTGTGCCTGCACCTAAGAGTCATCTTTTTTTGAAACAGAATTCAACATCTTAAATCAACTCTTCCTTCTGCTGTCTTTCTGTGAAAGGTCCCATTTGTCAAGGGACCAAGGCTTGAAGCCTTAAGCTCATCACTTTTTCTTCCCTCTCTCATACAACCAGGACAGCACCAGTTTCTCCTGGACCTTTTTACCAAATTACTCCTACATTTGCTCAACTCTAAATGTGATTGCCTTCCTTCAGGTCTACCTTCTATTTCTTGATGCAGTGTATCTAGCTCCTAATTAGCATTTCCACCTTCAGCACAAGCTTCCAAATCCAAATCACTAGGGTTTGAAGTCTCCTCTATTTGGATGTCAAGGCATGATGTATCTTAGCTGCATAATTGCGACTGCTGAAAGCAAGAGGGGTGGTTCAGAGGCAATCCAAGCACTAGAGAAAGTGAACCCAAATCTCCATAATTCCCCCAAATAGTTGAAAGGGCAGGTAGGAGACAGAGGACTGGAAGAAATATTGAAATAGAAACTTAAATTAGAGTGTGTGCTAAGTTACTTCAGTCCTGGCTGACTCTGTGTGACACTATGGACCAGAGCCTGGCTGCCAGGCTCCTCTGTCCCTGGGCTTCTCCAGGCAAGAATACTGGAGTGGGTTGCCCTGCCCTCCTCCAGGGGATCTTCCTGACCTAGAGATTTAACCCCCATCTCTTACATCTCCTGCATTGGCAAGCGGGCTCTTTGCTACTAGCGCCACCTGGGAAAGGTTAACAAACTTTTCATACTGCCTAAAGTTATCATGAATCATTTTAGAGTAAAAAGAAAGACTCATAATAATTACCTGTTGATACCACTAAAGTGGAAAGGCAGATGTTTCAAGTATGAGCAAAATAAATGTTAGATGTCAAGCTGATGTGGGTTTCTGTATGTTATATATGAAAACAAATTAGTATACATATAGTTTCCTATACAGCCAAGTTTAAATAAACACACTTGGATGTGGATAACAAAAACCATATATGGTGACTCTGGGGAAATAAATATACAAAGTAATATCAGATGCCAAGTTATTTTCAGATCTTGCTGTCTCAGGAAAGTTCTTTGCTTCCTGTCCTTAAAATCTTTTGAAATTCTTCACTATATTTTCAAATACTTGATACATTACATGTAAAATAAAGTGAACTGATATAAGGCCACAAAATATGTGATAAACATCAGCACACACATACACTGAGGGAGAAATTTAAATATTAAAATGTCTAGTGCTTTTTGGTGAATTGAATAGTTGGATGCATTTTTTAATGCAATATTTGATTGGACTTGTGATCCAGCAATCTAAAGTAGGGGCATAAGGGGTGGAGGAATCTGTTAGGGGCAACAATCTAATTAGTCCTATGCTCAATTGTTGGAATGAAAAACAAATTAAAATTTCATGATTCAAAAATGTGTAGAGCAAGCTTAATTCTGCAAGTGTTAAGGCCTAAGCACTGCTAATCCTCCAGGGCAAGGGGAACATGGGGACACTATTACAGATCTGGGCTGGTTGATGATCAGAATAAAAAGTCTGTAAACTTTGCCCATTTCTGTGACTCCCAGATGAAGCACAGTGCTTGGCACATAGTGTGTACTCAATAAACAGCTATTAATGAGTGAATAGAAAAAAGATAATGAAAAAAGATCCTCAAATAACAATATTTTCCCCCAAATACTCTATTAAATATTTCATTCCATGGTGAATATTGGATCTCTACTTCTCCTGCCCATCTTACTATAGTCATTGTTGTGACTGTTGAAGGTTTATTCTCCCCTTAACACTCACATTTTTCTTGCTAGATGACCTACCTAATCATTAAAATTAACACGCTCTTCAGTTGACTAGAAGTAAGAAAACAATTCTGAAAAAGATCGCCCAATTGAACACAGGAATATAGTTAAATTAGGAGTGGAAAATCCCATGGACAGAGAAGCCTTGTGGGTTATAGTCCATGGGGTCACAAAGAGTTGGATACGACTGAAGCGACTTGGCACATTTAGAATAATGAACTTCAAACTTTATGTGAATGAAACCATAGATAAACCTCTTAGAAATGTAATCACAGAGCTGGCAACTGATATGGGGAGGGGGCCTTTAGTCCCATCCCAAATACATCTGACTGCTAACTCATCCTCTCTCCTAATATTCTGGAGTTCAGAATCCTATGATTCTGAAAGGCAGAGTTTGATAACTAGCACCCTAGGACATGCCTGCAGCAAGGGTAGGGAAACGAAGCCGAGTTCAAACTCACGGGGAAGATATGTGGTGGGAATTTGGAGCTGGACAACAATAGATTGACTTGAAAGAATGTATCACCAGATGAAACGAGCATGGGCTGTGATCAGATTAAGGCAGCTTCCTAGAATAGCACAGCTATTGGTGGCAGCTGCCTTAGCAGAAACACAGCACCTGCTGTCTATATTCAGAGTGCACGGGGCCGCCCCTGTCAACACGTCCAAGTGTAGGAAGTGCTTTCCTCCCCGTGTGCTGTCCCACTGGCACATCTGTATTTCCTTCCAAAGCTTTTCTACCTGGGAAACCGAGTTGACACTACTCTGTGAAAATTACTCTGCATCCTGGTCCAAGCAGAGAGTGTAATCCCAGGGGGAGTGGTTATCTCTGGTGCTCAAGACAGGCCACAAAAGGAACAGAGAACTGAGAGGCTCTGGGAGTCATGTGCACTGCTGCACTCCAGTGTCCACATCCCTTAACCAAGAGCAGACACTTTGGCAAAACTGGAGCATTTCCACCCCAAAGCCAAATGGAGCACAGCACCGAGGGTACTCTGAGGAAATGTCAAAGTCATCAAATCAAGCCATGTCAAAGCATACCCTCACAAAGAACGAAGGCTACACTATATTTTAGCAGACCTTTGAATGTTCAC
Organism: Antilocapra americana; assembly: GCA_007570785.1. Lineage (NCBI taxonomy): Eukaryota > Metazoa > Chordata > Mammalia > Artiodactyla > Antilocapridae > Antilocapra > Antilocapra americana. The sequence continues at coordinate 212,376 of ML663426.1, read as the reverse complement.
AATATTCCTCTCTCCCTAGGCATAGCATTTAGGGCCCAGAGCAAATGCCACCTCCTGCGGGAAGCCTTTGCCCACTGCAGTCTTCAATGATCTTATCTCTCATTTCGCAGGCCCTCTTTTGCACTGACCATTTCTATCACATTTCATTCCAATTGTGTACTTTTCCTTCCTGAGTTATTCTAAGATGATTTTATGCCTCCTAAACCAGACTAGAGGGTCCCTTAGGACAGACACTATATAATGCATAATAATCACTTAGCTCTAGGCCCAACTTCTAGAAGTCAACCACCTAGCCAAGAGCTGTGACCAATCAAGAGATTTGGTACTGACTTGTTTTTTTATTACCACATTCATAAAGCCATCAGTACACTGACTGTCTTCACTTCCATGTTTAGTGGACATCTCAAAACTGACATGATCATAGAAGGACACGAGATTTCCAACCCCACCACCACTCCACACTGATTTTTCCCCAATATCCCCTATCTCGATAAATAGCAGCACCACTCAGTTGTTGAGCTCCCAAAATTAAAATTAATCCTTTATTCTTGTCTCTCCATCATCTTCTACATTCAATCCATCAGTAAATCTCACTCATTCTACCTATAAAATTTATTTCACTTTCAACCACTTTCATCATCTCCAGGATAAATCTAGAGCCTATACCAAACCACCATAATCTCCTGGCTATACTGTGCTCACATCCTCCTAACTGAGCTCTCAGCTTCTGCTGTTGTGCCATTCAGAGATGAAGAAATGAAAAGACATTCCTTGTTTTTTGATAGGATGACTTGATAGCATAAAGATGTCACTTAATTGATAAGTCTAACTTATAGAGTTAAATTATAAATTTAACATAAATCCCACTTAAAATGTCAAGTTTTTAAATACAGTTACACAAACTGTCACTGATCCTCACATGGAAAAATTAACAAGTCATGGAAATACAAAACTGAAAAACTATGAGCAGGTACCAGTTCTACCCGAAATTAAAACATACTACAAAGCCTCTATAACTGAACAGGTGTGGTACTAGCACATTATTTAGAGATCAGGAGGGAAAAAACAGAAAGTTTAGAAATAAGTTCAAGTAAATATGGAACTTTAGTATATGAGAAAGATCATATCTTGAATAAGTGGAGAAAGATAAATTGTTTTGATAGATGGCACAGGTTAAAAGGTTAACCAACTCGAAAAAGAAAATTAGATCCACACATCACACAATACATAAGAACAAATTCTAAATGGATCAGGGATCTAATGTAAAGTGAAACCATACAAGCACTAGAAGAAAATATGGGTGAATTCCTCTTTAATCTGGATGTAGTAATAGATCTTTTACCTAGAACTCCAAATCCAGATACAGTAAAACAAATGATTTTCAAATCTCACCATATAATAGTAACTTTTTAAATGAATGCATATCAATAAATACCATAAACAGAATAAAAAGGTAACTGACAAACCAGGAGAAATATCTGCAACATGTATGACACATAAACATCTAATATCTCTAATGCATAAATATTTCTTAAAATTTGAAGGGAAAAAAAAACATAAATCCCACATGGAGAAATGGCTAAAAATATGGATAACTCACACCAAACTAAACATAAAAATGGTCTTTAAGCTTATAAAAAAATTCACCCTCACTCATAATAAATGATATGTTAGTTAAAATTACATTAATAATCCATTTCTCACCTATAAGATTGGCAAAAATGAAAAACTATAGCACTCTTTGAAGGTGCAGCTGTGGAGAAACAGGCACTCTCATACACTGCTGGTGCGAATGTAAACTGGTTCACTTCTTGGGAAGAGAATTTGGCACTATTTAACCAAATTATATATGTACTTACCTTTTGACTCAGCCGTCCCACTTACCATGATTTACTCTGAACATCTATCTTTAATAATATGAAAATATGTATGTACAAGATTGTTTATCACAGCACTACAATGACAAAAATAGGAAAACAGTGATATACTATAGACTTCCATTCTTATGATTTCTCTTTAAGTTCAAAATCATATCAGAAGAGAAAATATTCTTTTTTCTCTAAAGAAGCCTTCACAAGTTTATTAGAAGAATTTTCAGACCTCCTTTTTCATAGTATACATCTCACATTGCATTTTCAAAATAAAGAATCAAGGCTTTAAATGTGTAAATGAACAGAATATTTAACAAATCATTAATCACACTGTGGTAGTTCTCCCCAGACTGACAATAAATTTTGTAAAAAGTCAATCAGTCAACACCATTCATCTCGAAAATTCCTACTGCGTGGAGAGTACTCCAGGAAGTCCTAAGTCACATTACTGTAGAAGTGATGGAGGTCATTCTGCTTATTCTTCCATGTCTCCCTAAAGCTGGTTTACCAGGGCATAAGGCCAGGGTGGTTAGAGAATGACTGCAAACACTGGATTTTCATTCTTACCTATGGAAAGGAAGACTTTCCACTGGCCCTTATTCCCTCAATTTACCTACAGCTCAATGTCCTCAGCAAGGGTCCATAGAGATTCTGAACTTGCTTCATTTGAAATTCAAAGAGCAACCTGAAGAGAAGTGGTTCTTAATCCCCTTTAGAATCCATAGGCCACCTATAGATTTCTCTCTTCTGCATGCTTTGGCAGGCTGAATTTTATAAGATTTTGCCACTTCTCTGTAGGAAGCAGGTATGTTTTCCTCCCTAAAGAAATGTCCGGGTGTGAGAGATACTGTGGAGGAAATATGTAGAGGACTGGATGGGAAATGAGGACAGTTAGAACCACAAAAGTCTCTTTCCACTCAAAGATGGCATGATTATATGGTTTAATTCCTTTGAAAATTTTCTGATCCTTCAAGAAGATGTAATTATATGTGCTGCCTTTGTGCTTCCTCCCATTTTGTACTTAGGCCACTGGATTAAAATTAAAGATGTATATGTTTGTCTACAAGGAGCTTTGGCAAACTTCTGCTGGAAAGAATCAAATCGATTTTGTGGCTACACAGCCTCTGTGGCAACTATTCAATTTGGCTATAGTAGTGCAAAAGTAGCCAGAGACAACATGAAAATGAGGGGTGTTGGCTCTATTACAATATAATTTTATTTACAAAAAGAGATGATGGATGGGATTTGATCTGAGGTCCATAATTTGCTGACCCTGGTGTATTCCATTTAAGACAGAGGCCATGTCCTAAATCCTGATGTCCCCAGTTCTAGTACAATACCTGGAAACTTCTAAGGTAACCAATAACTAGTTGCTGAATGAGTTCATGGTTGACCACAGGGTGAGATTGTATGGTTATGCTTAGAAATTTCAAAGTACCTTGTTTCTCAGAGAGTGTGAAGTACAGAGATAACCACAATCATAATTGCAATCCAATCATGACTATAATGTTCAAATAACATCTACAACATTCCTAACAAGTCATTGTCCATTCCTACTTAAATATGGAAATTATCGCTCTGTGACAACCTAGAAGGGTGGGACGGGATTGGTAGTGGAAGGGAGGTTCAAGACAGAGGGTACATCAGGGCTTCCCTGGTGGCTCAGACGGTAAAGAATCCGCCTGCAATGCAGGAGACCAGAGTTCAATCCCTGGGTCAGGAAGATCCCCTGGAGAGGGGAATAACTGCCCACTCCAGTATTCTTACCTGGAGAATCCCATGGACAGAGGAGCCTGGAGGGCTACAGTCCATGGGGTCACAAAGAGCTGGACATGATTGAATGACTAACACTTTTACTTTCATGTTAGATTCACACTGTTGCATGGCAGAAACCAACACAACATTGTAAAGCAATGATTCTCCAATTAAAAGTTTAAAAAATGGAAATTCACCATGTCTTAGGGTATCCCAATTCATTTTAGGAAGGTAATGTCCATTTGAAACAATTTCTTCTATTGAACCAAAATCTGTCTCCTTGAATAGGTTTTGGCACCTCCTAATCACTCAAAATCATAAACTATGGGCCAGAAAGGGCCTTAGATTTCAACTAGCCCATATTCTTCAGATTACAGACAAGAAATTCAGGCTAAGGGAGACTTAGAGAGTTCCTCACAGTAGCCCAGACTGTCAGCAGCAGAACTCTGAAAGAGCCAATTTCATGTGTGCTGGTATCCCTGGCTAGATTTACCACAGATTTGGTTAAAAAATCATCTTTAGGGTACTTTTGGAGTGCATACTCAGTCGTTCAGTTGTGATGGACTCTTTGTGACGCCTTGGACTGTAGCCCGCCAGGCTCCTGTCGAAGGGATTCTCCAGGCTAGAACATTGGAGAGGGTTGCCATCTTCTTCTCCGGGGGATCTTCCTGACCCAGGGATTGAACCTGCACCTCCTGAATATTAAAATTTACCAGGAATATAGATGAGGTCATGTGGGCAAGTTGTTTAACCTCTCTGAGTTAAATTAGGTGACTTCCTAAGTCCCTTCATGCTCCAGGATTAATCCTCTAGATGAAAAATGCAGACTATTTCAAAGCATAGTATAGGGATGTTGTTCCAAAAAGCCTAATATTGTTCATGCCAGAAAATATTACAACTTCTATAAGTGGTTCAGACCATGGGCACCTAAGACTTGAGTTTAATTCCCAGATCTGCCAATTACTTGTTATGTAACCTGAGTGCAGGGCATTTAGTCTTTTTGAAGTACAGTAAGTTGAGAATAAAAGCACCTACCTCACATGGTTATCATGAGGATAAGAAATGAGTTATATAAACAAGAGATATAGATGATATTGTGAAACAAAATTCATATTATATGGCAAAGCAAGAAAAAATTAAACATAAAAATTCTTCCCTGGTCTTTGGTCTCCCCTCTGCCCCTACTGTGCATTGTGTATCTGAATTATGCATCAAACAAACCTCCCCCATCGGGAGTTATACCTGTTCAACCATAAAGAGCAACAGTCTCCTAGCTGCAAGAAGACAACTCCTTATAGACAACATTCCTTCTCGATCTTGTAAGGGGCCACATGACCCACCACAATGACGCTTAGATATGGAGTATGTAAACTGTCAATAATACATCATTTATTGTACAGCCCTCTGTCTTAAAAAAACTTCTATGACTATGCCTTGACTTCTAACCTGCAGGGCAGTTCTCAGAGTTTTCTGAGATGCTCTCCCTGGATTATAATCCTCAAATTTAGTTCCAATAAAATTTTCCATTCCTCTCTTAGGTCAACTGATTAATTTTTCGTTGACAGTATACAGTTGGTCTCAATAAGTGAAATCTCTCATTAACATAAGAATTCTGAAAAAAAAGCAAGCTAGAAAATGCAACTATAAGACTGGGTGTGGGGGTCAGTGTGGATCATGCATACCTCTAGTCATTCTCAAGTGGAAAGTCATCCTAGAAACAGCATGACAGCCCCTCCATTTTTGTCCTCATGTCATAAAGCCTCCAGAACTTTCAACAAGATGTCTAGATCCTCATTCATAGAGCTCAAATGGGAAACTGTCTCCAGTGTTTGCTTTCAGAATTCTAGTTTTACAATGCAACGTGAGAAGTGATGAATATGTGGGGATTTTTGGTATTACTACAGAATTACGAAAGTGTTATTGATGGTCAACAATTTCTTCCCCCAAATAGGAAACTTTTAATAATGTAGGCTGACTCTAAGTAACGTGTAAACTTGGTGTATATTCTGCTCAGTTCTTGATTGTCTATAGAGGAAAAATGGTTTCCTTTATTTAAAAAATCTAATGTTAAGAATATTCATTACAAAACTGCATATTGTATTCACACACATTTCAAGTAGTAACTTGAAGGTGGAATAATGTAATTTACACTAAAGACTCAGAAAAGAACACTAACAAGTCAGGTCAAGTGTCTTACCCAAAGTAGTCAATTAAGCCAAAGATCCAGGCAAGACTTGAATTCACAGCTTATGCCACTTCTCTGTGTTGGAGGCACTCAACTTATAAGGATTTAATCACTTTGTGTCCTTGGGAAACAAGTTAAGTCAAATAGAAATTGAAGTACGAATGGTAGGTGGTATATCATACTTTTTTAAAAAAATGAAGGAGGTAAAAGAAAAATTGCTTTATTCAAGCAGTTATAAAGTGACAATTATGTAGATACCATAAAGAATTCTTAACAAGTAGCAGAAAAGATTTTCTATCCTCAAAAATCTTCTCAATTTCAGACAAAAACATCAACTTTCATTCAACTCATTAATTCAGTGTCAGTGGGTCTTAACAGGGAGTGTTTTCCCCCCAATGTTACCTCTCACATCAGGGGCACATTGGAGAAATGGGTGGCCTATTGTATGTCAAGGGCAAGAGATGAAGAACTCTGCTAAACATTGTTCTTTGTTCAATTGCTAAGTTGTGTCCAACTCTTTGGAACCCCCAGCACGCCAAGCTTCCCTGTCCTTTACCATCTCCTAGAGTTGCTCAGACTCAGTCCTGAATATTCATTGGACGGACTGATGCTGAAGCTGAAACTCCAATAATTTGGCTACCTGATGTGAAGAACTGACTCATTTGAAAAGACCCTGATGCTGGGAAAGACTGAAGGTGTGAGGAGAAGGGGATGACAGAGGATGAGACGGTTGGATGGCCTCACTGACTTGATGGACATGAGAGAGTTTGAGTAAGCTTCGGAGTTGGTGATGGACAGGGAAGCCTGGCATGCTACAGTCCATGGGGTCACAAAGAGTCAGACATGACCAAGTGACTGAACTAAAGATAAAAAATAAAAATGGCAAGAAAAAACTGGTCAGTGCTAACCTAGAGATACTAATCACTTTGTTTAAGACAGACATGTAGACAGTATTGAAATGATTCAAACAAAGATCAAAGAAGACAGACATATTTGGATAAACTGACCTTTTAGGTCACTTCTAAACCTGAGGTTGATAAGAAGTAAGGAATAAAGAAAACTCACTTGTGGAAGAAAGAGACTGATCTCCTCATACAAAAAGCAAAAGTCGTTAGCATATCTGTAGCCAATGTCCAAGATACAAACTACTAGCTGTCACAAGATTGCAAACCTCAAAAGTAAGCAACAATCCAGTCCCTTGGCCAAGGGAGCTCTGACTGCTTCCTCCTTCCTCAATCAATTTCTTGCCTACCAGCATCCAAGTCCTGATCCTGACAATGAGATTGACCCTGAGCCAATCAGATTCTCTTCTTGTCTGAAACACTTGTTAAGTGCTGAAGGCAAACTTTGCATCTTAGAAGGAGGAAGTTGATGATAATTACTGACTTTGCTAAGTGGCCTCATACACATTGAACAGGGAAGATGGCAGCTTTGTCTTTCAAATTAATGAGAAATCACTAAAATCATTCATGCCCTCAGGAAGGTGAGAGAAGAGTAGCTGAGTAGGGATTCTGCTTACAGGAGCCAATTATTTTTTCAGAGGCTACCTCCCCCTTATAATCAAGAAGTTAAAAGGTTTGATTTTCTAGCATCAATGGAAACAGAAAGGATGGAACCAAATATTGTATTAATTTTCTTTCTTTAGAATGCTTAAGAAAGGAACATTGCTATTTAATACCTTTGAAAGTACGAAAAGAACAATCTCCAATAATGTGATAAAAATAAATTGGTTGAAGTGACCAACTGGTGGGCAGTGTCATGAGGCCATAGTAGTTGTCCATTACTGCCATAGTTAGGCTTGTACTGAGTCCCCAGGCATTGGATATACCAAGCTTAACTCATCCTAGTCCATGAGGAGTTCCACGTGGGGCAGGATGGAATAGCAGGTCAATAATGAACATACCACTTGGGACAGTACATGTAAAACTATGGGATGACTAACTCTGCCCATACTATGAGGATGATGAAAACATTATTGATCAAAGTGCACCATTCTAGGACTTGAGGAGAAAAGGGAAAGGCAGAGAAAGTAGAATGAACAATATAACAGAATCATGAGGAATGAAAGTTCACAGCATGACTGGTGAATGGGAAGTGGGACAGCAGGCCTGAAAGAAGGGTGGGGGATGTTGAAAGGAAATGAAACTGGGAAAGAGTTTGGATACCTTTGAAATATATTAAACACTGTGACAAATGATGGGACAGGAGATTACAGAATCCAAACCTGTATTTGAAGAAATAAAGGGCACCTTGAAGACATTTCAGTTCAGTTCCCCATATGATTATTCCTACTACTACTATAAGTACAATAAACACTATCATGACTACAAAAGTCACCATTTTCGAGTACTGGATTCTAGATTTGCCTACAAGTTTGAAGGTGTGTGCGAGTGTATGTGTGTGTGTTTCTCTGGAGGGTGATACAGTAGACTTCAGATGGGGCAGTGGCCTGAGACCCATGGCTTGTTAAGGACATCCACTGTGGGAGATGAAAATGGGAGACAATATGATACATAACTGACCCAATGATGTCACTGCCAAGGTGTATCCTGGATGCTCTTTTTCTACTCACTTTCCAGTGTAAAGAATCAATAGGTGAAATTCTTCTCTTATTATGTCCCAGAGTATAAATAATCCAAAATTTTTTAATGACCAGTGATGCTACTCTTTTGTAAAAACTGACTTTATGAAGGTCAAAATTTAAGAGATAACAGAGGACACATAATAAAAACTTCTTATTCTCAGTGATAAAAAAGTACCTCTTAAAAGGGGATCTGTGCCAAAGATCTTGCCCATAAATACAGGTATTGATTGCATATATTCTGTCTAAGCATATCAAAGAGTCCATAATATGGTAACATGTGGCTTTGAAAGAGAATCAGAAGTGATTAGGATTTTCCATGTTAAAAAACCTTTAACTCACATCCTTTCCTTCTCTTATCCTGGAGCTTTACAATCCCTAAGGAAAAGAAATGTTGTCATTCTGCTTCGGTAAGCAGACTATTACCTCTTGCTGTAAGGGAATTATACACCTTACTCAATTTGGGCTCAAATATTTTCTCCTTTTGTGCATTTCCTCCAACACACAGGCAGCTCCCAATCTATTCCTTATGCAGATAGCACACTAGTCTAAGTAGTTGAGGAAAGCCTTTAGAGAATGATTCTTGGTCCACTGAAAAAGACCATGGGAGATCGGGCCTGTCAACTCACTCATCTTCCCTTTGACCCATCACCTCAGGATCTCAGTTAAGAGTGATAAATGTGGTAGTGAAAATGATTGTTTCAGTGGTTTTGTGGGTTGCCCATTAGGAGCAATATATACAAAGAAGTTAAGGGTAATACTCTTTGGAGTCAGATCAGGGTTCAAATCCCAGTTCCACAATTTACTAGCTAGTTGACCTTGGGCACATAAATTCAAATTCATGCACCAAGTTTCCATTCTTGCATCTCAAAATTAGGGGTAAATAATAATATCAAACTCATGATACTGTTGGGAAGATTACAAAGATAATGCATGTAAAGCTTTAGCATGGCATCTGGCACAGAGTGGTGCTCCATATTGTGCAGCGACATAAAAATTATTCAGCGCTTCCCTTGCTTTTGTTTCAAAGGCAAAAGGAACTTTTCTTTTGTCCTTCCAGGCCCCATCATAAACATGAAAAACACTTCAAAATGGACTGCTGGGGGTTAAGAACTTGACCTCTGGACTCTGCCCAAGTTTGAGTCCCTGTCCATTATAACTATTCGAGGCCTCTGTTTCCTCATCTGTAAAGTGAGAATGAAAGGAAATCATGGGTGTAAAGTGTGGTGAGTGGCATATGGTATACAGTAAAAATATAGGCAATAGATATTACTGTTGGGGAAGCTTACTCTGAGCATATGAAGGTAATATGACATTTTTCAAGGGCAGTCTGACAAAAGTTGAATTCAAGGGTTCCCACCAATAGTGTACAAAGCTCTGCAGTGTACTTGATTCTGTGATAGTGGTCAAATTCACATATGGATTGTTCATTGCTTGGCTTCTTAAACAGGAAGTTTCTAACTCCTTGGGGAATAAAGAAAGAGTTTGACTACACTGGGCCAACCTGGGTGGGCATCTAGAAAATCTGATCCACAATGGTGGTTTCTCATTGTGTGGGTAAGGGCATTTATGGCAGTAGCATTTGATGAAAAATTTTTGCTGGTTGAAGAGTAATATATTCTTTCATGCTAAGTCACTTCAGTTGTGTCTGACTCTTTGTGACCCCATGGACTGTAGCCCACCAGGCTTGTCTTTCCATGAGATTCTCCAAGAAAGAATACTTGGAATGGGTTGCCATTTCCTTCTCCAGGGGATCTTCCCTACCCAGGGATCGAACCTGTGTCTCTTATATCTCTTGCACTGGCAAGTGGATTCTTTACCACTAGCACCAACTGGGAAGTCCATATATCCTTTCAGTCTCTGTCAGTTCAGCTTTCTGATTTATCAAGATCCTTTCTAGACACCTGTCCTTCCTTAAGTGTTTGGCTGTGCCATTTCCCACAGGACCTTGGTATTACAAGTCTTCAAAGTTTCAGGATGATTTGCCCAAAGCATTAGTTGCCCTTGGGAATGAGTTCTCTATTTCTGAAAACCTCTTTTTTTTAA
>ML663426.1:133744-201838 GCA_007570785.1 Antilocapra americana | reverse complement strand
CCTCCCTCCTGATTCCCTCCCCCTGGGTCATCTCGGTGCACCAGCCCTGAGCATCAACCCTGGGCTGGTGATTGATTTCAAATATGATAATTAACATGTTTCAATGCCATTCTCCCATATCATCCCACCCTTGCCCTCTTCCACAGAGTCCATGAGACTGTTCTATACATCTGTGTTCCTTTTGCTATCTCGCATGCAGGGTTCTCGTTACCATCTTTCTAAATTCCATATATATGTGTTAGTATACTGTATTTTTGTTTTTCCTTCTGGCTTGCTTCACTCTGGATAATAGGCTCCAGTTCCATCCACCTGAGTAGAACTGATTCAAATGAATTTTTTTTAATGCTGAGTAATATTCCATTTGTGTTCTGAAAATCTCATCTCTATTAGGCTAAATGAATACCATCAGACAATGTATGTCTACATTGTACTAATGGTACTTGGGTGATCTACAAGTCAGCACATCCTTTAAATGCCTAACCATTTCCCTACAAGTCATTTATAGCATTCAAACAAAATCCATCCAGAATAAAACCAAAGCACAGTGCCTTTCCAAAGAATACAGAACATAAAAATGCAAGTCTAAAGTACAAATTTCTCAAGTGGTAAAAGGAAAGACCTGAATGGTAATATTTCACAAAATATTCTAGTCATGAAAGCCCCTTCATGATCTGCCAACTATACAGAAACAAAAAAATTAGATCCAAAGGATGCTGTGACAGGAAAGAATCAAACCACATAGCCCAAGGCAGCTACCCCTCAGTTTGTCTAATAAAATGGTTTGATCTTGAGAGTTGTGGCTAAATCAATGCTCATTTAAAAATACTTTCAAAAAAATAAAAATGCTTTCAAAAAGCTTAACAAAGCAATCTTGCAGTGGATCCATTAATAAAATGAATAATTGGTGCCAGTTTATCTCTTTTATAAATTTAAATGCTCAAATAGTAATGCTTAAAGTGAGATTTACTTATGACCCAAGAGACCCTAGCTCCACAGCTATATAGCTTAAGCAACTTTTATTCCAAGATGGATATTATGGCCCTAAACTGGTACACTGGTGTATTAGTACACAGTAAAGTCAATTGCAAGCCATAAAGCTTCAGACACATGGAATTGTACCATGGGGGTGTATATATGACACATAATCTCCTCTATATGAGATTATATTCAGCTGATATCAAAGGAAAAATCTGGCAACTCCTAGAGCATGACATGATACTGTAAGAACTTGTATATGAGCTAGAAAATGGCATTGAATACCAACCACCTGGAAACTTCTAAAGAACAGATTGACAATATACTATGATCCTGGTGGCCTGATCACAGTGACAGAAACTTCATAGCCTTTGTCTATTCAGGGACTCCCCTGAAGTGAAAAGAGAGTGAGAGAGTGATAAGATATAAAAATGAAGACAATAAGAACAGAAGAGATTTTATTCTGGGTAAGTGCTTTGTAACTGCAAAAAACAATGCATATACATAAAAGAAGAATGGTATAGGACTCTTCAGAGTCTTTAATATTCTAATGTGCAGTGCAAAACTCCAGGGCAGGAAGATGGCAAGCAGCTGTTTCTCAAACAATTTGTACTCTTGGGACCCATCCTAGGGGAGCATTTCATTTGGGTAACATATTTAGAAATGCTGCCTTAAAGACAATTGTAACCACAATAAGAATAACTAGCATTTATTAAGTTCCAGGGACAGAATAAGTGATACACAGGTACCAGTCTGAATGCATCACACAAGATGGGTCACAGTAAGCAGCTTGGGACCATGGCTATAAACTGATGAGGACTCCAAAGGCTCATTTATATATAACAATGGCTGGACAGGCTTAAGGGTGGCCTGACAAGTTAAAATCCTCACCCAGAGCTACATCTTCATCATCAAAAGTCATAAAAATAATTCACCTTTATTGATCACTTTTTATGTATCAGGCACTACGGTCAACCAGTCCTCAAGACAACCCTATAAATTTCAATCATGTTATTGTCTCTAATTTCACCTGTTTGACCTAATGAACCAATGAGTGTCAGGGGTAGGATTGAAACCTGGGTTTCACTGTTCTTTCCATTCACTAGCTGTCTCTCATGAATACACTGACAAAGACAGTTTCTGAAGGACTGGCAGCATATAATATAGCAGTTTATGCTGCAGTTAATTGCACCCAGGAGAAGGCAGCGAGAGAAAATGATATATATGAATGGATTCTCACAGCTCAGGATTAAAAATACAATCAGCAACACAAATGTTCTTAACCTGAAATCACCTGCCAGCAAATTCTATGTGGATGCTAACTGCCTTGATCAAGTAACGAATCTATTGTTCACTCTGCATTTGAAAATTTTCATTAAGGTAAAACAACACTCAAGAGACAGACCTTATTGTGCAACACGATCTGTGAAAGCCTCTCACTAATAAGACAAACATGCCCTTAACAGTGGTGTGTAACACCCAGTATTTTCCAATTCTGAGATTATTATTATTATTTTGTGCATTAAGATGTAATGGAGGTTCCTATTTCTTTGATATGCCTCACAGCTACATTTCTAAAATGGAATCGTTGCATCTTCAACTAAGGCACTTGTATTGGGTACCTATGGTGTGCTCGGAAGATATGGGTCCTGCACTCTATGGAAAGATGAAACACTCTATGGGAAGATGAAGTTTAACATTAGGCAGGCAGTGATAAGGGACTCGACAATAAGCTGTGATTCCAAAAGAGACTCAGGGTGAGAGTGTTGGGAATAGGTCTAGAGAGGCAAGAGGAGGGACTGGATCTGAGCAAGGTTTTAAAGACTTTTGAACTTGATCAACTTCAAATTTACAGCCTTGGGCTGTGTTGTCCATATTAAAAGAAAAGTGAAAGACTTCAAGTTAAAGAATAAAGTTCAGAAATGAAGATACTCGATAAGCCAGGTTTTCTCTTTAAGGACAAATACAGTTGAACATACATTTATGCAGCTACCATTTTTATGGCTAACAAGAGATTTACCAAAGCAGTGTTTTATGTTTCTAGGGGAGCTATTATTCTAGAATAAATTACTTTGTACACAGAGAAGATAAACTGAAATTTAGTCACATCTTAAGCAACAGTTCAAGTCACCAACCTAGGGAATACTCTAGATGGAGGAGTCAATCTATCCAAAGGCTGGTTTCAAACCAAACTATGTTTTTAACACCTCCTAGGTTCCAAGTCCTGTCCAAACTCTCTGAGCTTCAGTTACTTCATGTATGAAATGGGGATAAAATAATTACATTATAAGATTTATATAGAGATTAGAGAGACTTGATATGCACTTAGTTAGACTGGGTCTTCAAATAAATGGTGTCTACAGTAATTGCTGCCTCTTGTCCAAGGTCAGGTGCAGTGGACAGGAGGCAAGGAAACATGAGCTAGAAGCCCTGGTTGAGGTGATATTCCACAAGGTTCCCCCACTTTTCTTCAAACTGGCACTTCACTCCATTTTCCTAACGATTTGTTAAGCTCCTCTATCATCCAAAGCATCAGCATCCAAAATAGGTGGAGGACTCTTGGAGCAGCTGCAGTGCTCACAGGAGAATGGAGCTGATTCTGTGAAAAACAGAATCTAAAAGAAAATTGGGTAATTTGGAAAACTATACTCTTTTAGGGCTTTCCCAGTGGCTCAGCTGGTAAAGAATCTGCCTGCAATGTGGGAGACCTCGGTTCAATCCCTGGGTTGGGAAGATCCCCTAGAAAAGGGAATGGCTACCCACTCCAGTATTCTGGCCTGGAGAATTCCATGGACTGTATAGTCCATGGGGTCACAAAGAGTTGAACATGACTGAGCGACTTTCACTTTCATACTTTTTAGTTAGTTAAGTAAATATCCCATACCCCTCTACTTAACACTCACCCAGAAATAGTTTCGATTCCAAGAAGATGTGCATTGTTAATTCAACTTCCTACAGAAGGAAGTGAACATGGGAGTAGGTGGTAGAGTCCCAAGATGAGGGACAGTAAGCAGAGGAGGGATGTGAAGATTGACACCTAGGATTCTGAGTCAGGAAATAAGAGGAGTGAAGTGCAGTGGTTGGGGTGCAAGTCTAACCAAGCAGCCGATCTCTCTCACCCCTAGCTCTGACTTTCTGTGCTAAGGGAATCCTCCTAGCTCCAAAGAATTTCTCCATCAACAGGTACTAAATGTGAGGTTCTGCACGTCACGATCATGACAACATCAGATCCCTGAAGTCAAGTTTAGAAGCATGAAGAGTTAAGGTCATCAAGGGAAAGTATACTTAACTCTTAACCCTCCTCAAAGTGGTCCCGAGAACCTCTGCTGCAGAGAAAGTAGAGTGCAGCTCAGGCAAGGCAATCTGAGTCTGAAACTCAATTCCCTCATTTTCTAATAGTGTGATATTGGGCACGTTACTTAGTTCATTGGCTCATATTAACACATGTTTGAAATACAGACAGTGAAGTACTCAGAAAAGGTTATTTTTCTTCTCTCCACCCTGACACCACCCCATGCCTGGGCCTTTCCTGTTCTTAAAGCTATCCAGAATGAAGATTGCCAGTTTCAGCAAGAATCTGGAAAAGGAGATGCCCATGGCCGACATCATTTGGCTATGAAGCCCTGGAGCTTCTGAACATTGAATTATCCAGCTGAATGAAGCAAACATGTGACACTTACATGAAGTCAGACTTCAGCCGCATCTATCAGTCCAATTTCCATCCATTTGGACTGTGCATATCATTGTTAGGAAACCTAGCAACAGATAGAGTCTTAGTTGAACCACTGAGAAATTTAAAACAAGAAGTCAATCAGTCTCCCATCAATCCATTTCTCCCCCCATTTAAACACAAGCATATGGAGATCCAAAGATGGAATGGACCTTGTTCAAGTTATATAACTCCCTGAGAGCCCTTTACGCTGATAAGGGAATAAAAGCAAAGTTAAAAAAACAGGAACCAGATAAATTGCATCTGCTTTTGAAAAAAAATTAAATAAAAATCTATTAAATTAACTGAGGTAAATTTAATTCTGTTCTTCATCTTTTAGAGGACTGATTTCCCTGAAGTTGGATGAGTTGAATTCCTGTTTGTCCCTTAAACTATTACTTGGGGCTTCATAAAATCCCATTTTCTTGATCTCACGTGCTTGGTGGTACTATAAAGGAACTAAGAATGTAGGGAAAAGTGATAGTTCATTTTTAGGGGTGTTTTCAGAACTAAATACTCTGAAGGAAGCAACTAGCCCAGTGCCTGGCATAATGGTAGGTAACAAGGCAGTTTGAGTTCATTCTCACTGGTTAAATTTAATTCTCTAAGCTTTTGAATTTTGAACTAGATATGGAGAAAGGCAAAAGAAAACACTGAAGAATACATTCCCCTCTGGTCATAATCAGCTCTGCTATACAAAGAGAGTGAACTAAGGGAAGCTTTCTCAAAGGACTGAAATAAAAAGAGCTTCCTGAACAAGATTATGCTTGAGCCATGGCCCTGGCCCCAAAGAGACTGATGTTATTTAAAACTTTTCATGGGTGAGAGTCTGCTACTAAGCTCCTAGAAGGGAGGAACTCTGTCCTACTTCTCCAGATCTCCTACAGTAGACACAAGGGGAAAACAATGACTAGGAAAAGACTGAATCACAGCCCTCAGCTTTCTTTTACCCAATCACTGCACTGAGCCGTATTGGAAAGTCTTATAAATAATTCCAATTCAGTTCAGTTCAGTCACATCTGACTATTTGCAACCCCATGGATTGCAGCATGACAGGCTTCCCTGTCCATCACCAATTCCCGGAGTTTACTCAAACTCACGTCCATTGAGTCAGTGATGCCATTCAACCATCTCATCCTCTGTCATCCCCTTCTCCTCCCACCTTCAATCTTCCCAACATCAGGGTCTTTTCCAAGGAGTCAGTTCTTCACATAGGTGGCCAAAGTGTTGGAGTTTCAACTTAAGCATCAGTCCTTCCAATTAATGTTCAGGACTGATTTCCTTTAGGATGGACTGGTTGGATCTCCTTGTAGTCTGAGGGACTCTCTAGAGTCCTTTCCAACACCACAGTTCAAAAGTATAACTTAAAAAGCTTTTAGTAGGGAGGGATCAATTAGATGTTCAGAATTAACATATATAAATTACTATGGTGGCTCAGATAATAAATAATCCACCTGCAATGCGGGAGACCTGGGTTCGATCCCTGGGTTGGGATGATCCCCTAGAGGAGAGCATGGCAACCCACTCCAGTATTCTTGCCTGGAAAATCCCCATGAACAAAGAAGCCTGGAGGGCTATAGTCCATGGGGTCACAAAGAGTCAGACACAAGTAAAGGACAAAGCAGACCATAGAACAGCATATTTGAAATAAATAACCAACAAGGCCACAATATATAGCACAGGGAACTATACTGAATATCTAGTAACAACCTATAATGGAAAAGAATCTAAAAAAGGATCAGTTCAGTTCAGTTGCTCAGTCATGTCTGACTCCTTGCAACCCCATGAACTGCAGCACGCCAGGTCTCCTTGTCCATCACCAACTCCCAGAGTCTACCCAAACCCATGTCCATCAAGTTGGCGATGCCATCCAGCCATCTCATCCTCTGTCATGCCCTTCTCCTCCTGCCCCCAATCCGTCCCAGCATTAGGGTCTTTTCCATTGAGTCAACTCTTCGCATGAGGTGGCCAAAGTATTGGAGTTTCAGCTTCAGCATCAGTCCTTCCAATGGACACCCAGGACTGATTTCCTTTAGGATGGACTGGTTGGATCTCCTTGCAGTCCAAGGGACTCTCAAGAGTCTTCTCCAACACCACAGTTCAAAAGCATCAATTCTTTGGTGCTCAGTTTTCTTTATAGTCCAACTCTCACATTCATACATGGCTACTGGAAAAACCATAGCCTTGACTAGATGGACCTTTGTTGGCAAAGTAACGTCTCTGCTTTTCAATATGCTACCCAGGTTGGTCATAACTTTCTTTCCAAGGAGTAAGTGTCTTTTGATTTTATGATTGCAATCACCATATAAAGTGATTTTGGAGCCCCCCCAAAATAAAGTCTGACACTGTTTGCACTGTTTCCCCATCTATTTGCCATGAAGTGATGGGGCTGGATGCTATGACCTTAGTTTTCTGGATGTTGAGCCTTAAGCCAACTTTTTCACTCTCCTCTTTCACTTTCATCAAGACACTTTTTAGTTCCTCTTCCATTTCTGCCATAAGGGTGGTGTTGTCTGCATATCTGAGGTTATTGATATTTCTCCCACCAATCTTGATTCCAGCTTGTGCTTCCTCCAGCCCAGCATTTCTCATGATGTACTCTGCATATAAGTCTGCAGGGTGACAATATATAGCCTTGACATACTTCTTTCCTGATTTGGAACCAGTCTGTTGTTCCATGTCCAGTTCTAACTGTTGCTTCCTGACCTGCATACAGGTTTCTCAAGAGACAGGTCAGATGGTCTGGTATTCCCATCTCTTAAGAATTTTTTTCCACAGTTTATTGTGATCCACACAGTCAAAGGCTTTGGCATAGTCAATAAAGCAGAAGTAGATGTTTTTCTGGAACTCTCTTGCTTTTTTGATAATCCAGAGGATGTTGGCAATTTGATCTCTGGTTCGTCTGCCTTTCCTAAAACAAACTTGAACATCTGGAAGTTCACGGTTGATGTATGGCTGAACCCTGGCTTGAAGAATTTTGAGCATTACTTTACTAGCGTGTGAGATGAGTGCAATTGTGCGGTAGTTTGAGCATTATTTGGTATTGCCTTTCTTTGTGATAGGAATGTAAACTGACCATTTCCTGTCCTGTGGCCATTGCTGAGTTTTCCACATTTGCTGGCATATTGAGTGCAGCACTTTCACAGCATCATCTTTTAGGATTTGAAATAGCTCAACTGGAATTCCATCACCTCTACTAGCTTTGTTTGTAGTAGTACTTTCTAAGGCCCACTTAACCTCACATTCCAGGATGTCTGGCTTTAGCTGAGTGTGAGTGATCACACCATTGTGATTATCTGAGTCTTGAAGATCTTTTTTGTACAGTTCTTCTGTGTATTCTTGCCACCTCTTCTTAATATCTTCTGCTTCTCTTTGGTCCATACCATTTCTGTCCTTTATCGAGCCCATCTTTGCATGAAATATTCCCTTGGTATCTCTAGTTTTTTTGAAGTGATCTCTAGTCTTTCCCATTCTGTTGTTTTCCTCTATTTCTTTGCATTGATTGCTAAGGAAGGCTTTCTTATCTCTCCTTGCTATTCTTTGGAACTCTGCCTTCAGATGAGAATATCTTTCCTTTTCTCCTTTGCTTTTCACTTCCATTCTTTTCACAGTTATTTGTAGGGCCTCCTCAGACAGGCATTTTGCTTTTTTGCATATAAAGGATAGGTTTATACAAATATGTATAACTGAATCACTTTGCTGTACATCTAAAAGTAATACAACATCATGTATCAACTCTACTTTTGGGAGAGAATTGATATAGGTACATGCATGACTGAGTCTCTTTGTTGTTCAGCTGAAACTATCAAAATATTCTTTATTAATTGGCTATACCCAAACACAAAATAAGTTTTTTAAAAAATAATAAAGAAAAAATCCTTGTACTTATAAACTGGTAAGCCAACCATGGGAAAAAACTTAAATATAAAATTAATGGAAAAAAGTTTTTGGAAGGATGAGGGAACAATTCTGAGGCAGAATTTGGATTAAATTTAAATTATGACTTTAATAATCCAAGGAAACAGGACACTGGTGGTGATTAAACAGAAGCATTTTGAATGTCTTAAAGAAACAGTAACTTTCAGACCATAGCTTTCTCATTGGCATAGTTATTATATAGCCAAGGGGTGTGTTATTGGGTGATGACTTTCATGAGACATGTAGCCATGTGTGAAGATGTCTGTTTGTTATCACTACTCAGTGAGGCAGAGGGCCAGCTGAGGGGTTGCTACTACTATCTTGTGCATAGAGTCCAAACATCTGCTCATCCTACCAGGTTCAGGACAACCTCTGACAACAAATAATCTAGACCCAATGGTCAGTAGTGCTGAGGTTGAGAAATCTTAGTCTAGCCCAACTCGGGGCCTTGAACTGACCAACTGAAAGGGAAAAAAAGATATATAAACTGATTTTTACAACAGGAAAGAAGCACAAATAAATATGCTCTCTGGATTTTAGTTCTCACTTATGTTTCCCATGTTAATTTGGTGTTAGTTTTAACCCAATGTTATTCATTATCAAGTATCTTATTGTGTTGGTTGATGTAATAGACTCCTCTATGTACAAACAAATCAGGAATCATTACATAAAGACGATGCCTCCCACACCCTGGGGGCACTCTAGGGACACTGATACATTTCTGATTTTCCTCAGGTCCACTCCTCTACACCCAGAAGCAATGGAATGCAGCAGGAGAGAAGACAAAGTTCAGATTTTGTGTTCAATCTAACCTCTTCCCTCTACCTACAGAGATACTATTCCTTCCTTTTCAAAGCTCTTTCTTGAGGCCAGCAGACAGGTGAGAAAGGATGACAGGTTATCAAAAAGCTTCTCAAGCCAAAGGAATATACAGTCTCCTTGGTTAGTTTTCATGTTCCACTGTGGAGATCCCAACCTACATTTTAAGGTACAGGATACTGTTTCAGCAAAGATTTAATTGAGACACAGGAGAGTAGTACTGGCTAGGCAAAGGGGAAAAATGCCAGTAAAGGTGGGTGAATGAATACATTCTCATCTACCATGACATTTTGCTGTCTTGGGAAGTAGGGTACTGAGCCAAGAATTTAGCAGCTGTAGCTTCTGGTCTTAGTTTAAAAATGAATAAAGCATAATAAAGTTTTATTCAAGGGGTAATCCAAATACAAGAATTTCTTTAAAAATAAGTTTCCCACAAAATCTCTGAACAACTTTACACTATGAAAAAATAATTATTTTTTTTTATTTTTTAATGCCGAAAAAAAAGCTTTTTTACTTTTTTGAGGCCACTAAGGAAGAGGGATTTGACCTTGGGCAAGGGGACACCCTGTACACAAAACTTTCATCCAGTTTTGCACAGTAAGTTAACATTTCCTTGCAATGTAAATTTGTAAATCTTAGATGAAAACTAAGCTCAATTATATGGACTCTATATCATATTGTCAACTCAACAGTTCTTCACTGCGAAAACTGTGTATCTGTGCTTTTTATATCCTAGCTCTGATATAGGAAGAGATTTTCACTGTTAGACAAGGAATCAATTTTCATAGTCTAGCAAGAGTGCACATGTTTGTAAAGCTGGCAGAAAACTTGTCTTATTGGAAACTCACGTAACATCATTCTTGATTGCAGCACATTAATACAACTTCAAAGTATGTCAGATTGAAAATACTGAACTCAAGAGGTAATTTACTTTTAATTTGAATTCCCAGTGGTCCAATATTTTTAGGCTATTAAAATTATTGAGAAAGCTTAACTATATTAAAAAGGACAAACAACAAAAGGATAAATCAGTCCTGGCAAAGACCTAAACTTGAGATGCACTGAGGAGAAGGATAATCAATGACATCTTTACAAAGATCTGCTCTTTCTTTAGCACTTAGACAATCTGTGATTCCTCATCACTCCCTCTATCAAGGGTCATTCAAACCAAACTTGTCTCAATAATTTATGCTAGCTATTTTCAGGATGTATAATAATGTATGCGAGGGGGGATATATTTTTTTGACATTGAAATCAATTGAGCTTCAAAGTCCATCTGTTATGAGGGACATACAAGAAGCTTGCAGTAAATTAGTATCTTCTTCCTGCAATCAGCTCTACTAATTATATCCTGAAGTTCAGTCCTGCCTTGGCTTTCTTAGTACCTTCTTTTCCTGCTTCTCCTTCTCTCACTCCTGAGGAGTACTTTCTCTTCCAGATCACCTTCTCTGCCTCTCCTCCCTCCAAAGATGATCTCCTCTGGTCTGATGCTTTTCACACCACCCACAGGCTGGTAATGTCTGTCACCAGCCTAGAACTCATTCCTGAGCAATTTAAATGCAGGTCCATTAGTGTTTTAAACACAGAAATATTGCTCAATAAGGGTTGAAAGTGATAGTTGCTTAGTCATGTCTGACTCTTTTGGAGCCCATGGACTGTAGTCTGCTGGGCTTCTCTGTCCATGGGATTCATCAGGCAAGAATACTGGAGTGGGTTGCCATGCCCTCTTCCAGGGGATCTTCTTGACCCAGAGAATGAACCCAGGTCTCCTGCATTGCAAGCAGATTCTCGACTGTCTGAGCCACCAGGGTAGGAAAAGGATTACATGAATGAAATATAAAAATGGATTCATGGAACTTCAGCGAAAGACAGGCAGAAGAAAACTGAGTTGTCTTAGACAAGTCCCTCCTAGAACCTGGCTCACCAGCTACAGACTATGAGAAAGAATAACTACAGACTATGAGAAAGAATAAATTTGTTTCTGTTTCAAGGCACAATTTTTTAGGGTCACTTAAAAAACAACAAGAGCTAACTGATGGTTCAAGGTCTGCCATTCATGTCAGTCTTTCCTCCTCAAGGGCAGAGATTGTACCTCTTGTTGGTGGTATGCCTAATAAACGGCACAGTACCTGGTTTGTACAAGACAATACCTATTGACAAATACATCAGATTCTGTTAACAGTGAGTACAAGCATCATCAGTCATTTGCTGCGTAGAATTATGGTAAATGGCAGGTTGAACTCAGAGTACCAAAATTCGTTATTGGAATAATTACAAATATTTATTATTTCTTGATGGACACTGCACTAGCCCTGTGGTCTCTATGTAATAAAGCTCTATTTGTTAGATAAGAAATAAAGGGTGTATGTTTAAATGGAGTCTAACTGGTAAGGGAGACAGATCTCTTTTAAGACACCAGTAACTGCTCCCAAAGAAAATGCTACCCTAGAATAAAAGGCTCCCGAACTATTCTGATTTGCTTTGGGGATTTTCTTCCCTCCCACTAAATATCCTGGGTATATTTAACCAATTATCCACTAAGTGAACAGCTAACCATGCATGCCAATTGGAAATTGACTGAATCGGTTCATGAATCTTCTAACATAAATCCAAAATGCTACCTTCTCAGAGAGAAAAATCAAGGGATTACAGAAGGGAAATGGCTGAGGAGGGAACCAAACAGAAAAGTTATTGGCTGGCAGCTTCTATAACTCCCTCATTTTTGAAATGCCCTTTGTTCCTTCCTTATTGCGCGAAAAGAAGATTTAGTTCACAGCCTGAGGCAGCCTGCGAGACAAATGTGCTCCCTGTGTGAATGGACTGCTTGAGCCTACATTATCCCATAGAAGGCTGTGATTAGGCTGAGCTTCGTGGGCTGGAAGTATTCTAGAAAGGGCCGCAAGAGAGGGACCACAGGAGCTCTATTATCTCCTTGCTTGTAAGTGTTTTTCCTCAAAAAAGTATTTTCACTAGTGCATGTATGTGTGTGTGTGTGTGTCTCTGTGTGTTTATATCTTCTGTGAATGCCGACTTGTGACCACAGGGGGCACCCTTCACTTGTCTCAACGTTCTGTGTTTTTGGAAGGGGCAGAGTCCACAGAGCTGGGCAGGTACTGTTGGGTCTCTGGGAGAATTACACTGAGACAGTTCCTGCTCCACTGAAGTCCCCAGCAGAGGACAGCACATAACCTGGGGAAATGTGCTCACACCAAGAGAAAGGAGAAGGAGCAAATAATCTCAATATGAATATGTGTTGCTAAAACCAACTCACATTAAAGATAGGCCACCCCAAAAAGGGGTCCACCCTTAGTGCACAAGATCACTGCATTCTGAAGTGCACAAAAAATCCAGAGCATGTGTGGAACCTCAGAGCTCTCACTGGGCGTGCCCAAAGCTGGGAGTTTGGGAGTTTTGTACTGGTACAGACCTTGCCTCAGAACCTTAGTACCCCCAGAACTCTGCATCATGGCTCTCTTTTTCTTAGAGGGCAGCTCATAGCACAATAAGTTAAGGTGGATTCAAGGTGCAGTGGTTCCACAAAGAAAACTATGAATGAGAAGCATTATTCCACTTAAGAAAGCAATGCGGGAAGAATGACCTGCACTTCGTTCATCTAGGGAACAAGGGAGAAGAACCTGCAACAAATCTCAGGGATGACTGTTTAACTAATCCCTTGCCTACTGCTTATACAGATGTTCCTACCAGGATGTGGGGAAGCCCACTAGGGAAGTCTCCCAGTGGATGCACTGTGTATGTACGCTGTGCTGAGACGTGAGAGAGATTAATATAGTCCTTTTCTAAGCTGTCTCTCTCACCACCAGCAGTGGATAAGATGGTGCTAAGCTTTTCAACATGGATGGACGTTAGAGATGATTATACTAAGCAACTCAGATAAAGATAAGTACCATATGATATCACTTACATGTGGAATATAAAATAAGATACAAATAACCTTATCTATGAAACAGAAAGAGACTCACAAACATAGAAAATACACTGATGGTAACCAAAGAGGGAGGGGTAAGTTAGGAGTTTGGGACTAACATATACACAGTACTATATATAAAACACATAAAGTACAGGGAACTATAGTCAGTTACCTGACATAAGCCATAATGAAAAACAATCAGAAAAATATATTGAATATATGTATATAACAGAATCACTTTGCTGTACACCTGAAATTAACACAATATTTAAAATCAACTATATGCCAATTAAAAAAAACAAGCAAAACAAGAAAAATATGGTGTTGAGCTCTTACACCTAAAAGGGGGAGTCAGGTATCACAGTATAGGATGAGCTGAGGCAGCACAGTGTGGTCAAGGAGATCAGGCTTCGGGGAAGAAAAGACTTGGCTTCAAATCCCAATTAAGGCATTATTATCTGAATGATGCTGAAAAAGTTATTTTCTATCTCTACACACCAGTATCCCCATCGTGTCTGTCAAGACTTATACCTACCTCATGGGTTGGGAAGATCAGTAATAATAAATCTGAAGTGCCTGGCACAGAAAAGATGCTAAAAAATTTCAGAGCTGAGCATCTAACCAAAGCATAGCATGGAATGTCATGCACAGAGCAGTCCACACAAATTCCAGAGACCTCCTTCTCCATGCTTCCGGAAAGAAGTGACCCACTTTATACAATTTCATTTGCTGTGAAATTCGCATAGAACAATCTCTTGACAGCGATCCAACACAGTTGAGTGAGACTTTCTCTTCATGTGCCTTTAAGTCAGTCCTCACTATCTCATGAAAGTTGTATCTTTCAGGGATTTCAGGGCAGCAGGTGTTTTGTGAGTGAAGGTTTTAAGGTAGGTCAATTGGCCTGAGGTGATTAAGAACTGGCCTGTAGCTGTACACTGCACACCAGCACAGTGAGTCCATCGCAGTTCTTACACTGCAGATTGTACAGCATTTCAACAGTCATATATGAGGAGAATCTGCCCTGTAAATATGCTGAAGTTCACCCACACCATTTATCTTTTTTCTGAAGAACAAGCTACCTTTTGCTTCCATCGTTTTTCCCACAGCAGACCAATGGTCCTCCCACGCCTGCAGACCTTAGTGCCCCTGGCAATGTGTCTCGGTAAGATGATACTGGAGGGACTGGAGAACAGAAGGGGAACTTTTTCTAGGGCTGGTCTCATTACGAGACACACTCTCCTGTGCTAGAGAGACCACAGTCTTTGGAGTGAGACAAGCTGCAGTGGAGCATTGGCGCTATCATGTCCCAGTCAAGTGACCTTAAACAGGTTATTTCACGTCTCTCCGTCTCTGTTTCTTCATCCATAAAAAGGAGAGGGGGAAAAATCTCTTAAATACTTCTAAGAACCTTTGAAAGGCTTAAGATAAAGTTAGGTAAAGCACTTGGCACATAGTAAATTCTGGATAATTGTCAGGTATTGCTTTCATTATTATTTACCATAGACTATAGAGTAGGGTTCCAACAAGTAATGAGAGAGAACTCATGGCTAATTTCTAAACCTCTAGTTAAAACCTAATCCAATAGAAAAGGGAAAATACTCAGACCGGATCTTAATAACATTCCTATTCAGGGTGGAATTTTCATGAACTTTGAAAAAAATTAAGCAATAGAATCTGCTTTTTAATTATTAGAAATGACCTTTCCTCATTTATGCTATTATAGGTGATGAGCATCCTCTGGCATAATGAAAGAAGATGAGGCAAGTGACCAGTTTCTGTTATTTATCAAGGGAACATTCTATTGGACTCAGATGGAATGTAGTTTTCATAATCACTCCCCTCTGCCTTTGCGTGTCCTGGACAGGTCATCACCTCCTTGACAGTGAGGGTCATTTCACTTCCTTCTTCTGAGTACCCCATTCCACCTAACTCTAGGCCCCAGAATTAACCAGTACCTCCTAAGTTCCTTCTGCTTGTGGCAATGCCCTGCAATACCAAAGCTGAGAATGGAGTGCAGACAACATTTTTCCCTTTAAAACTAACATGTTTCAGCACTTAAACTGCTTTTAGACAGCAAACTCATGCATAGGGTAAAGCTGAGCATAGGGAGAAGTCATGGAAGATAAAGGACATGGGCTTTGGAGGCCAGAAAAACCACACTCAAATCAAGTTCAGTCATTTGTAGGAGAAGTGAATTAGCATTCCTATATTTTAGTGTGCTCATCTGTGAAAGGTTGGGAGCAGCCCCTACCTTACAAGGTTTTTGTGATCCTACCTCAGGGCCTTTGCACAGTGCTCGGTGCATGTACATGTGAACTCAGTGAAACTGGACTCTCTTTGCCTTCCTCCATGGAGATCCAGTTTTTCAGACAATGTATACTAGCTGCTTCCAAAGCTGGATATGCTTGAAGGTTGACCTGGAGCTGTGCTGAAAATATACATCTTAAAATAGCCAGGGATCCAAAGTAGCAATAGGCTAGCACATGAGTGGAAGTGAACATGTGATTTTGATGTGTTGGAGTGAGTGTGGATATTGGCTGCAAAGCAAAACAAGGGTAAGTGCTTGATAAAATGCAGGATGTAGTATCTCTTGTTCCACACTTTCCCACAGGCATTACCTAAGCTGCATATCAAACACATGGAGAAATACTGTAGCGTATAACAAATGAATACCTGAATGAATGTAACTTAGAGTGCTAGGAATGATTGATAAACATAGATAATACCCAAAGTCTCCCAATCATGGCAAAGTCAGTCTTCACATACACGCTGCTGTAATAACGTTATGCTGAGGGAGCTGGCAATGATGTTTAGATGATAAAAGGATAATGCCCCAGTGATGACAGCCTGGGGGAGAGATACCCAGATCAGGAGCAGCTGGTATCCACGTCTGCAATCTTACCCTAGAGCAGCGGGAAGCAAGTCAAGAAGCACGTAGATGACCTTTTCTGGCACGGTGATATGCTCTGCTAATTCTCCATTTTCTTCTTTAAGTGCGCTCACAGGAGGTCCCAAGAAACTCTTCCTCCCACATTTGCAAGCTGCATCACAGAGAGCAGAACGAGTATTTCCACCACTACTTGCAAAAAAGGATGTTGGTCACAAGGTGGCAGGTTACCACGCTCCTATGGAAAAGCTGGATTATATTTTTAAAAGTGCAGAGAGGCAGAGGCAAGAGAACTTCAAAAGGTAAGAGAGAGTGTGTGTGTGTGTATGTGTGTGAGAGTGAGTGTGTGTGTGTAATGGGAAGGACGGATTCCTTACATGGCCACAAGCTCTAAAGGTCATGTGAGTGCTGCCTGTCCAGCATGCCCTCTAATCACAGGGCACCTTCTCAACAGGCTCATGCAACCGGCATGATAAGAATTGTGAATTGACAGCTGACATCATACAAATGACCTATGCCAAGGTAATTCTGATCTGAGGCAGCGAGTTCAACCCTGCTAGTACATTAGAATCACCTAGAAACTTTTGAAATAAAGAAAAAAAACCCACATCAAGAATCAGCCACCAGAGACATTGCAGGGTTTTTATTTGGATACGTAATTGCTTAGTTACTTGATTTTGGTCTGATGTTTGGTTCAGACATCACTATTATTTAAAAGGTCCTTAGATAATTCAAGGGTGGAGTCAAGGTTGAGAACCACTGAAATAATCTAAGCAATATTACTGGAAGTAGGGTCCACAGCTTTAGGGCTGACCCATGAACTTGTCACTAGGCACATTTTTTATTTAGTTCAACTGACACTATTTTTCACAGCATGATAGCAATACTTTCTTTAGTTGATGTATAGTTGATTTATAATGTTGTGTTAGTTTCTAATGTACAGGAAAGTGATTCAATTTTATATATATATATATATATATATATATATATATATATATATATATATGTATACGTATGTATGTATGTATATACATGGGCTTCCCAGGTGGCTCAGTGATAAAGGGTCTGCCTGCCAATGCAGGAGATGTGAATTTTATCCCTGGGTCTGGAAGATCCCCTGGACGAGGGAATGGCAACCTATTCTAGTATTCTTCCCTGGAAAATTCCATGGACAGAGGAGTCTGGCAGGCTACAGTCCATGCGGTAGCAAAGAAGTGGATGTGACTGAGTTACTGAGCACACATGCATGCATGTATACACATACACACCTATATACACATATACTTTTTCATATTCTTTTCCATATGGCTTATTGCAAGATATTGAATATAGTTCCTTGTGCTGTATAGTAGGATCTTGATTTTTATCCATTCAATATATAATGGTTTGCAGCTACAAACCCCAAAGTCCTAATTTATCCCACCCCATCCTTCCCCTTTGGTAACTTTGTTTTCTATGTCTATGGGTCTGTTTCTGTTTTGTACATATGTTCACTTGCATCACAATTTAGATTCCACATATAAGTGATATCATACAATATTTGTCTTTTTCTGACTTCCTTCACTTAGGATGATAATCTCTAGGTGCGGCCATGCTGCTGCAAATAGCACGTTTTCATTCCTTTTTATGGCTGAGTAGTACTCTATTGTATACATATATACCACATCTTCTTTATCCAGCCTTTGTAAGTTGCATTGTTTGCAAATAATTTCTCCCAGCCTTTAGGTTACATTTTTCCTTTGTTTATGGTTTCCTTTGGTTATGCAAAGCCTTCTAAGTTTGATTAGGTTCCATTTATTTTTGCTTTTATATCTACTGCCTTGGCAGACTGACCTAAGAAAACATTACTATAATTTATGTTGGAATGTTTTGCCTATGTTCTGTACTGTGAACTTTATGGTGTCATGTCTTATATTTAAGTCTTTAAGCCATTTTGGATTTATTTTTGTGCAGGGTGTGAAGGAGTGCTCTAACTTCATTGATTTACATGCAGAAAGACAGCAGTACTTTCTTGATAAAACAAATAGTGCGTTGACTTACATTCTGGCACAAGCTCCTCATCTTATCGCTGACTGGTAACAAACAATTTCAGACCCAGTGCTGAACCATGGACCACACTTGGAGTAGCACTTCCCTAAAGATAGCAGGTGGGGGTCAGAGGAAAAGGGAACAGCATTCATCTTTAGAAGTGTGTTACTTGTCAAAGCTGAGCTTTGATGGGAACACACTGCTTAGTGGGGCCAGGAAGGCATTTCCCAAGGCATACTTTTAGGATGTTACTATGTATTACGAACAAAAATGATCTGGTACCTGGAAGATGCTGTTTACCACTTAACTGCCCAAAGTGAGACAGTTTACTCTCCTATGCAGGATGACTCTCTAAGCTGCCCCCACTAAGTCGCTTCAGTTGTGTATGACTCTGTGCCACCTCACAGACAGCCGCCCACCAGGCTCCTCTGTCCCTGGGATTCTCCAAGCAAGAGTACTGGAGTGGGTTGCCATTTCCTTCTCCAGTGCATGTATGCATGCTAAGTCACTTCAGTTGTGTCCGACTCTGTGCAACCCTATGGACAGCAGCCCACCAGGCTCCTCTGTCCATAGGATTCTCTAGGCAAGAATACTGGAGTGGGTTGCCACTCCCTTCTCTGCATCTCTAAGAGTGGTATGGAATTCAGGAAACACATATGGGATCACAGAATCTTTCATTTCACGAAGCCATATGATTAGTAGTTCATAAAACATAATTTGGAAAATAGTGATGCAGTTACTATTTAAGAACCTGTGTAAGAGAGTATAGTTAATTCTACATTCTCTTCAACCAGGCTAGAAAGTTATCATTTAAAACAAAAGAGTGAAAATTGGAGCTGACACAGCAGCCCATGTGGTGCATCTCTGCAAAGGTGGGCCCTAGACCTTAGGGTTGGGCTTGACTTGGTCAAACACTTCAAAGTCATCCAGGCTATGCCTTTCTGGGGGTGGACCACAGTCTACCTACAGTCATACCATGCCAGGTCAGAAAGGCAGATTTGCTTCAGTGGTTTATTAACTGACTGTGAAAAGGAAAAACCCAAAAGGTGTTGCTGAGACATCAGAGCATCAGAAGCATGCTGGCAGCACAAACCTTGATGGAACAGCTTTGAATGGGGCAGTGCTGCATGGATGGAGACCTTCCAGATTTTTTTCAAGGATCAGCATCTAGATTTTGACTTTGTTTTAAAATCAAAATCACCACCATTGTTCATCCAGTAGATGTTTCTGGGCATGTTCCCAGGGCAGTGTTCCTTTAAATATAAATACTTAAAGTGGACCATCTGTGTTGGCTTCACAAAGGAGAAATATCTGCCTCCAGTATTAAGTGAGGAAAACCTCAGTCAAGAGAGTCCTAAAGGAGAGGTTACTTAGGAACCCTCACTATCACCTTGATCGGAATATCGAGGCTTGAGGGAGAAGGGAAGCCTGTTGCTTTAAAAATCGAATCATCAAAGAATGATTGGTTGTTTGTTTCTAGCGGAAAAGCCAGCCTGGAGACTGAGTTGAGATGCATGTATCTAATAAGAGAATAATAAATGCTCATCCTGACTTGAAATTGAATTATTGGCTGTTATGTATACTTCCTTGATCAAATTATGAGTTTTCCAGAGAGTAGAAACTATCCCCCCAAACATGACTTAATGCTGTGCTTACTGCCGTAAGGTGAGAAAATAGGAGAGAAGAGAGACTGTGTTTCAGTGCCATTACTAGCTTCCCAGTCTTGTTAGGAGATAACAAGTTGTCTTCTAAGAAGTAGCTGACAAGCAACCAAGAGAAATACACTTGATCTGTATATGGGGAGAGGATAGTGTTCATTCATTACCAAACAACAAGGCTTTCAAATTTGGGGCTTTTAATTTGATTTTGATATGGACCAGTACTTTAACTCTTCTTGTGACTCTGCAATTAAGCTGCCATTGGCTTCAATGAGTAAAGAAACCTCTCTGAGTTGTTTTGTCATCCTTCACATCATAAATCAAAGGAAAAATGACCCCAAATCAGTTATTTTGAAATTTAAAGATTCAGAATAAAATCTTTTATTGCTTCAGAGTCACACAAACATATGGTCCCACGTTTTTCTAATCAAATAGGAATAGCCCTAAATTCTTACATTCAAAGGGACAGATATTGAACCCAATTTTACTGTTTCTGCAAGCCAAGACATTTTCCAATATCAAGCATCAGAGGTGATTTAGTTTTATTGAACTATGAATTCAAATAGTATTATACCCATTCTTCTCAAAAGGCAAATTAGTAGGAATATGAGGAAGACACACAACAGGAGACATCTGAGTTGAAGAAAAGGTGAGGATGAAAATAAAAATTCTCTTGACACATTCGTAAATATTCTTCTACCTCCTTTCTCTCCTACCATTTAGGCAAGACTGATATTCATGGTGACATATTCTCTCTCTGGGATAAGGAAACCAAGGCATTATCAGAGTAACAGACACTGTACTTGTTACAAATATGCCCCCTTAACATTTGGCACATTTGGTTGGTGAAAGCTGCCATACTTCATCACCGGTCTAGAGCACAGGCTCTCTTCTCCTCCAACCAAAGTCACTATGCTTGGATGCCTCTCTGAATAAAAAGGTTGCAGATGTCCTAAGGGGAATGGTATATATATATGTTTATATAACATTTAAAATATTCACATGAAAACAGGACTGTAGGAAGGAGGCCAGACACTTGATTCAGATAGTGACAAATCATTGAGCTTTGTGACATTTTCCTATGTTGCATGAACTCCTTCAAATTTGCTATTGTAATCAGATGTTCAATCCCACAAGCACACGCAGGTAATCTGTGATTTATTTCTCTCTGCAGATTTTCAATATTATCTACTTGTAAGCCTGTATACCTTGGTGTGATTCTTCTGAATAATCTTCAAACATCAGTAACAGATCACTGACTTGAATTTAGGAAGCAACAACTATATTGGTAATAGATAGGCATTCAGAAGTTACTCTAAATCAGTGATTTTATTGGGGCAGACATGACAATGAAAAAAAATGAGAGAAAGAATAAAGCTGTAATGATTATGCTTTCTCTTGCCAAAAGGCTCCTGGGACAGTAAGAAAAAGATTTTGGTAAATATCTCAGCTCTCCAAGTGGCTTTCTTATAACAAAGACTATAGCTGGTCCTGGGCCAAAATTAGACTCTCAAAGACTTGTGTGTGCTTCTTCAGACAAATTCCAGTACTCACATAAGATTACATCATAAGTGGTTTTTATGGAAATAATCACATCACTGAAAATCACAAGTATTTGGAAACAGACTAAAGCATTTATTTTGGAATTGGCTGTTCAGAAATAGAAACCTGTTTCTGGCAAAGTGTAATCTGTCTTTCAGGATCTGTCCTGAAAAGCCAATAAGGTATTTCGGGCTTTCTGTGTATTATTTTACATGAATTCTGAAGGCCCTGGAAACAATGCAAAAATGTCTTTCAAAAGACAGACGATGGTGAACAATTGCTATCTGTACTAAATCTCAGGTGATTATAAATTATGGAAATAACTTGGCCTTTATAAAAACATCATCAACCAAAAGAAACACCAAGATTTTGTCTATAATAAGGCAAAAATAATTGGCAGATTTTATCAATTTAGTAAAGAAGCAGAAAACTAACTCCAGCTTTATCATAATATACATAAACCACTTTGACCTAATTTAATCATTTGTAAGACTTTTCCAACTCTAATTTATATTCTACCACCAGCACCCTGGCCAAATTTCAATGAATGTTTCATTCTTTACTTGAGGGCTACACACAGACACCATCTCATTAGAAGAGGTCATACCAGCAGCTTGGCATTGCATAGATCCATCAGCCTAACCATGCTGCCCACTGCATTCACCTGCAGTGGAAATGGTGGGCATCCACAGTGAAGGTCAATTAATGTTTCATGCTTTGGAAGAGAGGTCCTCTCATGGCATTTTGAAGAGAGAGGACCTCTCTCTTCAAAATGCCTCACATGAAAATAAAATGTTTCAAGGTATGGATGCAGTTTAGAACTGAGATTCTATCCATTTGTAATAAAGAGATCTCTTATTTCTACTCATTATAATAAAATGTTATAGCAACTGGAAGAGAGAACTGAAGACAGGATCTTACAGCATTTAAAAATCAGTCTTGCAAAAGTCTTCCAGGTGGCCAGAATGACCATGGAATCCTTCTAAACCCACAGTTACTTCACCTCCCAGCAATGACGAGTTTCTGGCCTTCAGGAGCCTACATGAAGTAAGCATGTTAATTTCATAGCATTGTTTCCTTATTTATCCAAGGTATCTTCCATGGCATGCTTCCTTTCACCCCTATCTAAGGGTCTTTGGGATCCTGTTAATTTGTACA
This sequence comes from Antilocapra americana, assembly GCA_007570785.1. NCBI lineage: Eukaryota > Metazoa > Chordata > Mammalia > Artiodactyla > Antilocapridae > Antilocapra > Antilocapra americana. The sequence goes on along the minus strand of ML663426.1, from coordinate 179,216 downwards.
GAGATCAAGCATATTCATTGCAATGTTTGGGATCACCATTAGCTTCGGGGTCCTTGTTTAAAGGCAATAAAATAAATTGTAAATAGTGTCACAATGTCATCCCAGAAAACCTCTCATGTGTCTAATACTATATATAAATAATTCTTACAAATCAAGGGGGAAGTATTAGCTTCACTATTCCAGAGGACCTGGCAGGACAGCAAGACTAAGGAAAATCTTCAATCTGAAAGAAGACAATGCCCATCATCAAAGCACACAAAAGAAAGGATGAAAACCACATTTAATGCTAGGACAGCTAGAATAATAAGTATCCAAACCTTGTATAAGAGAGCTTAACTGCTACCCATTCTCTAAAGAATTCTTCATATTTGAAAATATTCATAACAGTATTCATAATACACTCCAGATATTTTGAAAACTAACAGATCCTGTCAAAACTATATGCAGTAAGAGAATGGATGGGTCTTAAATTTAGTTATTCAACTGTCTTTTTTTGAATCTGAGAATTGTTAAAACAATTTGAAGTAAGTTTCTAACAAAATTCTTGGCTGAATTTAATCAACTGCTTCTTAAATGGCTTATTATACTTACTCAAACCAACTTTTGTGTTTCAGGACAATGTACAAGTAGAAAAAAAAGTATAGTTATCTGTTATTATGGACACACACACATCTGTAAGAATATAATTATATAAAAATAGTATATTTCTATAATATAGGTACTGTTTTGTGCATGCAAATATATATACTGCACACAAACATCATTTGAGAGAAAAGAAAGAAAATATTGGAATGCATCATATATAGTAAAGTAACTATCACTGGTTGAATTTTTTTGTTTCAGTGAAGCATAAAATCAAGTTAGTATCTTCTCTACAAAACCACCAAAATTTTGTCTTACTCACAGTAAAGGGCCACCATTTATATCTCCAGATGAATAACTGTTCACATCAGAACTCCTATGCAAAGTGGACAACTTGCATACCAAAGTATGAAGTAGAAAAGAAATACAAATGCTGTATTCTATAGCTCAAAAAATCTATAACTCAAATAGAGTTAAGCATAGAAAATGTACACTTGTCATTTTCTGCCAAAGACCATTTGAAGCTCTACGTGGAAGGGCAGAAAAGGGGGAGATTTTGAGATGTGAAAATCTGCTTCCAAAACTATAGATTGGAGTCAATTGGGAATAATTTCCTCAAACACCAAACTTTGAACAGACCTGTGCAGCAGAAAGACAGTTGTACTGGAGACTCCATAATACTGCCAAAAGGACAACTTGAAATAGGAACAAGGGCACTTCTAGAAATCTTACCAGAAACAGTTACGCAAAAGTGTATACTGACTGCCAAAGGACTGTTTTAATTCTGTCACCTCTGACATCATTCATTGCTAAACTGCATGGATGGCATTTGATCTGGGGGGGAACTCAAGTTGTTATACAATACGTACTTAATTAGCATACACAGTGTACCTCTCCATTGTCACTTTGGAAATCAAAACATACACAGATGGCAAAAAGTTTACCACATTTGGTGATGTGAAAACTGATCCTATTTGATATATGCCCAAAAGTTGGGGGAAAAGTGAATGCATACACTTTCTGGAGAGACGAGGAACTTTTGAGATACATTTGTAGTATGGATTACGATGAATACCTTATTGACCTCAGTTTAAGTACCAGCAAGTAGAGTTTTCCAAACCTGTACTTGAGCTGCAAAGAAAAACAAACTACTCATCGTTTCCTTGAGGCATGCATTTCACTATGGCAAAGCGCACCAGGCGTGCATGACAGGGGTATCTGGGCCTGCTTCAGCCAACTGAGTAGACCATGAGCATTCTTCGAACACAAGGCAGAAGGCTTTATGGAGTGGAGAAGAGGGAGAAAATTTGGAAGCATCGTCACATGATTTCATTTTGGAATGGCCATTCCTCAGCCGACTGCTGCTTCAGGAAGGCGAGGTGATGGGACCAGACTCAGCCAGATGTTGGCTACGGGAGCAAGCAACTTTAGCAGCCAAAATGGGGCAGTGTCATGACACCAGCTGAACACGTGTCAGCTGCGAGAAGCAGGAAGATGCTGCGCGCCGGGCCAGAGCTGACTGTATTATACAGCGTCCCATCTGAGGCTGCATAAGACACTCACTGGCGAGCTTACGGGGCCTCGGAACGATGTCAGGAGCCGCACAACACACAGCACACCAGAGGGCAATGCACAGTCAGAAAGAAAGAGAAAGAAAGAAGAATGAGAGGAAACAAGCAAGACACGCGTCCGTCGTGCACAAACCTTCGGGCTCTGTGTGTTCTTTGTGATGGACTTGCTTCAGCGGGCAGCAGAAGATTTCGTGACACTTAGCACGAAAGGGGGACTCTTTTTTCTTTAATTCCGCAGATTGGATGGAATCTTGCCGTAACATAATGTATTCCTGTGTGCCAGGGGGGGCGTCATCCAGAACTGTGGTCACCACATAACAAAATGAACTCAAGTTAGAGCTTCAGGAAAGCAGCGAAACGTCTTACATCAACTCTACTCCCGGAGGAGACTACAGAAACAACAGTCCCAAGAAAAGTTTCCAAGAAAAGCATTGCATTGCCTGGGGGTTTTCTTTTGAGGGGCTTAGTTTGCTAATATGAATAGTTTACTCAGCTACACATACCTTGATAGCTAGTACTGAGTTGGCCAAAAAGTTCGCTTGGATTTTTTCTAGCCAAAGGTGAGAAAAACCCAGATGAACTTTTTGGCCATCACAATATACTGAGCATTTAAGGGTTAGATTGTCCCGGAGGAGTAATAAAACATGTTAATGCAATAACCATATTGTATCTAAATAAATGTTGTGGAAAGCGACATGTTTCAACGTGAGGTACAATATAAATATTTACAGGCGAAAACGGCTAACTTCCACAAAATTTTCAGTGTATTCATTTACATTTTCTTCCTGGGTCTGCTCCTGGTGAGGGCCTGGCTCTCATGCACTATGTACAGAGTTGGACAAACGAATTCACTTTGTGTTTCCCAAAGAGAACTGGGGCCGTGACAGGTAACCTTCACATATTCAAAATCCCCTAATGAAGTGACCACATTCCAGTCAAGAGCCTAATGATCAACGCTGGATCAAGGACCTACCTTGAATTGTGGCACTGCAGGGCCTCATTCACTTTTGGCCTCAGACACACACACCAAGCCACTCTCAGATTTCTGGGCCCTCTGTGCGTTTTCCTAAGAAATACTGTGAATTTCTAGTGTTTGTTTCCTGCTAAAACAAGGTATCTGCTTTCACCTGCCCCACTGCAACACTGTTTTTCCTGATAACTACCCACCAAAGAGTGTGCAAATTTGATCTGGGTCTGCAGAAACAGGGCATTGACCTCAGAATGGATTTTTTTTCTTTCACGCCTTCCCAGTGAGGCCATCCCATTTTACCAGGAGTGAGTCACTACCCCTAAAGTTATGATTAACAATGGACTGACTCATCCTACTCCCTCAAATGCATACTCTTACCATGCCTTGAGAAAGACTTGGTACCAGCTGCAAACTTCCTGTGGGGAGAACAATGCTATGATGCTTGTAAAATATCACCAGCTTACGGCTGAGATTGTATGGGATCTCATGCTTCCACACTTGGCACAACATTCTCAGCTCACTGGCTAGGATCTTAACAGACTTTTAAGAACTTTCTTTCACATTGGAGTGAAAATGGCACGAAAACCAACATAACTTGGAAATTAGTATTACGAGTTGAGAACAAGTTCTTGATAGATTGGCTGTGTGTGGAATTGTTGTCTTCCTTTATAAGTCATTAAATTATGCAAGAAGGTGATGAATATTTTAGTCACTTCTCTTTCTATTTTCCTCTAGTGCTCAGCAGTAGTAATCAAAAATATTATATAGACAAACCACCACAGCCTTTTCTGAAAGAGAGTTCCCTTCATCTACTAGGAATGTGACTGCAACTTCTTAGAATCTGGTTGCTGAATACACATCTTTGGTAGCAACAGCTGCTATTAAGACCATTGGCAACCATTTCCTGCCATGAGCAGATAGTTATGATAATATATACATGTATCAAATTCTAGCATCACAGATGAAGGTAAGTTCTAGTTTGACCATATAAAATATTTAAGGAAAACCTCCCAAACTTAGGACTCAACAACAACAACAACAAAACACCCATGATTATACAGAAGCTGAGAAATCCCATTTTCAAGCACTGTATATAAGAAACACATTTTAAGATCAAAGGAGAATTGGAGGATTAAAAAGAAAAGAACAACTTCTGGATGATACATAGAGAGTTTATTATTCAGAAGTACATGATAAACACTAGTAAACTGTTTTTCATTTTCATTTTTCAATACCAAAAATGACATCACAAATGTGCCTCTCTGGAGATTAATGGCACAATAGCCTTTGGCTGACTCTCCAGCCATCAGCTTTAGCCAGCTGGTCATTAATTCCCACAAAAAGCCTTGCACTTCCATCATTATTGTTTAATTGGATACAACTAGTTATCTGTAACATACAACAAAATTCTAGTGAAAGAGCCCCACTGACTGATATAAGAACCAGACCCCAAATTCATCATCATGGGGAAAGCAGGAAAGTCACAAAAGTGCAACATAATTGCTTTCCACAAAATTCTCTCTCTCCTATTCTTTCTTCAAATTGAATTTAGCAAGTGCAAAAGATGCCAAGATGAGAGCATTTAAGGAGCCATCTGAGTAATGACCGCAGGCAAAGAACATTTCCTTGGAAATTGTGAACATCTGGGAGTTAATGGCTTAGCTTTGCGTCTAGGCTGTCTCTACTCAAATGTCCCAAACATAAATCAATTCAGGAAAAACAGAAAAAAATATTAAATCTATCAGTACACCTTGGTGTCATTTTGACACAAGACCTAAAAATATTTTGGACTTTTTAGCCAGAAGTGGCAATCTACAGGAGACACCTCATTTCAGTCTATAAAATCTTTGAATGTAAATTCATTTTGATGAAAGATTAAAACTATTGTATTAATTTATTCCTAGGGCTCCTTCAGGTAGAACAATGATTGTATGTGCAATTGACGACAGCAGGAGTGACAGGGAACTTCCCACAAGACCCCAGCACTAAGGCAGGTATGTACCTTAATTCTACTACCTTAAAACAAGGATGAGGAGACAATGTGTCCAAAGGGCACAAACTCTAGAAAAGGGAGAGGAGACTTCAAAGAAGTCAGCTCATCAAACAGAAAGAAGAATGGAATCTACCTTCCCCTGGCTTAATCCTAAGATTTCCCCACTCCTAGTGCATTTCCCCACTCCTAGTGCATTCCTTCTTGCACACCATTCCAGCCTCTGAAAACCACTCTTGACTTTGTTCATTGAAATTATTTGTCCACATTTATTCAGTGACTCCTGCTCTTCTTCTCAATAATGTTTATCCAATCTTGAAGGTTGCACAAAAGACTCCAGTGATTAGGCAGACAATAGATTTACACCAAACCTCTTCCAGTTTCAGAGCTTCAATTTGACTCTTTCAGACAGGTAAGATGATAAAAGTGGCTCATGGTTGATTTCTAAACTGTGGGGCTCATGTTTTGAGAAAGGCCATGAGCCCCATGGCAGTAGCAGCCAAGGAGTAGGCCCCTGCTGGGAAATGGCACCCACATAACCAGTGCCCTTGACCTTGATCACACAGGCCACCTACTCAGAATTCCAAAGTCCCACAAGAGTGGTAGAGAGTTGGATGAGAGAAGTGCACACATGCAAATTCACACACCCACAGACATGCAGACACTGACAGGTGGCATACTCAGACACAAGGGTGACAATAAGTGACTCTACTGGTGACATGATAGTTAAGAGCACAATTTATGGAAGACCTCGTTCCCATTATACAATGTGTGCCCCCATTAGGTGGGCAAGCCTACATCCAGGATTGGTTTCCCAATAACAGTACTGGATTGGCAGTAAACCACCCTCACTCTCCTCCAGACTTCTCAGCAATTCTCAGGATCAAGGCCATGGTCACTAGTGGGGACAGTCATAGGAAGGGAAGAGAGTTTATGTCTAAAGCCAGTGACCTGGTCTACATTACTCATGTTCACAGAAATGTAGTGTTCCCATTTCAAACTGGACATAATGCAGCAACCTGTAGCAAACCATCTGTGATAAAATGAAAACTTTTGTCATGGTTGTTCAGTCGCTCTGTGATGTCTGACTCTTTGCAACCCCATGGACTGCAATATGCCAGGCCTCCCTGTCCCTCACCATCTCCTGAAGTTTGCCCAAGTTCATGTTCATTGCATCAATGATGCCATTCAGCCATCTCATCCTCTGATACCCTCTTCTCCTTCTGCCCGCAATTGTTCCCAGCATCAGGAACTTTTCCAATGAGTCGACTATTCGCATCAGATGACCAAGATACAGGGGCTTCAGCTTCAGCAAAACTAATTCCAATGTAATATATGTCTTAAGTGCATTTTTAATTGAAGAAGTTAACAATCTTTTATTCTTTCTATGTTTAGAAACCCAACTTCTTACTTTACTCTGTACTTTAATCAATAAATATAATATTGGCTACATAAAATACCTACCCAAATATTTAGTAGTATGACAAACACTACACTCTTCCATGTCATTGCAAACAGAATTTCTTTAGAGATAACTTAATGCAACCCTTTTGTCTTAAAACAAAAGGGAAATAAAGCTCAGGAAGGGGAATTGACAAGCCTCAAAGCTATTGGAAAAGCCCAGCCTAGAAGCCAGGATTTTAGTGTGTTTACCAGAAAGTCTTAAGTTGTTTCTGGTTGCTTTTCTTTGTACAAACTAATATATTTAAACAGGATCTTTGGTATACCTTAGCTTCAAAGATTATCTCTGTCTCCAGTGAAGTTTACTGTCTTTACTTAAAGACAGAAAAGCAACCAGAAACATCCTGGGAAACTACTCAGACAACTCCAAAAACGCATCTGGTCCCTGGCCAGGCCACTGTGACTCGCGAGGTGTGCTGGTTTCAAGCTGGAAGCAGTTAATAAGCCCTCAGTTATGTGATGATTCTTTTTTTTTGCTTTTCAGTGAACTCTTTGGAAAGACGACTCAACGTGATTAATGATACATGATTTGAAATCAAAGGAAATCTGAGATCACCAGGGCAACAGAAACGAACACAGCCATGGGACTACCAGTTAAAGTTGTGAGACATATATTAGTGACTCCAAAAAGCAAATGCTTGAAAGCATCTATGAAAATAAAAATAAAAGAAAATATACAGATTATCAAATGTTCTCAAATAATGAAAAAGTCAGTAGAAAACAGAGTAATTAGAGTGATTACTCTTCTTTGTCACTGAGCACCTGTCAAGCAGAAAAGTAAATTCAGCCACAGATGAATTAACTCAAGTCCTCCATTTTGCCTTCCAACTCACTGAATGCGTGTGTGTCTGCTAAGTCACTTCAGTCATGTCCAACTCTGTGTGACCCTATGGACTGGAGCCTGCCAGGCTCCTCTGTCCATGGGATTCTCCAGGAAAGAATACTGGAGTGGCTTGCCATTCCCTTCTCCAGGGGAGCTTCCTGACCCAGGGTTCAAATCCAAGTCTCCTAGGTCTCAGCACTGGCAGGCAGGTTCTTTAGCACTAGTGCCACCTGGGAAGGTCCATCTATTGAATACTTAGACATAAGCTTTACTGCCACACTGGATACTATCAATGGCAAGCTTAAATATCAATAAATTCTGTCTCCATCTGTGCTCATGCACAGTCATGTCCGACTGTGTTCCTTTGGGCTGTGGCCCACCAAGCTCTTCTGTTCTGGAATTTTCCAGGCAAGAACACTGCAGTGGGTTGCAATTTCTCCCTTCAGGGAATCTTCCCAACTAAGGGATTAAACCTGCATCTCCTGTGTCTCTTGTACAGTGGCTGGATTCTTTGCCCACCAAGCCATTTGGGAAGTCAATGAGTTAGTCAGAAAATTCATTGAATTGCCTTAATCAATAGTAATGGTCATTTGGTTTGGCCAAGACAGAAACAACTGTAGAATATTTCTAGACATTTCAGTTACCTTCCCCTTTGCAGTCTTCCCCAACTTCATGCAGCCTCCCAAGCACTATCCAGTTTTCCTTCAATTTTGTTTCTTCAGGCTGTTTTGCTACTTTCATGGGAGGAAAAAATTCAAACTCACTACCATGGTGGCCACCCTCCTCCAAAATTCTGTCTTCTTCCACACACTAGCTTTACATAGTATCTAAAAATATGCCTGAAGATCTTGTATTGTACCTGCTGTTCAATATGGCACCCCCATTGGCTCTACTCAAATGCCACCTCTTCTGAGATTTTTTTTTTAGCCATGTTAAATAGGCTTCCGCTCATCACAATCTGTAATTCTGTAGGTATTTATGTACATGCCTCTCCTCTGACTCTTCTCACATGCATATAGGATTCTGAGGCAGAAACAGTATTCGTCTCATTTGTCATTCTATTGGTGGAGTCAATTGTAAAACACACTCAAAGAATTCTTATGAACCAAATGAAGGATGCCTTACTTCAAAGTAAAGGTAAATAGCTCATTCTAACCCCTCATGAGATGGAGATGGTTAGATAGCATCTCTGACTCAATGGACATGAATTTGAGCAAACTCCAAGAGATAGTGGAGGACAGAGGAGCCTGGCATGCTATAGTCCCTCGGGTCACAAAGAGTCAAATATGATTCAGTGACTGAATAACAATAACAACAATAACTCTTCATGTCCATATAACACTTTAAGAAATTTATCCTGTCATTTCTTGAGATAGCTTTCTAGACATCATCATAAGCTTTTAGTGAAAAGTGAGATTGATAATTATTTTCATATATGTGCTTTCCTCCACAACTTGAATGGGAGCTCCTAGAAGACCAGAACCATGTCTCTTTTGGTATCATCTTTGCTTTCCTAATGGCCCACCTACAGTGCTTTGTGCATGATAACTTTGCATGCACAAACTGAGTCCCTTCTAGAGAGGGTCCTGCCTAACTTGAAGGTGTGTGCTAAGAAAAGGGATCAGAAATGGAACGAGTTCAGCACACTGCATGGTACCTGGCAGGCACCATAGTGGCTGCAATGGAAGAAAGACCATACATGATAGAGATGGAGCCTGTTGAGCACTGTACCAGGATCCCCACCCTTGAGACACAGCTAAATTCCTGGGTGACCTTTGGAATGGCACATCCAATCACATCTCTGAGTCTCAGTTTTCTTGTTTCAAAAGTAAGTGATGTGGGGACTTCCTGATAGTTGAGTGGTTGGGGTTCCAAATTTCCACTTGGTTCGATCCATGCAAGATCACACATGCCAAAGAGTGTGCAAAAATATTTTTTAAAAATAAAACAATAATAAGTGATGTGGACCAGGCCAGGCTTTCTCAACATTAGCACTTTGACATCTGGGGCTGGATAATTCCTTGTTCTGAGAGTCTGTACTATGCACTGCAGAATGCATAATAGCATCCCTGACCTCTGCTTTGTAGATGCCAGTAGCATTCCTGCCCAATTTGTGAACACCAATAAAGGTCTCCAGATACTGTCAAATTCCCCTTTACCAGTGGGATGAGGGCAAAATCATTTCAGTTGAGAATCCCTGCCTTGGATGATTCTCCCCCACGCCCAGTTCTATAAAGCTCTCTGTAAAGAAATCTTACTTGGAAGTCTCTTTGTCATCCTCCGAGATGCTTAGCATCCAGCATGGACTCAGATGTTCTATTCAGGCGTGTTTGGTTCAGACCAAATAGTGAGGGAAGATGCACTAGTGAGCACACCATTCATCTAGGTAAAGAAAGCCCCAGACAAGATGGAAAGCACTGTAGCTGTGTAGCAGTGAAGTCCTTACTCAGCTCATGGCAAAGGCCTTCTCTAGTGAGGGATGCCACTGGGCAGCATCGAATGCATTGGACAACATCAAGGGAGTATGTCCAGGCACATGCTGAGAATACATAATAGATAGGGCACAGCCTACCAAAGACCCAGCTCAAATGGGGACAAGAAGCAAGAAGAGGAGGCAGGAAACTCTCTGAGGCCTTATCTAAAGAGCTTTCCTGAAGGTCGGCCTTCTCATCATCAAAGGACCCACATCACCAGGGAATATGGGTTTCCAAGGTGGTGCAATGTAAAAGAATCAGCCTGCAATGCAGGAGACCTGGGTTCAATCCTTGGGTTGGGAAGATTCCCCTGGAGAAGGGAATGGCTACCCATTCCAGTATTCTTGCCTGGAAAATATCATGGGCGGAGGAGCCTGGAGGGCTACAATTCATGGGATTGAAAAGAGTCAGACATGACGGAGTGCACACACACACGTGCACACAGCATCAGGGAATATGCAGCTGTTCCCTCAAGACAGAAATGAGTCCTTCATGCAGAAAAATGGAAGCTCCCTCTAGCAGAACAGATTGTGTCCAGAGGTTCTGTGCACAGCTGGAATGGCATGGATTTTGTCCCCACCACCATTTAAAGCATGTGAGAAAGAAATGCCAAGAAATACACTCCACTTGAGAACACCGGGTGCTGTTAATTCACCTCAATATACTGTCTGCAGGGCTGGCACCTCCTATTACTTGCAAGTTTTCTAGCCTGATGTCATTGCATTCCTATCCCCATGCACCTGTTCAAGTCCAAGTCAAACTGAAGTATACATCCTAGTCTCCAGGAAGGTTTGTTAAGACACAGGTTGCTGGGCACCTTCGCCTAGAGTTTGTGATGGAATTGGTCTGGGGTGGGCATGAACAAGTTCCCAAGTGCTACTGATGCTGCTCAAGGATCACATCGGGGTGGGGGAAATGACTGCCTAGGTGTTTGTTTTACCTGCTCCAGCTACCTCTGCTGTCTGCACCCTCTTCCACCTGGTACAAACATAGTCTGCACCATTGGTTCTCAGCTAGGGTTGATCACTAGTATCATGTGCAGAACTTTTAAAAACTAAAGTTCTCATGGTACCACCCCAGATCAATTACCCTGGACTCTCTAGCTGGTGGCTGGAGTGCTGGTGGGTTTCCAAACTCCACTGGTGATTCAACTGCACAACTGGAGTTAGAATGACCATTGTAAGCCTTTCCTTGCTTTCTCCAGTGAAAACTCCTCTCTCCCTTAGAGGGTGGCCGGGGCGGGGGGCTCTGGCCTCTGATTATCTTGCTACAGTTGACCCTTGAACAAGGCACAGGGTTAGGGGTTGTCAAGCTTCCATACAGTTGACAATCCACATATACGGGTCCCTCCCTATCTGCGGTTCCTACATTGGCAAGGTTCCACATCTGCGGATTCATCCAACCACGGTTCATGCAGTCCTTTAGTAGGAAGTACTGAAAAAAACTCTCACGTGTAAGTGGACCCTGGCAGTTCACACCCACATTGTTCAAGAATCAACCGTATTTCCATTTCTTTGCACACCTCAGGCCAGAGTGGCCATGCCCTCTTGGGCATGCTCCTATCTCCCCACAGCTCCTATCTCCCCACAGCCAGTCTGTTGTTGTCTGAACAGCCTTGGTGGTTGGTGTATAACTCTACCACAGCATTAACCCATGGTACCCTAGGTTCTTCTTGTTTTTCAATATGACAATCTCCTCACTAGCCAGTTTTGTTGAAGGGAATCAAAGTAAGCTCTCTGCTTATTAGAACCCCTCAAGGTCAACATCTTGGGCTGGTGATAGCTGGTGTCTTGGCCCTGAAGCCAGGTGCTGATGCTGCATGTCACCACTCTGGATTCATGCTGATCAGCTCTGCACATAGACTCCTCACTCTCAGGGTCCACACAGAGTTACTGCAAACTTTCCATGTGATGAAATTTGAACCACAGTGCAGCACTAGCTCATGGTTAGGAAACAAAATGGTACCAAGGATTCATCAGGAACTTTGTTGGTGATTGGCCCAGTAAATACACTAGTCCTTCTTTTAGGGGATTGGAATACATTTTCCATAAATTGCATCCTTGAGCCCTGTAATTCAGGGGGTCTCCACCCTAGTGACAAAATCAGAACCACTTCAGGGATCTTTTATAACACACCCATGCCTGGGCTCCACCTCCAGAAAGTCTCTTTAATTGGTCCTGGAGCAGGGTATGGACCTTGGCAGTCAATCTCCCCAGGTAGTTCTCAGGTAAAGTTAGGATGGTGAACCAATGTGCCTAACCAAAGGAGCAAGAGAAAAATTGAAGTCGCAAATGTGAGCACAATTAACTGCAAAGATGTCTTCCTGAACAAAAAAGGGAAGTGTTCTAGAAGATACTGGGAATTTCAAGTTCTAAGCCCCTTAATGATTGGATAAATATAGAACACAATAAATTCCAATAAATATGGAATACAAATGGTTCACTCAAGGAGAAAGCCTTAGGGAATGAAGAAGAACAAGGCAAAGGCCTCATAATCCACTTACTGGTTCAAATTCAAGTTCAAACCCCCAACTCCCAGTCCTCCCCTTTGCCAGTATCTGCCCCTTGGCAACTGCAAGTCTGTTTGGGATTCAGCTCAGTTCAGTCACTGAGTCATATCCAACTTTTAGTGACCCCATGGACTGCAGCAGGCCAGGCTTCCCTGTCCATCACCAACTCCTGGAGCTTGCTCAAACTCATGTCCATTGAGTTGGCGATGCCATACAACCATCTCATCCTCTGTCGTCCCCTTCTCCTCCTGCCTTCAATCTTTCCCAGCAGCAGGGTCTTTTACAGTGAGTCAGCAGGTGTAAACTGGGATTAGCAGGTGTAAACTATTATATTGGGGTGGCCAAAAAGCTCATTCGGGATTTTTGCACCATCCCAAATGAACTTTTTGGCTAATCCAATATATAGGATGGAGAAACAACAAGGTTCTACTGTATAGCACAGGGAACTATATTCAATATTCTGGAATAAACCATAATGGAAAATGTGAAAAAGAATACATATATTCAGATATATATATCTGAATTACTCTGTTGTACAGCAGAAATTAACACATTGTAAATCAACTAGACTTCAATTTAAAAAAAATTTAAATTCCAGTTCTGAGACCAGAAGTGGTCTCAACAATGTGTTCAGCAAGTTCTGTCTCCTCTGAATCCAAGAAACAGGTTGATCGCTATTTGGAAGTGAGGATCCTAGACCAGCATCATGCGTAATGCCTGGAAGCTTGTTAGTCCAATAGAGTCAGAATCTGTATTTTCATAAGATTCTAAGGGGACTGCAATGCATACTAAAGATTGAGATGCACCTAGAACAGGGGCTGGCAGATAGTCATGTAGTCTGCCCTCAGAATTGGTTCACTCCCTTGTCCCTTGAGGCCAAATAACTAATTGGGTGGCAATTTTATGTATATTCCTGGAAACCCAACCACAGGGTAGAGGAAAAGGCAGAGGACTTGAGAGACCTCTGCCTCCTACCGCATAACCAAGCATCAATTTCCTACCTTTTATACATGACTCAACTAAATCAACATAGAACTCCTAACAAGGTTGTTTTAAAAATTAAAAGAGATGCTTAGGTGGAACCGTCCAGCACAATGCCTCGCCCTTGGTAGGTACTCCATAGGTATTAAGTACTCCCTGAACATTAACTGAGGCTAAATCCAATTTAACGTGAACGTGTCTTTCCCAAGAAAACAAACAACAGCCATTTACTTTCTAGCTGGACAGACAAAGCTTTCACATGACCCTCATGCCAATTTTCTAACCGAAGTAGGGAGAATGACTCGTAGGAGAAAAAGATGCTATAGTGCTCACAGAGTAAGAAAATGAATGACAAATGGTATCTCTTCCAGATTGTCAACTGGAATTTCTTGAAAATGTTTCATTATCACTGGGTTCATTGAAAAATTTTATTTGCTTTCATTTATTTTGTTTTCTGACACAGCGCACTTCTGGTCACAATGTCCTAGGGACTGAAACAATTAGGCAATCTTTAAATATTACTTATAGATTGATTCTAGGTGTGGCTTTTCCACCGAATTTTGCTTCTTCCTCCATGAATAATGACGGAGGTCACTGGCACCATTTAATAAGTAGCCTTTCTCTTCAGACACAGTAAACTAAGAGGACTGCCCACAGCATGCTGTTCCAGCCAGCTCTGCCCAGTGTGTGTGAGTGTGTATCTATGTAGGTGTCTGAGGCTAGAGACATGCCTTTATTTTTAATAACTATTAGTGCAAGAGCTCTGGGTAGGCTCACAAAATGATGTCATAGTTATTCACAGAAACTTTGTCACCTGATATTTTCTTAGACTTTGCTCTTAAGACCTTTCTTGGGCAACACCATAGTCTACATTGCTAAAGAAAGCCTATTTTTCCCTATCAATCTTTTCTACTTTTAGAGCATTAAATCTCAGAATAATGAGGTTTCCTCACCTACATACTAGAAAGTGTACTGTCAAGCATTATACCCATCTTACTAGCGAATGTGTTCAGGGCCACCATACTTCTTCACATGGCATGATAGAAGATGCCTGCACTATGCATGATTGCTATTTACTTCATACTTTTCTCTCATGTTTTGAAAGCTAAGCTCTGATTCAAATCTCATTGTTGCCCCAAATCTCCTGAGATGTCTCAAGAGTCCCACTTCACAGGCTCTGCTAACAGCCAGAATTCCTCAGCCCTGGTGAGAGTGACTGGAAAATTATACTGTAAAAATTATATGACTGGGAGAGTGATCAAGTGCTGTCAACCTCATCTCTACCTCTTCATATCCCCCCAAAAGGTATTTAAGCAGCAAACTCATTTTACATAACTAGTTATAAAATATCAGGTTCTCCAAGAAGTTCATTTGCATTTTCCATAACAGCATAAGAAACACCATAAGAAAACCTGAATGAACTTTTTGCCCAACCCATTACAATTGTTTCAAGCAATCAGAGTTCTCTTACTTCCTCTTCCAGCCACTGTTTTATGGGCATATGTGCTTCTGTCACTTACTGATGTCTCCTTCCAACCCCAGCAACACTGAAGAAAATTCACTCAAATACATTAGCAGCTCGTCTAGACTGACCCTTGGGCAGGAACATGAAGCAAAAATCAACATATGGGCTGATCTATAAAAAGCATTTCTCAAAAACTATAAACTAGGCCTATGTCATTGTGGCTTTGTGCTCCATGGCATTCTATGAAACGTGGCTGTACTAGTTGATTGAGAAGTACTAAAGGGGGGAAAAAGACCCCTGAAAAGACATCAGAAAAGGTTCTTTTAATTGATCAAGATGTGAGCCATCACAAGTCTTGTCTCATTTAAACTATGCACTGGTTAAATCCATCCATTTCAAGTTAGTCACAAGCTGCATTCAAGCTCATCAAAAGACAGCTTAAAAAATGATACAAATGAACTTATTTACAAAACAGAGCAGACTCACAGAATTAGAGAACAAATTTATAGTTACTAGAGCAGAAGAGTGGGGAGGGGGATAGACTGGGAGTTTAGGATTTGACATGTACACACTGGAATATTTAAAATAGATACTCATCAAGGACCTACTGTATAGCACAAGGAACTCTGCTCAATACTTTGTAATAACCTAAAATAAATTTTAAAAGAATATATATATATATGTATATGTATACATCAGTTCAGTTCAATCCAGTCGTTCAGTCGTGTCCAACTCTTTGCCACCCCATGAAAAGCAGCACGCCAGGCCTCCCTGTTCATCACCAACTGCTGGAGTTTAGTCAAACTCATGTCCATTGAGTCGATGATGCCAGGCAACCATCTCACTCTCTGTCATTCCCTTCTTCTCTTGCCCTCAATCTTTCCCAGCAACAAGGTCTTTTCAAATGAATCAGCTCTTTGCATCAGGTGGCCAAAGTATTGGAGTTTCAGCTTTAACATCAGTCCTTCCAATGAACACCCAGGACTGATCTCCTTTAGGATGGACTGGTTGGATCTCCTTGCAGTCCAAGGCACACACATATCAGGCTTCCCTGGTGAATCAGACGGTAAAGAATCTGCCTGCAACACGGGAGACTCAGGTTCGATCCTTGGGTTGGGAAGATGCCCTGGAGAAGAGAATGGCTATCCACTTTAGTATTTTTACCTGGGAAATTCAATGGACAGAGGAGCACAGCGAGCACAGTCCATGGGTTGCAAAGAGTAGGACACGACTGAGTGACTAACACACAACAACAACACAACTGAATCACTGTGCTGTACACCTAAAGCTAACACAACATTGTTAATCAACAGTATTCCATTATAAATTTTTTAATGACAGCTCAATTTGGCTGCAACATCAAATTCATCAGTTTACAAGCTCAAATGGTTTTCTAAAACTTCCATGAAATTCAGTCTTCACATATATCCTGTGGAAGAATTCCTTGCCCTTACATAATTAAAAGAAGGACTTTTTTTTGCCAATGGAAAGCTTCAGAACAAAATTCCCTAATACAGTGGCAGAAATCCAGAAGAGAATTCTCAAACAGAAATATTTCAGTAACATGAGTGCTTTTCTCTGTACTCAGGTCTGCCATAGTTTCTAACTCCCCATTAAACAAACCGAGCTGTTGCTTCCTCTCAGGAGGGCTGTCCCTGTGTGGATGATAGAAGGAAGAATATATAGTGTGTCAGGTTAGAACCCACTCTAAATTTGTTTATGAAAAATTGCAAAGCAAACTGTATTTGAGTTTGTTTATTCTTGGCAGCATTTTTGTTTAAGAAAGAGGCATTATGACTGTTTGGAAAGCTTCGAGCCATCAAATGTCCTTAAAATAGCATTTAATGATTTAGGTGTAAATGAATCATAAACACTTAAATTAAACTTCTCCCTCATTCTCTACAAACCCAGGTGGTTAAGTGAGATTTTAGCCAAAGAGCACTCTTTAATCCTATTTTTCTCTTAATCCTATTAAAGGTAAGGTCTTCTGAGGTGGGCTCAAGGCTAGATTTAGTGCTCCCATTTAACACACTTAAATACTCACTTTTTTCCAGTTCTTACAAAATTTCAAACTTGCACTTTTCTTTCTTTTTTAATTGAAGTATAGTTGATTTATAATGTTGTGTTACTTTCTGCTGGACAACAGAGTCATTCTTTTGATATTCTTTTTCATTATGGTTTATCACAGGATGTTGAATATAGCTGCCTATGCTATACAGTAGAACCTTCTTGTTTGTCGATTCGATACTCATATTTTTAAAAGGAGTAAAGTGGAGTGTCTCGTGTGTATATATGCACTTTTATATATTTTCAATATCCGTAACAACCTCTTAAGGCAGGTGACATTACCATCCCCAGTTGGCACAGAGGAACCTGAATGAATGTCAGAGAGATAATAGAGAGGAACCCAGAAGCAAGATGAGAGCTGCGATTCAAACCCAGGACTTCATGTCTCCAGGGCCTATACTCTTACTATTTCATATTGTATACTCAATTATATATATATGGTAGGCAGAACAATGGCCCCTGAAAGATCCCCACATCCTAGTCCCTGGAACCTGGGAATATGTTACCTGAAGACTGCAGATGTAGTTAAGGTTGCTCATAAACTGTCATTTAGAAGGATTATCCAGGTGGGTCCAACAGTCTGTTGCTGGTTTTCAAAAATGGCCTGAAGGAGGCCTGGGCCAGGGAATATATACAGCTTCTGGCAGCTGGGGAAGGCCTTCAATTGACAGCTAGCAAGAAGATGGGCATCTCCATCCTACCAGGAACTGCATCCTGCCAAAACCCAACATGAAAAGGGAATGGATCCTTTTCTAGAGCCTGCAGGAAGAAATACACCCAAAGCAAGCCAAGACTTGCTTCTGACCTTCAGGACAGCAAGATTAATAAATTTGCATTGATTAAGCCACCCAGATTGTGGTATGTTGTTAGCCCAGCAGAAAACTATTAAAATATTCAATGTTTAAATGCTGAAAACCTAACTAGATTCTATATCCCATAAGCCTTCTAAAGGTATTTTAATAACAATAATCAAATAGCAATATGTGGAACTGACATATTTTCATTATCTTCAGCTTGAGAAGAAAACATATGCACAAAGAAGTTTCCTTTGGCCTTTTGCTTTTCCACTGCCTCCCATAATACTATCTTTCAATATTCTTTCAACAACTATTTATTGAGAACCTACCATATTGAGACCCTTCCCTTGCCCTCATGGAGTTTACACCTCTGGAATGGAGCTGAGGGGTAAACAGAGAGTAAAGAAATCTGGAAGACAAGGCTTCCAAGTGTCTCTGAGTCACTCACAGGAAGGGATGTGCTTGAAATCCTTGGAAGACTCGCATAGTTGAGAAATAAACATTGACAAGTTGAGCTCCTGACACATCACTGAGCTGTCCTTTAGAGCAATCCAGGGTGAAAACAGAGCAGAGGCCTGAATGAAGTGCCACAGAGAGATCCAGAAGAGTGTGCCCAGTAAAGGGATCAAAATCACAGATCCTGAGGGAAGAAGTAGGACTTGCTGTTCTGGGTCTTTTTTTTTCCTTTTAAAGAAAATGAAAATGGACAGAACATGTGGTTGGAAGTGAGAAACTAAAGAGGAGAGTGGGAGGAGATGAGTTCAAAAAAGTAAATGGAAGCCCACTCAGTAGGCCATTGTTGTATCTCTGGCTTCAATTCTGAGTGGCAGGGAGCCATTGGGTCGACTCAGGCGGAAGGGTGAACAGCCCTGGTTTATATGAGCCAAAGCTCATTCTTGCCGCTATGTAGAGAACAGACTTCAGGAGTGAGGAAGAGAGACTGGTTAGGAGGCTACTGCTATGATTCAGGCAAGGCTTGAGGGCAGTTAGGACTTAGAGGTGTAGGCATGAAGAAGTGGTTGTATTCTGGGTACACACTCTAGGAATACAAACTTTTATGAACAGAAGTTATGTCTAACAGCTAACACTAAGCAGCCGCAAATGACGCTGCTTCATATAGATACTCTTTGAAAATGGTAATTCTGTGGAATATACACTTCCCAAAGGGAAAATATTTACTGGGTATGAGCTAACTCTATTGTCTCAGCATAGGAGAGACCTCTCCTCACACTAAACCCTCTTCTGCATGACTTCATTGTACTAAATGCATCTGTGTCGACTGAGATCCATAAGGTACCCAGCAAACATTCACACAGCAGGACAGTATTAATGGCAGTGATGGAGATGAGAATGGGCAGTTTGTAAAACAACATTCTTGAGAATTCGATTCTCTTGAGCCTTGACACCATGCTTATTTCTCTTCTCTCAATGTATTTTCTGTCAGTATGTCAAAGGTTCCACCAAATGAGACTAACACTTCGAGTACCACTGGGAGAATGGAGGAACTGGAAAGTGAAGAAAAGGCACCAGGCCATGCCAAGCTGGGAACGTCTAGCCAGGGAAGGCCTCTTGCCTCTGCTCTTGACTTCATCTTGGCCTCTCAGCCCTTAAGCAAGTCCAATTTACATCTCTTCTTCCAGAAGCTCCTTAGAAGCATGCTGTCTAAAACGCTGTGAGCAGACTTGTAATCCACTCCAATGGTTGTAGGAAACAGTCGGAGGACTGTCCCTCACTTCCAGGTAAAGTAGGAACTAGTTGAGTCCTGCTCCCATGATAATTGGATTAGACCCACTTGTCAGGGAAAAGAATCCACAATTATTGAAGAATACTGTAATGGTCCATTTTATGTGACACCTTGACAAAGCCATAGCATGCCTAGGTAGTTGGTCAAACATTATTGTGAATGCTTACTAGGTCCCAGGCACTCTTACATGATCATTTTTATCAATGTGTGTTGCTCTGTGTGTTGCCAGATTGCTAGATTTGGAAAAGCCAATTCATGCTTTAACAACAACAACAAAATAGAGGAAGATTGCAGGACTTGAGCTGCCCATCTTCCAGCCCTTCTTCTTCCTTGCAATTGATAACTCACTTATTTTACTTCCTCTTTTTCCATACTGGAAACTGATCTAGCCAAACCATGAATCTAAAAACTGTTTATTAGATGTTTCAGTGTTTTCTCCATCACTCTGCATGAGTCCCAAGTGCCCTGGGCAAGTACATTGGTCTGCAGAGTTACAATTGTTCCTCCAACTCCTTCAGTGTTATGACAGAATGGATTTTTGCTTGATGGGAAATAATCTTATATTTCATTCCATATTTTATATTCCTGTGTCGATACACACAGGAAAAGGTTAAAATCAACACTTCAACATAACTCTGATCAGAGGTGATTATCCTAAATGAAATTTGCCAATGATTTGGCACATTTCTCTTATGTGCTATAAAAATGTTTTAATGCAGTGAGTAAAAAACACTGGTGGCTGTAATCATGATACAGAGGATACACAAACTTAATGCTGGGTGTGACCAGTAGAACAGTTACCAGCTCGATGTGTTTTCCATTTAAAAATCATGTTCCCACGTATTCCCCAATTTGGTGTAATGTTCACCTTTCTAACAACTCTGATTGCTACAGTGAGGGAAGGAGAGGTTCCAGGAATTATTTGCTTAAGGTTATCCAGAGAATATAGGCCAGAATTACGAACACAACGAAGTTGCTGATCCTAAAACTGACATCTAACATACAGATAAATTTCTTAAATTCATTAGTATATCCATTTACTCAGCATCTACTAAGTATCAGATTTGTGCTATACTCGGTCTGAAGCACATGGCTATGACCAAACCAATGAACACTTAAATGAAGTTAATAAATGAGTGAATTGCTCTCAGCTTTTTTTTTTTTTTTTGGTCTCATCTTACACAGCTTCCCAGAGAGAGAAGGTATACGTGTGTGGGATATGTTGACATGATAATAGATTTGTTGACGTGATAACAGAGACTTTCTTTCTGAGACACATGATGCTAAGCACCATACATGCACAACATGAACAAGCTGAAGACTTTGGAACCTAGGCCCATTTGGAACCCAGTGGCAAACTTAGAAGCAACCCTGAGAAGGAAGGATTATTCAATTAAGGGTTGCCAGCATGACCCCTTGGGAGCAAATTACTCCAGACAACTTTTAAAATTTTCCTTCTTGAATTGAAATTCAGCAGCAAAAACAACAAAAAGAGTGCAATGGTGCCCATCCAAAACAGCCTGAACAATACTTCCAGAGACAAACACAAAGATGGAATTGCATTTCCTCATACTCAGCTGCTGGAGAAGATCATAGTGCTTTTCTCCATTGAATTAAAAGGCCATAGACTCCTAAATGTTTCCATGTTTCGGCAAGAAAATTATAAGTAGTTGTGCCTGTTGAGTTTGGTATGAATCTAAATACAGGCAGGTGTAGATAAACCGAATGTATCGACACTATCACATAGAGATGCAAGCGTCATTCAGCATTTGGGGTGCGAGGGGTGGAGGAGGCCTTCTCAGCCAGCCCTACAGGAGTGCCCAAGCCCAGAGGGTTGGTTTAGAAAAGCTTTTTTGGCCAGGCCTGGCTTCCTTTCTCCTGCTGAATGGGGCCTAGTGCCAACCTAGCAGGTGCCCTGGACATGATGGAGAGGTGGGTAGGGCTTCTCACACACTCCACTTCACCTCAGGGCCTGTAGTGACTCAGCTTGGCCACTTAACACACAGCATGGGGAAATGTGAGGTGAGAGTTTTAGGCCCTGCCTGGTCAAGTATGTCACCCAGAGATACCCCATGGTACCTAAGGAGAATGGAGTGACAGAAGAGAGATGACTCCATAGAAGCCAGCACAACTACCAGAAATAGAGGCCATACAATGTCTCTGAAAGACTAGCAGTTAAACCTCACTCTCCACTTCCTAGAATTTGCCCTACCTTGGGCTTTACCAGCCACAAAGACAGCCCATGAATGTTCTACAGAACAATGTCCCTAGGAAGTTTCCTAGAAGATTCAGGATATGGGCTCAGTCCATGGTGATAACTGAATTGCTTCATTTTGGCTAACTTTAGAAAAAAATATGGCAAGCAAGGACCCTGCCCCCCTGAACCCCCGGATGGTCTGAATCATTAAGAGAATTCTATTTTCTGCCACAAAAATCATGGCCAACCATCTTCTCCACAGGACCCAGTTTCATCTTACCCCTCACTCACTTAGCACTTGTCCTCTGCTGTCTAAAACTGTGACCTTCTGGTTGAACTGAAAGCAAGTTGATCCAAACATACTGAGGAGGGTTGGTAGATGGAGCTCAGCTACACAGGCAGAGGCAATCCCTGAGAGCACAGGTGGTGAACCAAGTGACGTCAAATGAAGCTCCAGAAGCAATCTAGCCAATCCAGAGTCCAAAAGCAGGAAGCTTACAAGAACCACTCCATGGCAACCACCGGCAGCCAAGAGGAGGCTTCCATGAGGAGACCACATTACTTGGAGGCAACAAAGATCTGGCTTGCAAATGTATAAGGCAATGCCATCTCCAGATCACCAGTAAGTAGAATGACCACATTAACAAGCAGAATGACAAAGAGTCACTGCCTTCTCATACCACCCAAAAGGCACAGAGGTAAGCAATGTGCATGCGTGCTCAGTTGTATTTGACTCTTGGTGACCCCATGGACTGTAGCCCACCAGGCTCCTCTGTCCATGGGATTCTCCAGGCAAGAATACTGGAGTGGGTTACCACTTCCTCCTCCAGAGGATTGTCCCAACCCAGGGATCAAATCTATGTCTCCTGCATTGCAGGCAGATTCTTTACCACTGAGCCACTTGGGAAGCCCCTGCAATTAGAAGATATGGGGTCTGTCTCTGACTCTGGCACACACTAGCTTTGTGATCTTGGGCAAGTCACTTAAGTCTCTGAATCTTTCCTGCTTCATGTGCAGAGTGGGAACAATTGCACAGGGTAGGATTAACTAAGGAGGGAGACAGGGCTGCTGACACCAGCTGGACTCCAGTTGGCTCTGCTGGGGTTAGAGCTAAGCACAGGGGCCAGAATACATGGGGTCAGGTTACAGCTACTCTCTGGCTGAGGGCACAGCCTTGCTTGGTGAGCACCCTCCCCTGCCCTCTCCCTTCTCCTCAAAAAATCTCAGGTCCTGGATTTGCTTCCAGGGAACCCAATTGAAGACAACCAACTTTCAACAATACAATGAAAGCAAACTAATATATGCTATTTTTCTCCTCAAAGGCCGACTTGGGGCTATATATTATTGAACCACATACCCTGGACAGTGAGGCAGATTTCTCAAGCCAGTCTCTGCTGCCTTCAGGAGCCAGGAGAGAGGTCCATGAGCAGGTTGGCAGTAGAGGTGCCACCCCTGACACCCGGGCCTGTCTCTCAAGTTCTGCTTCTCAGTGAAGGATGACATTTTCACTTGGGTCTTGATGCGCTTGTGTTACAGTGACTGACTTGTGATTACATCAGGCAGTGAATCCACAGGAGAGTCCCTTGAGGTACCTTATTCTAGTTGTTTGGAATCATAGTCAATACAGATTGACTTCCTTCCTGCAACCCGGCAATTGTATATGAGTGAATATAGGACATGTCTGTTCCTGAGAAACACCCATGCTTTAGACACCTTTTGTCTAACTGTGTAGCCTTTTATTCCCTCTCTCTACTTTAGAAAGGGGAAAGAAGCTATGGTTTTGAGGACAAAAATAGTGCAGAATAACTTTCCAGAATTGTGTTCCTAAAGGCTGCTTGTCTTCAGTTCAGATCCTAGGACACAGATTCTTTGGTGAGAAGGGAGCAGGCAGGAGAGGGCAAGGATGTGGGGTGGGGTGGGGGATGGGGGTCGCAGGGCGCTCACCAAGGAAGGCTGTGGTCTCAGTTCGGGGCTAGCTCTCACCTGATCCCACAAGGTACACTGGACCACAAATGGCACCATAGGGTTGGCCCCATCTTCAGGCAATAGTTACAGTTACAGTTACAGTTTAGTTGCTCAGTCGTGTTCGACTTTGTGACCCCACGGACTGCAGCATGCCAAGCTTCCCTGTCCTTCACCAGCTCCCGGAGTTCACTCAAAACTCACGTCCATTGAGTCGGTGATGCCATCCAACCATCTCATATTCTGTAATCCCCTTCACCTCCCACCTTCAATCTTTCCCAGCATCAGGGTCTTTTCAAATGAGTCAGTTCTTCACATCAGGGGACCAAAGTATTGGAGTTTCAGCTTCAGCATAAGTCCTTCCAATGAATATTCAGCACTGATTTCCTTTAGGGTGGACTGGTTGGATTTCCCTGCTGTCCAAGGGACTCTCAAGAGTCTTCTCCAACACCACAGTTCAAAAGCATCAATCCGTTGGTGCTCAGCTTTCTTTATAGTCCAAGTCTTGCATGCATACATGACTACTGGAAAAACCATAGTTTTGACTAGGTGGACCTTTGTTGTCAAAGTAATGTCTTTGCTTTTTAGGTTGGTCATAACTTTTCTTCCGAGGAGCAAGCATCTTTTAATTTCATGGCTGCAGTCACCATCCACAGTGATTTTGGAGCCCAAAAAAGTAAAGTCTGTCACAGTTTCCATTGTTTTGCCATCTATTTGCCATGAAGTGATGGGACCAGAAGCCATGATCGTAATTTACTAAATGTTGAGTTTTAAGCCAACTTTTTCACTCTCCATCTTTAAGCAATGCAGTTAACAAGTCATTGGCTGTGGGCTTCCCTCAGGTATGAGGAGGCCACCCTTGTAGGCAAGAGGCCTTTTGCTATATAGAAGGGGGCAATGAGGAACCTCAGCAACCAAAAATCCTAATGACTGCGAAAGGGAAGGTGGACAGCTCACCAACACTGTCCATTACACTAGCCAAACAACAACCAGACACCTTGCAAACAAAGCTTCTCGCCCTGGGCCAATGAGCTCCCTGGGAACCTGTGTATCCTCACCTCCCACCACTCTCTCCTTCCTCATGCCATGCCAACCAGATTAGTCCTTGACCATGCTCTCATCTTAGGGTCACTGCACTGGCTCTCCCTCTGCCTGGAGCTCTCTGTGTGCAGATAGCATCTTCTTGGTTGAGCCTTCTCTAGCCACCCCATCTCTGCACATACATGAACAACCCCATTTTTCTCTATACAACGTATCTCTATACAACGTATCACCACCTGACATAAAATACGCTTTATTTATATTTATTTATTTTCTTCCCCCCTCGAATGTCAGCTCCAACAAGGCTGGAATTTTTGTTAATTTTTTTTTATTCACTACTGTTTCTCCAGTGCCTACAACAATGCCTGACTCATTAAATATTGGTTGAATAACTAAAAGAATAGCTCCTTCATTTTAAAGCCCTCTCCCCTCAGCTTGAGCTAATGAGACTCTATTTCCAGTGTTCTCATATTTCCCCTCTATTTCATCGACAACATTTCCAGCACATTAGGTTTGCTTTTTAAAAAATCATTTATAGGAATAGTCATGTTTATTTCCACTTCATATTTTTAAATGTTCACCAAATCAACCACAGTCATCACTTTCACACTGGTGATGAGTCATGTTTATTTTGAAATTGAAAATCCATAAAGTGCCCAATTCTGCCACTCATGAAGAACAAAACACTTCAAGAAAGAATCCAGTGACACTTACCAAGTAGACAAAATCCCAATGGAGTAAAGGTGTGTCATATATTCTAAAAAGTTTCCAAGCTGTCACCCTCACACCAATAAGCTGTATTTGAACGGAAATCTAAATACCTTCTATCAAATAAAGCTTTCCATATAAGTCACTTGTTTAAAAAAATCTACAAAATAATATGTGCTACTGTTTGTACCCCTTATATAATATATAATATAGTGATTGTGACTAAAAAATCAATACTTAATAAATGAGGTTTTTGGGGGGGCATGGAATGAAAAAGAAATCTCACTATATCATAGTACACTTGCATACACAGTATCTATTTTTGTTAAACTGTACAATAGAAATCCTTTATGTTTTTAGTGGTTGTCCATATTATATTTATTCAATGTAAAGGGTAATATTTAGATTTCCCAGGTGGCAGTAGTGGTAAACAGCCCACCTGCCAATGCAGGAGACATAAGAGACATGGCTTCAATCTGTGGGTCAGGAAATCCCCTGGAGGAGGGCATGGCAACCCACTCCAGTATTCTTGCCTGGAGAATCCCATGGACAGAGGAGCATGGTGGACTACAATCCATAGGATTGCAAAGAGTCAGACACAACTGAAGCGACTTAGCACATGCACACACAAAGGATAATATTTAAAGAAAAATTTGAAGACGCTTATCCTTATATGGACCTTGAGGTCACAGTATCTATTTTGGAAAGTCAAATGTTTTACTAACTAATTCATCTCATTGGGGGCATGAAACAGAAGTGCAAGTTGAGATAAGCTTCCTGAAGAATGGGCATGTTTTCTCACATTTCCAATGGCAAAGAACCTAGCAATGGCTACAAAGCCCTTCCTGGCTACATGACCTTGGGCTTTCTGAGCCTTAGATTTCCTCAACTATACAATGGGAAGAATCTAACTGGGGTTGTAGTAAGGATGCCACAACATCACAAATGTGAAAGGACTTCATAAGCAAGATACACACACAAGATTTGAGGTAAATCTGGCCTCTAAATTCAGGTGGTACAAGTGTAGTCTTTTGTAGTTTTAATTATTTGGAGGGGGTAAACAGTGGTAGGGTAGAAAGGCTTTACCAATTATGACCACATGCACAAAAAAGTAGGAAAGGGGGATTCAATAGTCACTTGACATCTGAAATTAGCAGATGAGGCCAATCTGGTCTTCCATGTCTAGTGTTTTGCTTTTCACCTGTTAAATGAATCTTACTAGGAGTCCTGCTGTGAAACTGCTGCACTCAATAGGCCAGCAAATTTGGAAAACTCCAGCAGTGGCCACAGGACTGGAAAAGGTCAGTTTTCATTCCATTCCCAAAAAAAGGCAATGCCAAAGAATGCTCAAAATGGCACATGTCTCACATGCTCAAAATTCTCCAAGTCAGGCTTCAACAGTACGTGAACTATGAACTTCCAGATGTTCAAGCTGGGTTTAGAAAAGGCAGAGGATCCAGAGATCAAATTGCCAACATCCGTTGGATCATCAAACATGTGAGAGAGTTCTAGAAAAACATCTACTTCTGTTTTATTAATTACACCAAAGCCTTTGACTGTGTGTATCACAACAAACTGTGGAAAATTCTTAAAGAAATGGGAATACCAGACCACCTGAAATCTGCATGGAGGTTAAGAAGCAACAGTTAGAACTGGACATGGAAAAACAGACTGGTTCCAAATTGAGAAAGGAGTATGTCAAGGCTGTATATTGTCACCCTGCTTATTTAACTTATATGCAAAGTACATCATGAGAAATGCTGGACTGGATAAATCACAAGCTGGAATCAAGTTTGCTGGGAGAAATATCAATAACCTCAGATATGCAGATGACACCACACTTATGGTACAAAGAAGAACTAAAAAGCCTCTTGATGAAAGTGAAAGAGGAGAGTGAAAAGTTGGCTTAAAACTCAATGTTCAGAAATCTAAGATCATGGCATCTGATTCCATCACTTCATGGCAAATAGATGGGGAAACAATGGAAACAGTGACAGACTTTTATTTTCTGTGGTCCAAAAATCACTGCAGATGGTGACTGCAGCCATGAAATTAAAAGATGCTTGCTCTTTGGAGGACAAGCTATGACCAACCTAGACAGCATATTAAAATGTAGAGACATTACTTTGCCAACAAAGGTCTGTCTAGTCAAAGCTTTGGTTTTTCCAGTAGTCATGTATGGATGTGAGACTTGGACTATAAAGAAAGCTGAGCGCCCAAGAATTGTTGCTTTTGAACTGTGGTGTGTGAGAAGACTCTTGAGAGTCCCTTGAACTGCTAGGAGATTCAACCAGCCCATCCTAAGGGAAATCAGTCCTGAATATTCATTGGAATGACTGATGCTGAAGTTGAAACTCCAATACTTTGGTCCCCTGATGTGAAGAACTGACTCATTTGAAAAGACCCTGTTGCTGGGAAAGATTGAAGACAGGAGGAGAAGGGAAAAACAGAGGATGAGCATCAACAGCGGATGGTTGAATGGCATCACCAACTCTATGGACATGAGTTTGAGTAAGCTCCGAGAGTTGGTGATGGACAGGGAAGCCTGGCGTGCTGCAGTCCATGGGGTCTCAGAGTCAGACACAACTGAGCAACTGAACTGAACTCAACTGAGGAGTCCTGCCAGGAAGAGCAATCTTTGGCCTTTGTTTCAGGATGTCTCATTGTCTCTGGGATAATGTCACTGACTGCATTCTAGTCCAAGAGATAGCTCCAGTGTGGCATGGTGGTTAAGAGCACAGACTAGTGGGAGAACAGGGTGGCAGAGGAGGAGGTAGGTGTGGAATACATTTCTTTCCATGGATATATCAGGAATACACCTTCAGCCACCAGTGTGCTTGCAGAACACCAGCTGAGAGCGGACAGGAGTACCTGACCACCAGAAACGAATATATAGAACCATGCAAAAGTTAGTAGGACAAAAGAACTAGGGGGAAAACCAAGAGTGTTAGTAGGACTGGACCTGCCCTCGGCAGGGGTGGGAGCTGAAGCAGGGGTCTGATCCCCACATCCGGGCAATTGTCTGGGTCATAGGAGAAACATTTAAAGCTGAGAGTGAAGCAGCTGATCTGTGGCAGCCTAAATTGAATGAGAATAAGAGCACAGGCTATGAAACTGGACCATGTGGCTTTGCATACTGCACCCATGAATTACTAACCAAGTAACTGGGTGTGCCTATGAACCACATTTACAGGATTGTTGTCAGGATGAGATACATGACATGTGAAGAATGTCCAGCCCACAGAATTAACTCCAAAAGGGGAAGCTGTGGTTGTTACACAGATGAGCTGCATTTTTCTGTTTCAGTTTCAGTTTTACGTTTTACATGTCCAGGTCCCAGTGTCCTCAGTGAGCATTAAGGAAGCCTTCCCCAGCTGCTAGAACAAAAGCTCAGTTGCCTCATCGAGCCAAGTCTTCATGGGTGTGACTAATCAGGCCTCTTCCTTCTAGAGGCACAACATAAAAACATGGAGTGCTGGGTTTGGAGTCAAAAGACCTCAAGCTTCAGCCATCCATCTTAGTAGCAACTGTGATCAAGGCTAATTCACTCTATTTCTACACTAGAAAGTCAAGCTCCTGGAGGGAAGTGACCATATCTAAATGTTCATCCAGCTCTAGCTCATTGACTTGAACCTAGTAGGGCTTCGATGATGACTGGTTAAATCAATTAAAGACATGAATATGTCTGAGGTTTAATTTTCTTGAATGTTCAAAGGGATAATACCAGTAGCTCTGTCTCAAGTTTGTTTGGAAACTGGGCAGTGACTCTCATGGTATAGTATCCTTTCCTTCCCCTTTCCTTCCATTTCACCCATTGAACAATGCCCTCCTTGGCTTCCTCTGCCTGGTGTCTCATGATTCCCTTCCTCCATCTATTCCCTACTGGTTAGTACCTATTCATCCATCAATTCTCAGCTCAAAAGCTCCTTTCTCTGACTCTTCATAATGCTCCTGCTACTACAGCCCTTCCCATATGTCCTTCCGGAGGAGCCTGGTGAGCTGCAGTCCATGGGGTTGCAAGGAGTCGGACACGACTGAGCAACTTCACTTTCACTTTTCACTTTCATGCATTGGAGAAGAAAATTGCAACCCACTCCAGTATTCTTGCCTGTAGAATCCCAGGGACAGGGGAGCCTGGTGGGCTGCCATCTATGGGGTCACACAGAGTCGGACACGACTGAGATGACTTAGCAGCAGCGGCGGCATATGTTCTTCATGGAACTTTAATTATACTTGCCTGATGATTTCATTCTTCCCATTAGATTGTAAACACTACCAGGGCAGGACCCCATATCTTCCATGCACACCACTATATTTCCTCTTCTTTGGTCAATTGTTAATCTACATGAACAGTTTATTAAATAGTTGTTGGATGAATGCATGCAGAGATGATTAAATGAAAAAATGAGAAGCAGTAATAACAATCCTCTTTCTGCCAGACACTTTTCTAGAACCCTCACATTATTAGTTTAAGACCATTTCCACTGAGTGAATTGGTCCATTGCAATGCCCTTAGGAAGATCACTTTGTAAGCCCTACTATTTAATTGGAAAATATACTATAACAAATTCTTAGATACGGGAACTGAGAAAGCCATCACACAACCTCTGCAGGCACCCATCTACCTCCCCACAATCAGAATAAGCTTTCCTGTCCTTGGATCCACACCATCTCTTCTGCTCTAGCATTCATTCAAGCTCCATGACTCTCATTTCTCCAGCTTGCTTGGAACCTGGTTGAGTCCTCAACTGTTCTGATCCCTTAAGGCCTGTGTCAGCAGGTCTTCATCTCAGGCTGATGGTGGGCTTTTAGCACATCGTTTGGCTTAGCAAAAGTGGTGAGAAGGGAAAGGGGAAGGGAAAGGGAAGGAGTCAGGGCCATTTTTCCGTCTTCCCCATCCTTCTGCCTGCTCATAGTAATGCGGGTGGGGAGGAAACAAATTTCTCCTGCAACTACAAAAGTCATGAGCTAGCTCCCTGTAGAGTATATTCCCACTGAACTTCTACAACCTTCCAGGGATTTCACTATTATTATTGTCCCTATGTTCCAAATGGAGAAAGTCTATGACCAATCATACTCGTGGTAGCAGTCCCATGAATGCCACCATTCTTCAGATGTCTTTGTCCACAAAAAATCCTTTGTGTTATATAAATGTGATGCTTGTCATTGTTTTTGCCATCCACCATGGGCATTAAAGTCATTAATCCAACTAATATTTTCTGAGCATCAAGCATCAGCTCAGCTCTATTCTCATCACTTGGGAATATAACACAAACACAGAACCACAGGAATGAGAGCAAGGGCAGAAAGCCAGAGACACTCTACTGTATAGCAAGTACTTTAATAAGGAAATTTATGGATGTGCGGGGCTCACAGGACTGAATAATCCAGGATGGAGGAATGAGTAGAAAGAAAACACTTTCTTTGCTGGAGTACAGAGAAGAATGGAATAATTAAAATAGGCCAACATGAAGTTTTTACAGTTTTCCACTTGCAAAATATTCATTTGATCAGTAGACATCTATCACATACCTACTCTTTACCAAGCATATTGCTATACACTGGGGATACAAACTGAAACAAGGCAAACACGGTCCCTGCCTTTAGATGGGAATTTCGACCAGATGGTCTCAAAGGTGCCTCACAGCAAGAATGTTTGTTTTTCCTCCCAACACTACAAAAGACCTTTGATTTGATGCCACCATGACAAATCCCAAGGGTAAGAACAGGCAGTCTCTCCAAGATTAGAAGGGCATCTCCTTAGAACCATACAAAAGGAAAACCCATCGAATCTCCCTGGTGACAGATAAGACAATACCTGTGGCTTTCACAACATATCCAACAGCCCAGCTCTCTTGAACAGGTCCATTAAGGAAATGACAAAAAAATTCCAAGCAGCAGGCATGGAGAACTCCAAGAAAAATCATTCTCATTTATATGCCAGGGCACAGAGTTATTATGGTGGTATCCTTGTTTATAATTGTATATCAAGGCTAGAATAGAAAAAAGTCTGCCATGGTGCTAAGGCAAAAATTGGGCATTGGGGGCTCAGAGTGGAGGAAGAGACTGAATGTTCATATGCATTGGTAATCCACTCATTTTCCACATGATGGAAACAGGTAATCCAACCTCTATCTTTGGAACTTATTTTATCAATACATAGATATTTCAGCACAGTGAGGGTCTGAGATCAGTCCACAACTTGTTTGATCTACAAATATTTTTGTAGTGCCTGTTATGTGTCAAGCACTGTGCCAAGTGGCATATAAGATATTGATAGGCCTTACTTCCTAATACCATTAGGGCACATGAATTTCCAAGGGTCACAAACATTCAGTCCATAAAAAAGAAGATATGTGATGTCAGACTCTTATTTTCCCATTTAGAGTGTCAATTCTTTTAAGGCATAGATTAATATCCGATGATGTAGGAGTTAAGAATACAGACTGTGAATCCATATGAGAACTGAGTTTCAATCTCAGTTTTACCACTGATAAACTATGTAGCCTTGGGCATGTTACTTAACCTCTTTGAACCTTATAGAATGAACAAGAAGACAATTTGGAGTGGTAGTGTGACAATGATCTGGTCAGTTTAGCCTGAATTGTGTCTTTCACTTCCTCAAGCAAAGGCAGCAATGCCTGTTGTTTAGTCTCCACCACAATCAGGGGGTGAATATGTGTTTGAAGTTGGCTCCCTTGCTGTCCCGTTAGCCTCTGAATTCTATTTAGTATAGCATAGAAACATCTTAGTAATTTTGCATATTTGATTGGAAGAATCTTCTTCCAGGTCCTTCTGACTAATCCTCAGACTCAATATTTCACTAAAAAAAAAAGAGCAAGAAGGAAGACCACATCTGGGCTTCTGTAGCTTACTTAGGAGTCCCATGTTCACAGCAGAGAGTCAAAGGGGTATATTTGATTATGAATACCTGGTTGTTATTATTAAGGATGTAGTGACAGTTTCACAAATAATTAGAATCTAATTCCCTTGAGCTAAAGAAATGAGTAAAGCACGTGTTATGACACACTACCTACAGCCTGTTTACTTTGGTAACTCTCTAGGGTACCATGTCCTGCTATTTACAGAAACTCACTCCAATTTCCTGGGAATTTGTAAAGCAATACTATATAAATGTGCAGTCAGTGTCTTCTAAATGTACTCTCTATTGATGGTTCACATTTTAAAGCTCAGTTTCCAATTGGAATTACTGTGGTCTTGGTGGTTTTGAATTTACTGAATACTTTTAGTTGTGTTTTCTTTATTGGAAACCTGAGTTCTTCCTGCCAACATGACCCCATAAGTATTTTATTGCATCTGTACAGTATTCACAAATAGCACTGGAGAAATTTAATCTAGCAATTCTATGAGGGCTACAAACAATAAATAACTCAAGGGAATAGAACACAAATGGCATATTCAGGAAAAAAAAGTAAACAAAAGAGTGATATTCATTTGCAAAGGTCCTGATGCCTTACTAAAATGTTCTGGTCAATCCAATTTATTCAATATTCATGAAATGTAAATTAAAATTTAAAAAAGCCCTAACTACCACTACCACCCAAGTATACTCCATTCCAACCACCTTTCCATCCAGAATGACACGTGTTAAATCAATATGAAACCAGTAATGGAATGTACCCAGGAAGGGAAAGTGAGCACTAACAGATTTCCTTTTTAGATAATGCTGTGTTGGTATAAGCTGGTGGTCAGAGCTGATCAGATTATGGTAAATGAAATCTATGATCTCCATCCCACCTCACACTACTGAAGGGTAATTGGAAAGGACTTTTCATTCTTTCCTGCCTATGGTTTCTACTACATGCTGAGTTGCTTCTGTCTGACTCTTCGCAACTCTAAAGACAGTAGCCTGCCAGGCTCCTCTGTCCATGAGATTCTACAAGCAAGAATATTGGATTGTGTTGCCATGCCCTCCTCCAGGGGATCTTTTACCACAGATATATTTAAATTAACTTACTTCTGCCCTTTAAAGTTTCACATGCCCATTGTGGGAAGTTGGGAAAAGCATAAAGAAGCAAACAGCTACACAAAAACCAGTCAATTAGAAATTGTTAACATCTTGGCTTTTTTTCCCTCCAGTTCTTTTTTCCTACATATTGTTAATTTTCCACATATGATTATAGTTAAAACTTTGATATCTCAATCTACAACGGGCACTATCCATGTCATTAAAATTTATCATATGATTGAAATTTAAATGACCAATGTAATATGCTATCAAACTATTTTCTAATGTTAAACATTTAGTTGTTTTTCCATTTCTGCTGTAATAAATAAGAACACATGATTTGTAAACAAAATGGCGTAAATAACAGTAAAATAACTTAGTCTTTGTTCTAGATGTAGAAATACAACTTGAAAGGATATGTGCATTTTAAGGCTTTGGATACATCTGCTCAAAGTGATTTCTAGAAAGGCCATTTGGATGCACATTTCCAACAGCAATGTACTTGAATGCCAGTCTTGACATAATTTTCTTCAAAATTCCATACTACCAGTAAAATACAGATAAATGAAGAAATCATCTTTTACCAATATGATAAATATAAAATAGATATTTTATTAATTTGAGTTTCCTTGATTACTAGAAAAGGAACTTCTCATAGGTTATTGACTCTTTGTAGACTATATTTTGTAAATTGACTTTTTAAGGCCTTTAAGACCAGACTCCTGTTTAAAAACAATGAGATTCTAAATATTTTCAAAGTAGAATTCAAAGGATTCTTTTTACCTTCCTGAAGGTGGCGGTTTAGTCACTAAGTCGTATCCGACCCCATGGACTGTAGCCTGGTTCCTCTGTCCATGGGATTTTCCAGGCAAGAATACTGGAGTGGGTTGCCATTTCCTTTGCCAGGGGATATTCCTGACCCAGGGATCGAACCTGGATCTTCTGCATTGTGGGCAGATTCTTTACCGACTTAGACACGAGGGAAGCCCTTTCTATCTCCCTAAATTTACCCTAAATACCTCTTTCTATTGTCCAAACTTACTTCCAATTGTGATTTCCTCAGTGGGGATAGCCAACTTTCTAGATGACTTTATATGCCAATTAGTTTAGCCCTCAGCCTCTTCTTGTTTTGATATAAAGATCCTTTAGTCCAATATTTCTCAAGTGTTCGTGCACAAAACAATGACTTAGAGTGTTCCATATTAGGGAGATTGCTTGGTCCTTCTCTCAGGTCTTGGGTGGGGTAGAGAGTGTGTTTACTAAGTACTCCTGGCAATTCTGACACAGATGATATAGAAACTATACTTTGAGAAGCGCTACTTTAGCCACTTCTCTGAAATCTCTCATAACTTTAGAAATTCCATAAAACTTTCCCATACCCCCTAACCAGATTTTGCTCTAGGGTTTCCCGGTAGGGACAACTCTATGGCACTAGGGCTTGGATATGTCCCAGTGGAGCAGGCCGTCCCACTCAATGCAGAGTCTTTTGCAACACTGGCACCTACCCACAAAATGGCAAACAGCCTCAAAACACTCCCACCACTTTGCCAAATGAATATGTCTCCTGGGCATTAAACATGGCCAGAGCCACTTTGGCTCATATTCTTAGGGTACGTCTGACCACTGCTGAGATTCCAGCAGCTGTGTGTGCATCTGTATTTAGTCCAATATCATGTTTGTTTATTTTTAACAACTCTGGATCTACTTTTCACCCCTCAGAGAAGATGAAGCCAGCTAGCACACATACAAGATGGTAGAAGTAAAACAGAAAATATCCAGGGAACAAAGAGCACAGGACTATCTCTCTTGGACTCTGTGGATCAGTATTCTTTTCAGTCACAATAGAAGAACAACTAAGTGCTGGAAAGCTAAACCATGATGGCTCATATGCCTCTCAGATGATAATGCATCCCTATACTCTTTGCCAACGCCAACATCCCAAGTCCAGGTTGACTCTAATTTTAGGCAACCAGGTGACTGATGGTGTTGCAGGCTAAGGTGAGTATGGAGTATGTTCCCTTGGATTGCCCACCACTGAAGAGCAGAGATGGGCAGAGTGAGACGATGGGTTCACATTTGGAAGTGAAAGGGTCATTTGTGTGGAACTGCCCTACTATTTTGGCCACTGTGAGTTTCAATGAGCCCTGGGTTTTTTCTTCCTTCCTCCTGGCAGTGGAACCACAATGAGGAGACCTCACTGTGAATATGGCTACATAAGCAGTTGGTAAGCTATTAGCAACTTGAAAGCATCTATTTCTGTCTCAGTCTATGGAATGTAATGGTCCAGCTACCATGCTTGTCAGCTTCTTGGATCCCTTCTACTATGTGTCCTAAGTGACTTGCAGGGAATAGACTGAAGAAGTGATTCTTCTAGGGACACCTTCTAGTTAATTTCATCATGAAAATTCAAGTCCAAGAACCACTCAAAACATAAAACAAAACAAAACCAAAACTTAAGAGTGGAGCCAAGAATGAGCACGCAGGGCCATATTGCCCAGGTGGATGGCGGGGCAGGCACCAACGCTGTGGGGATGGGCAATTCTGTCCTCTGATGGATGGATGTAGCATCCAGGAAGACTGCAAGATCACTTTTGTAAGTTTCAAAAACAAAGAGCACAGAGAAATCACAATTCAGTAATTCTCGCAGCAGCAATAGCATCAGGATGTTCATACATGCCAAATGGTAGCAAAGACACTGCGTGAGTCCCTCTCTCAGGACTTCTGCCAGGACATTCAATGGCTACGTGACCTCTAGGCAGCATGAAACACAGATAAAAACTGTTCCTTCTTCCAACTCCCCATCACTGAGCTCCCAAGGCTGCAATTCATCTTGCCCCTTCATGGAGCCCAGTAAGTACACATTCCCACCGTCTGAAAGGAACACAGGAAGTCCCCATTCAGTTCTGTATGGATGCTCCAGACTTCTCCTGGCCCCCCAAAAGTGAAAACTTACTTTGGAAGTGTTAGTGGCTCTGTCACACAATTTCCCTTCAGAAGAACTATTAGGAGGAAAACCTCCCAGGGTCCCTGCTTCAATCCTGGCCATCAAGTCTGTGGGGCCTGCTCCCTACCCAGCAGCCCAGTCATGAAAGGGATGAGCGTCTGCCTGCCAAGCTCTCCTCCAACTGCTCTGGGGTCTCCATGTAGCCTACTCTAGGCTGCCTTGGGGAAGACACACCCTTTGTCAGCTCCTCTTCATTGTCTAGTCTACTGAGTTTGGGTAACAACCCAGGTGGAGGCTTTGGGCCTGTGAGTTTAACATTCTACATTCCCTGTCTGGAAAATGCTCTCTGGGTCTCACCTGTTGCCCCCGTGCTGCTGGCTACTGAATCTCTATCCCCAGCCTGACTTCTCCTCTAAGCCCATTTTGGTATCATCCGCCAGGCATCTCATCTGTACTGGACTGCACTGCTGGTACCTCAAAAGACATCTAAAACCAAAATCTTCAAAATCACACACCAATAAGCCATAAGGGAGAGAGCAGAGTCTCCCTTGTCTTACTTCCCAGCTTCAATCTTCATGTTTTCCCAGTTTCTCAACACAGTGCTCTGGAACCAATCAGACGTGGTTTCAATTCACATGCTGGCTCGGTTTTCTCGGATGATGTGGCCAGCCATTCTATGCCTTCATTTTCAGCTTCATTGAGATACCATTGACGAATAATATTGTGTAAGTTTAAGATGTCCAATGTGATGATTTCAAGCACATACATATTGTGAAATGATTACCACAATAAGAATAGTTAGCGTTTCTATGACTGCCAGTTACCCTTTTTTGCATGACTGGCAAGAACATTTGACATCTACTCTCTAACCAACATTCAAATATACCATTGGGTATTGTTAATTACAGTCACCATGCTCCATTCTACACCTGCTTAAAGGGAATCTCCTTAGCTATAAACTAGGGTTGATAACAGGACCTATTTTCCATAGTGGCTATAAAGATGAATTGAGAAAATTTAGTTAAAGTACTTGCTTAGCTCAAGAGCTCCTCCTGAAATGGTAGCTGTTACCATTGTTCTGCTAATGTTTTCAATGTTTATCTACATTACCTCAGGCAAACAATTTCAAATCTTGTTTCATTGTCCTTCATTCACATTCATTCATCCAAACAACAGGTATTTATTGTGTATTTATTACATGCCTGGAACTGTATGGGCAGTGAAGATAAAACAGTGAATAAGAGAGACACAGTCCTCATTGTAAGCAAGCTTACAGATTAGCGGCAAAGACCAACTTTGAAAAGTACAACTCTGATCAAAATTATGATAGGGGAAGTAAACAGCAGTAGCTCAGCAAACAGTAAATGGGTCCTAATTCGTTTATGACTAGGCTTTTACACTGTCCTGCAACTGGTCTCCTATTTCTAGCCTCTCACATTGCTTATCCAGCTAGCACAGGGCCACTAAATTTATCTTCCTAGAAGACTGCTTTCTTCACATAAGTCTTCTCCATAACCTTTCTAAGGTAGCCCACAGGAGGCGCTAATGTGCAGATGCACAGGTTTTGGACCTAATTAGACCCATGGAGTTAAATTTAGGCTCGGCTCTGCTACTCACTAGACATGTAAACTTCAGCATGATGCTTAGTTCCTGTAAGCTTCAGTGACCTTAAGAATTTGCCCTGCCTGGAATGTCTTCCTCAGCCCTTTCTCTGCCATCTCTGTCTGAATGACTCCTACAATATCCCTTCAACAGTGTTTCATTAGCAGATGGGATGGAAGAACAATGAGATAATATCAGCAATAGTAGATGACGGTAAGCATCTAAAAACATGATTTAATCAAAAGCTGGAGGGGGGTATTTGAACAGACTCATATAAGCTTTGCTTGGCAAGTGAATATGGATTCCAGGCTTGGAATGGTTCATTCTTCACTGATCACGAACTACAATGAACAATTACGTGAGCAGGCACTAAGGCCACATGACATAAGGCACAATTGGTAAGAAATCTAGCAGGGAAACTCAGGAGCGAAGCAGCAGAACAAGCCATGGTAGATGCCACATCTCTGTCTGTTGTTCAGTTGCTAAGTCATGTCCGACTCTTTGAAACCCAATGGATTGCAGCACACCAGGCTTCTCTGTCCTTCACCATCCTCAGAGTTTGCTCAAACTCATGTCGAGTGAGTTGGTGATACCATCCAACAATCTCATCCTCTGTCTGTTGGGTCAGCACTATTTCCACTGTCCTGCTTCCCAAAGACTTTCAGGAGAACCACTGAGGCTGGGCACACTTGCTGATTAACCTGGATATGAGCCCAGAGAGCTCACCCCACCAAACCACTTGGGTGGATGGGTTTCCACCCTCTCCTCACATCCAGGGCCCGTGAGGTCAGCCAGAGCTGCTTGCAACTTGAATGCACTTGAGGGCCAGGGCATTGGTCCAAATTGAGATCTGAACCGTGATCCTTCCCTCTGTCATAAAGAAACCCAAGTGCCCTGGGTTCTCTTTTTTCTTGATGAGGCCAAACATTCACAGGACTCTTTCAAACATCCGCAGGATCAGGGAACACCCTCTCAGGCTTTCGATAGGCCTGCTGACAAATTGTTCCACATGTACAAAGCTCAGCCACACTGTCAGCTGCCTCTGAAGTGAAATCCCACTTGCCTGAATAAATGCTACCGGACTTTTCTCCAGCTACAAGACGCATATTTGCACTGCTGTGCAAAAATGCTTCTGACGTTAACTTTAACAGCACAAATGAAGATTTCCTAGTGGACCTGGAGACAGAGGAGGCATAAGGGAAGGAGTCCGAGCCCTGGTTTTTTATACTGTACACCTTTTAACAACCTAAATTCTGTCATTTGTTTAGGGGCATGTAGGACCTGATTAGTTCACATCTCCATCATCAGCAACTCTCACGCGTCAAACCTTAGAGCACTTGGTCAATAAATATTTCTTGAAGATCCACTAGGGGTGAACACTGGCACTTTATTAAACACCAAGCATCTAGTGTGCGTGTTAAGTCACTTCAGTCCTATCTGACTCTTTGCGACCCTATGGACTGTAGCCTGCCAGGCTCCTCTGTCCATGGGGATTCTCCAGGCAGAAATACTGAAGTGAGTTTCCATTCTCTTATCCATGGCATATTTCTAACCCAGGGATTAAATCAGAGTCTGTTATGTCTTTTTCATGGACAGGTGGCTTCTTTATCACTAGCACCACCTGGGAAGTATCTAGTAGTGCTCAGCACATATGGGGTGAATTACAGTCATGGTTTCATCACATTTCCTAACCTTGAAGCACCCAGCACCCACCTCATACCCTGCTTCTTTGAAGGAGAAACACAGGACTTAGGTCACCTTCAGTCAACATGTCAGATCACTCCCATTTCCTCTGTGTCCTACTCCTGTTTCAAAGCATTCATAGCTTTTCTTCAATAGAATGTTGAAAATGTACAGAGAGATAATTATATGCCCCAAGTTTGTTGGGGAAGAAGAGACTCAGAATAAAAAACAGAATCCTTTCCCATCTTCATAAAATATCACAGCAATTTTATAGATAGAAAGGAGAGAAGCTGTCTTCCAGATGCAGAGAGCAGTCTGTGAGAGAAATAATTGAGCAAAGCTCTTTGGTGACTTCTCACTGGTGCTGTTCTCTTCACCCCTGCTTTCTTGCTCATGTCTACTTCAAGGGGTCAGGAGGAGACTGTGCAATTGAAAAGTCTGGAATATTTCCTCTCACTGAGCAAAGATCTTTCTGGCATTTGCCTTAATGCTAGTGTGTTCAGCCTCCCTCCCCACACCATCACAACTCCAAAAGTCGAGTCCACTGAATCAAGACTCAGATGCAATGCTCTCTCTTATTCTAAAATTCTCCTGGATAACTAATAAATGAGTGACTATTTCCTTGGGCTCCAAAATCACTGCAGATGGTGACTGCAGCCAAGAAATTAAAACACGCTGCTCCTTGTAAGAAAAGCTCTGACAAACCTAGACGGCACATTAAAAAGCAGAGACATTACTTTGCCAACAAATGTCCATCTAGTCGAAGCTACAGTTTTTCCAGTACTCATGTATGGATGTGAGAGTTGGACTATGACTTTGATGCTGGGAAAGATTGAAGGCAGGAGGAGAAGGGGACAATAGAGGATGAGATGGTTGGATGGCATCAGCGACTTGATGGACATGAGTTTGAACAAGCTCCAGGAGTTGGTGATGGACAAGGAAGACTGGCATGCTGCAGTCCATGGGGTCGCAAAGAGTCAGATACAACTGAGCAACTGAACTGAACTGAGAGTCAAAGACCCAGGAAATTGCCTGCAATTAGAAGCATGAAAGAGAGAGTGAGGCCAGCTCCATTAAGTGAGGTCACTCACTCTCTGTAAGAATTTGGGAAAAAACACAATTATGCATATGTAGAAATGTGTCAGTTTCCTCATGTGTGGGTTTATGTGCATGTGCCCTGAGTTTAACGTAATTAGTAGGGTTGGAGTTTTAGAAAAAGAGAATGGGAGAAGAGAAAAAGAATAAGAACTTAGACTGTATATGGTTACAGGTCTCATCAGGCCTGGGAAGTCAGCAAGGTTCTTTTTGCTCATAGAAGTCAAAACCATTTTGACTATACATCTGTCAACATTTCAGGATGCCCAATGGATGCCCAGCTTCATTCAAAATTCTACAAGTTAATAATTTCATTTACTATTGTCCAAAGCTCCACTAGACAATTCAGGTATGACCTGAATCAAATCCCTTATGATTATACAGTGGATGTGAGAAATAGATTTAAGGGACTAGATCCAATAGAGTGCCTGATGAACTATGGATGGAGGTCCGTGACATTGTACAGGAGACAGGGATTAAGACCATCTCCACGGAAAAGAAATGCAAGAAAGCAAAATGGTTGTCTGA
This sequence comes from Antilocapra americana, assembly GCA_007570785.1. Taxonomy (NCBI): domain Eukaryota; kingdom Metazoa; phylum Chordata; class Mammalia; order Artiodactyla; family Antilocapridae; genus Antilocapra; species Antilocapra americana. The sequence goes on along the minus strand of ML663426.1, from coordinate 138,053 downwards.
GGAGGCCTTTCAAATAGCTGTGAAAAGAAGAGAAGAGAAAAGCAAAGGAGAAAAGGAAAGATACTCTCATCTGAATGCAGAGTTCCAAAGAATAGCAAGGTGAGATAAGAAAGCCTTCCTCAGTGATCAGTGCAAAGAAATAGAGGAAAACAATAGAATGGGAAAGACTAGAGATCTCTTCAAGAAAATTAGAGATACCAAGGGAACATTTCATGCAAAGATGGGCTCGATAAAGGACAGAAATGGTATGCATCTAACAGAAGTAGAAGATATTAAGAGGTGTCAAGAATACACAGAAGAACTGTACAAAAAAGATCTTCATGATCCAGACAATCACGATGGTATGATGACTCACCTAGAGCCAGACATGCTGGAGTCTGAAGTCAAGTGGGCCTTAGGAAGCATCATTATGGACAAAGCTAGTGGAGGTGATGGAATTCCAGTTGAGCTATTTCAAATCCTGAAAGATGATGCTGTGAAAGTGCTGCACTCAATATGCCAGCAAATGTGGAAAACTCAGCAATGGCCACAGGACTGGAAAAGGTCAGTTTTCATTCCAATCTCAAAGAAAGGCAATGCCAAAGAATGCTCAAACTACTGCACAATTGTACTCATCTCACATGCTAGTAAAGTAATTCTCAAAATTACCCAAGCCAGGCTTCAGCAATACGTGAACTGTGAACTTCCATATGTTCAAGCTTGTTTTAGAAAAGTCAGAGGAACCAGAGATCAAATTGCCAACATCCACTGGATCATCAAAAAAGCAAGAGAGTTCCAGAAAAACATCTATGTATGCTTTATTGACTATGCCAAAGCCTTTGACTGTGTGGATCAGAATAAACTGTGGAAAATTCTGAAAGAGATAGGAATACCAGACCATCTGACCCGCCTCTTGAGAAACCTGTATGCAGGTCAGGAAGCAACAGTTAAAACTGGACATGGAACAACAGACTGGTTCCAAATAGGGAAAGGAGTATGTCAAGGTAGTATATTGTCACCCTGCAGACTTATATGCAGAGTACATCATTAGAAATGCTGGGCTGGAGGAAGCACAAGCTGGAATCAAGAGTGCCAGGAGAAATATCAATAACCTCAGATATGCAGATGACACCACCCTTATGGCAGAAAGGGAAGAGGAACTAAAAAGCCTCTTGATGAAAGTGAAAGAGGAGAGTGAAAAAGTTGGCTCAAAACTCAACATTCAGGGACCAGATCATGGCATCTGGTCCCATCACTTCATGGCAAATAGATGGGGAAACAGTGGAAATAGTGGCTGACTTTATTTTCGGGGGGGGCTCCAAAATCACTTTATATGGTGATTGCAGCCATGAAATTAAAAGACGCTTACTCCTTGAAAGGAAAGTTATGACCAACCTAGACAGCCTATTAAAAAGGAGAGACATTACTTTGCCAACAAAGGTCTGTCTAATCAAGGCTATGGTTCTTCCAGTAGTCATGTACGGATGTGAGAGTTGGACGGTGAAGGCAGGAGGAGAAGGGGACAATAGAGGATGAGATGGTTGGATGGCATGAGATGGTTGGACGGTGAAGAAAGCTGAGCGCCGAAGAATTGATGTTTTTGAACTGTGGTGTTGGAGAAGACTCTTGAGTGTCCCTTGGACTGCAAGAAGATTCAACTAAGTTCATCCTAAAGGAGATTAGTCTTGGGTTTTCATTGGAAGGACTGATGTTGAAGCTGAAACTCCAATACTTTGGCCATCTCTTGTGAAGAGTTGACTCATTGGAAAAGACCCTGATGCTGGGAAGGATTGGGGGCAGGAGGAGAAGGGGACGACAGAGGATCAGATGGCTGGATGGTATCACCAACTCGATGGACATGGGTTTGGGTAGACTCCGGGGGTTGGTGATGGATAGGGAGGCCTGGCATGCTGCAGTTCACGGGGTTGCAAAGAGTCAGACATGACTGAGTGACTGAACTGAACTAAAGCTCCACTCAGTCAGGGTTCCACGGGAGGACCATATCCTAACTCCTTCCTAACATGTCCTTGTACAATATCGCCATTTTTAGCCACTCTCCTTGGCCATTAAAAAACTTGAACCCTAGATACTCACCCTTGCCCTTCTCTTCCTCCTGACAGTCTTCACTATTAACTATTAACTTCACTTCATCTATTAACTCTGTATAAAACCTGGTTTTCCTCTTTTTCCCACACCTTTAATTCTAACCCATTACCAGGTCCAATGGATTCTGCACAAAAATGGATCCCCAATTCAATTACTCTCACCATCCACACCCCACCACCCCAGGCCATCCTACCATCACACACCTCTACTCCTACAGTGGGGTCCTAATTTATCTCCAAATTTGCCCTTTTCCACTGAATTATTCATATAATCTCCAGAGAAATCTCTTAGAAACCAAAATCTGATAGTGCTGTTGCTCTGCTTAAAGCATTTCTTCTCATGTTGTTTACAAGTAAATGCAATTCCCTCAGGATGCCTTGCCAGGCCCTAGATGACGTGGCTTATGCCCACCTTCCTGGTTTTATATCCTCTGACTCTCCCTCGGCTTCAAGGCTCTTTTCTGCCCTTTTGACCTAATTCACTAGTTCCTGCCTTGGTGGCTTTGCACCTCTTCTGCCCTCTGCCTGGAACACTCTTCACCCCTTTGCTTTCTCATTATTCAGGTCTCTCTTACCTGACTTTAAGCAACAACAACACCAACAACACCTAAAGAAACTCTCACCCAGCTTCCTCTCTCCCCATTCACTCTATGCCTTTTCCCCAGCACATTTATGACTATATGATAGTAGCTCTGTATCAGGTTACATGTTGATGGCGTGTCTCTTCACTTTGGCTTGTGCACTACCGAACTCCCAGCACATCGTCTGGCACGTAATCAGGGCGGCTGTGTGGAAAGGCAGGCCAGATTTGCTTCTCATTTTACTTGTGAAGTTGGTAATTTCTCTTCCCTCCCAAGTTTCAGTATTCAGCATCTGGACTGATATACTTGATTAAATCATGACACAGAAGGCAGAACTATTGGCTGGAAGCTTAGTGGGGCCTGCTCATTCCACCACAGGCTTGAAGCCTGCTGGCTATTCTGCCTGTCCCTTGTCATATGTCACCAGGAAAGCTGTGCAGGAGAGTGGCAAGCTCTGCATGCTTGAGGCAGAGCTGCCTGCAGAAGGTGCCAGGGTGGAGGGGACATATTCCCTTTATGCCCAAGGCTTTTTCCCTCATCAGAAGACATCAGTATGCCTGTGTCCAAGAGTCCTAGGGGCTTGGTAATCTCTGAGCCTTTGAATACACAGTAATTCTTCTCTCCTTTCCAAGCCTTGTGCCCATGGCAAACTCTTAAAGATCCTGCAAAGCCCAATATGAGCATAGCTGCCTCTGAAATATTTCCCTGGCTGCCATTCCTTCCTCTGGCTTCAACCATATCTTGAACATGTAAACTAATGACAGGGCGATATGATTGATGACTTCTCTCTTAAAGTGTAAGCTCCGGGAGGTCACTGGCTGGGATTTTTGCATTTCCTTTGGGGAATGGGTTCATTGGTTCATTCAGTGACTTTCACAAGACATTTATTGAGGAAAAAAAAATTAACGGTCAGTGTTTGTCCTCTTAAACACACACCACAAGCAGGGAGAGTGACCTCCTGGCTGAATTCCTTACTCCAGATGAATTTCCTATTAGTTTGAGGGTGTCAGGGATTACGAAAATAAAATTTTGAATCCCTTGCAGATATACACAGATCTGAAAAAATGGTGAACAGGAAGCTTTCTGAGAAAAGAAATCCAGACTGCAGTACACACAGAGAGAAACAGATGAAACTGATGAAGACAAGGTTAGCAGACATAAAAAGTGAAATGAGGAATACTAACCAAAGTAAGAAGGGGGAGAGGAAATATTTTAAGATATATGACAATCACTTCCAAGAAGTGCAGAAAAAGGCATGAATCCTCAAGTTTAAAAGACATGCTTAGTTACAAAAAGGCTAAATAAAAACAAATCTTATCCTACATATGCTTAGTGAAAGTGTAGGGGTAGAAGAAAAATAAAAAAAAAATATTTGAAGTGACTAAAGAAAAACAAAAGATTAACTACAGAAGAAAGACAATCAGATTGACAATACTTTTCCACGGCAGTAAACAGAACAGTGTTCTGAAAGTGCTATACTTGGCGGTGGGGACAAAGACACCTCTACCCAGCTAACTCATGATGAAAAGAATGAAACAAAAATTTCAACATTTTAGGGAAAAACTGAGTTTTTTGCTTTAGTACAATGATATTCTATAGTTTGAAAACAAGGCAACTGAATCTAAATGAAAGGAGTAGAATGTA
>ML663426.1:76926-113744 GCA_007570785.1 Antilocapra americana | reverse complement strand
ATGGTTGGATGGCATGACTAACTTGATGGACATGAGTTTGAGCAAGCACCGGGAGTTGGTGATGGACAGGGAAGCCTGGTGTGCTGCAGTCCTTGGGGTCGCAAAGAGTCAGACACGACTGAGCGACTGAACTAAACTGAACTGAAGCCAGGCAAGTTCAGTCCCGAAATTTGTAACTCCTTTGAAATCTCTCTATTTAAAATGATAGCAGAGATTGATTAATGTTAGGCTGCAAACAGATAGTTTCATCCCAGATCTGTCTTTCCCTTCCTCTGCTGAGTATATGTGCTTTATTGATGCTATCATGTTTCCATGGCAATTTACATTTTGAACTTTTCACAGTCCTTTTACTTCTGTACCCAGCATGCTAAACAGGAGTGGTTAGGTCCGCAAAGAAGACAGGGAGAGACTCAAGCACCATGATGTTAAAGGTCATCCTTCAAATCAGAGGCAGATTTGAGAACAGAGCACTGACTTCGGAGACTTGGACTCTGTAGGCATATTAATCAACAAGCCCGTTGTTCATACAAAGGAAAGGAAGAAAAATGTCACTGAATTAGAGTTAGAAGACTCTTCTATCAACACATTATTATTCAATCAATTTAGAGTAAGGGATTGACACAAACTGACCAAAAGGAACTGATTAAAGATCACAGACACCCAGACCCCATCCAACACACACTCTCTCAAAATCTTGGCAATATTGCCCAGGAATCTGCCTTAACAAGATTCCAGGTGATGCTGTTGTGCAGCTATGGTTACATCTCATGGGTTTATGCCACTAGAAAGGTGTCAGATTAGAAGTCTCACACCCAGATTCTGTCTGGCCTTCCACTGAAGTCCCTATTTCAAATGGTGGGTGATGGGGGAGTGTGGGGCTAGTTGTCACACTGCATCCAGGGAAGATATACTCTTCATATAGGCCTGTACAAGTCCCTGGAAGAGACAGTCCAGACTGTTTGGGTGAGCCCTACGTTTGGCCCTGACGATCCCTCAGAATGTGCTTTTCACTCCCTTATTATTTTGGTATGAAGAGAAAGGAAGCTCCTGGCAAAGTTAACTCATTCCAACCCAGGTTATGATTCTAAAGTAAAAAGGAGCAAACACTGCTAAAGTAACCAAAATACATCATTCCCTTTTAGGGACAGGTCCTTGTTCTGATTTCCTTCTTGTGTACCTGTGCAGGAAAAGCCTCTACCATTTAGAAACCCCCAAAATAGTTGGGGTACTGTCAGACCTGTGAAATATGATGAATTGAATTATACCGAATTACAGCCATTAACAGGGCAAGAAAGAAAAAGAAAACAAACAACGTGAAAACAACCATCACATTGTGCAACTAGCATTTTAAATCATCCTTAAAAAATAATCTGACTTGACCAGTTTTGTCTATCCTTAATGACTGGAAGAAATTAACAGCTTGTTTGGGGGTTTTGGTGGAAAGATACAACAAGAATAAAGCACTTAATGGAAACAACATGCCTCCACCCCAGGATTCAATCCACACCAACCCCTGAGGGAAGGCTCTCCCTGCCCTCCTCTTAATATGATTTGTACTGTGCTTGAACCAGGTGAGCTAATGCCTCATTAATGAGTGCAAGACACCCGCTGAGATAATTCCTCTTGTTCTGGGCCTTAAAATAAAGAAATTACAAAAAGCCTTGGAAAATTTACATATGCCTTTGACAAACTTCATTCACTGATTACAAGTCAATCATCAGTTCTCTCTGTGATCCTAATCTTAGGGCTCTTCAGGAGAGACCTGCCCACTGGCACGTCCAATTGCTTCCCCTAGGCAACAAGCAGCTGATGACCAAGAAGCTACTCAGACCCAGGCAAAGGGGCCTTGAATCCAAGGGTTCACCCCATTCCTGCCCTCTGAGCAGCCACTGTCTTTCACACAAATACCCTTCCAGTCCTTTCAGCCCCACCTCATTTCCTTGAATCCTCCTCCTACCATGATTTTGCAGTTAAACCACACTGTAATCTAGGCTGATTTCCTGGTCTCTGCCTCTTCCTTTTCCCATTCCCAAAGAATACAGCCTCACCCTTCAACTTGCCTTCTTTCTCAGTTCCCTAGAAGCAGGGCTGGAGAGCATCCATGGCTCAGAATACAATTTCTAATTTATCTCTGCCCTTTTTCTTGAAAACCTATCTGCCTGACAGCACTCTGACAGCTTCAAAACTCACTAATGGTTTCCAAAGCTTTTGTCAAGTCAAGACCTTGCTACTGTTTCTGTGCTTCTCTTGGACCTTTCTTGCCTTACAAACAGAAAAATAAAAGAAAGAAGGAAAAATTATTTTTCTTATTTGGACCAAAAAAAAAACCACAACTCATGCTCAGCTGGAGAGAGTGTGGGGGCACACTCCTTGGGGAAGAAAGGGCAAACTGCTCCAAGTAAGGGCTTAGTTCATCTTCTTAAAAAATGCTTTCAGGTGTCATAGCAGATGCCACACTCTCTGCACCCCACTTATGTCCCCTTGGCACTTCCAGTTCCTATACACATGGAGGGCTTTCTACTGGGAGAATCTGCAATTCTGCCTGCCAGAGGCCAAAGGAATTTGCTCATCCTGGGCATGAGGGAGGCTGGGGAGTTAGAAAGTTCCAGGGAGCTGACTCTATGGACAGGAGTTTGAGCAAACTCTGGGAAATAGTGAAGGACAGGGAAGCCTGGCGTGCTGCAGTCCATGGGGTCACAAAGACTCGAACCCAACTTAGTGGCTGAACAACAATAAGGGAGCTGACGTTTCCAGGAGTAGTCCCTTAACAGATATGGGTCCATGAATGAATGCTCCACTTTCTTCAAGTTTAAGGAATGTTCTGCCCAACTCTGTGACTAGACCCCAGTTGCCCACATTGGAAACTTACTAAATCATGTACTGTGTATATATTGGCCAACAGTCCTTGCTTCCTTCTTCCACCTATCAAGGGGCTTCCTGTAAGCACCTCTGAAATAAATCACCTGAACTCAAGTCTTATCTCAGGGTCTACTTCTGGAAGAAGTGAGTTAAGACCTCTATCATTCTCACCCCCGGTCCCATGACCACCTTTCACCCAAGCCCTGCTGCCACGGCTATATAGTAGACTCTGAGGGAAAGCCAACAAGTCTGGGCACAGTAGCCTTCCTGCCCTGAAGGGAATGCTAGCGTTCCTTCCAAGGACTGTTTGGATGTGCAGTTTACATCTACAAGAGCAGGAGTTGGGATGCTTGCTGGCCCTGGCTCAGCCCTGGAAGAGAGGTGTAGGGCATTTCTAAGGCATCTTGAGGATGTTACTATCTATGATGAAGAGGGACGCTTGGGGAGCTGGCCAGGGTGCTCACTGAAAGGTGTCATCTTCAGCTACTACTCAGAATCATGAATTAAGAGTTGTAGGTAAGACTTCTTGCTTAATCCACCTGATGGGCCACTCTAGAAGATTCTCAAACCAGGGACTATACTTCTTGGCTCTGATCTGGAGAACTAGGCTTCCCTGGGACTGATCTGAGTCATTCAACAGTGCACCCTTGTGTCTCTCAGGACAAATTTCTTTGGGCACCTTCATTATTCCACGAGGAGAGGCTGCCTGTACTATAATGCAGTTATAACATGCCCTCTTGCCGCCAGCTCACTCACTCATCCCTGTGAAGCTGTGACCAGTCTATTTCATGAGTTTGGAGGAAGGAAGAACTGGGCATATTTAGCTCAGCTCCCTCTTTCCCCTTGCAATCTGCTGGCTTAAAGAAACAGATGTTCTGGTCTGCTTGGCCATGGACCTACGTTGAGAGGTGAATCATCTACCTCCTCATCTACCTCACTACTGTGCCTCATCTTTATTGATTATCTTCTACTGTTGGAAGGAATCTAAAGATGAAGACTTCCAGACAAAAGGTTTAAACTGATGAGTTCACGGCCATGTCATCATCACTCGCATCAATTTCCAACCAAGCTTCAGGGAGGTACAGATATTCATTACTTCTCATGTGAATTTTGGAAAACTACTTAAACCTTCAATACCTCCATCATAAGATGGCACTAAGGATTAGATAGGAAGTGAAGTGCCATGAAAAACACTTCACAAGCAAGAATATACAATGGAGAAAAGACAATCTCTTTAACAAGTGGTGGTGCTGGGAAAACTGGTCAACCACTTGTAAAATAATGAAAGTAGAACACTTTCTAACACTATACATAAAAATAAACTCAAAATTGATGAAAGATCTAAACATAAGACCAGAAACTATAAAACTCCTAGAGGAAAACATAGGCAAAACACTCTCTAACGTAAATCACAGCAGGATCCTCTATGACCCACCTCCCAGAGTAATGGAAATTAAAGCAAAAATAAACAAATGGGACCTATTTAAACTTAAAAGCTTTTTCAAAACAAAGGAAACTATTTAAAAAAGTGAAAAGACAGCTTTCAGAATGGGAGAAAATAATAGCAAACAAAGCAACTGACAAAAAATTAATCTCAAAAATATACAAGCAACTACTGCAGCTCCATTCCAGAAAAATAAATGACTCAATCAAAAAATGGGCCAAAGAACTAAACAGACATTTCTCCAAAGAAGACATATAAATGGCTAACAAACACATGAAAAGATGCTCAACTTCACTCATTATCAGAGAAATGCAAATCAAAACCACAATGAGGTACCACTTTACACCAGTCAGAATGGCTGCCATCCAAAAATCTACAAATAAATGCTGGAGAGGGTGTGGAGAAAAGGGAACCCTCTTACACTGTTGGTGGGAATGCAAACTAGTACAGCCACTATGGAGAACAGTGTGGAGATTTCTTAAAAAACTGGAAATAGAACTGCCATATGACCCAACAATCCCACTGCTGAGCATACACACCGAGGAAACCAGGATTGAAAGAGACACGTGTACCCCAATGTTCATCACAGCACTGTTTATAATAGCCAGGACATGGAAGCAACCTAGATATCCATCAACAGACGAATGGATAAGCAAGCTGTGGTACATATACACAATGGAATATTACTCAGCCATTAAAAATAATACATTTGAATCAGTTCTAATGAGGTGGATGAAACTGGAGCCTATTATACAGAATGAAGTAAGCCAGAAAGAAAAACACCAGTACAGTATACTAACACATATATATGGAACTTAGAAAGATGGTAATGACAACCCTATATATATACGAGACAGCAAAAGAGACACAGATGTATAGAACAGTCTTTTGGACTTTGTGGGAGAAGGCAAGGGTGGGATGATCTGAGAGAATAGCATTCAAACATGTATATTATCATATGTGAAATAGATCACCAGTCCAGGTTTGATGCATGAGACAGGGTGCTCAGGGCTGGTGCACTGGGATGACCCTGAGGGATGGGATGGGAAGGGAGGTGGGAGGTCATTCAGGACAGGGAACACATGTAAACCTATGGCTGATTCATATCAATGTATGGCAAAAATCACTAAAATATTGTAAAGTAATTAGCCTCCAACTAAAATAAATAAATTAAAAGAAAACATTTGGCATAGAACAAATGAGAGATAAGGTAACATGCTGGCTGTCCTGGTTTCTCCAATTTCTTTCTGGTTCTAACACCATCCCTAATCATACTTCGCCATTTCATAGCAAGTACTGCTATAGTAACATTTTTGTCCTGGATCATAAGAAGCTGCAAAGTGAACAGCAAGCGGCTCTGTGATGTTTGGGTCATATTTCCTCAATTGGTCCTGCTGGTGTTGCACAAAGAGTGCCTCTAGGGCTTTGAGAGGCCTAATGATCACAGAGCAACATCTGCTCTATAATCCCCAGTGAGTCAATTGGAAGACAGCAGGAGATGGCTTGAAAATCTCATGCCCGGACAGGGATGGCCAATTCCTAACAGACTGGCCAAACTGACAATTCTAAGTCTGTAGTGGCCAAACCGTCCACACAATGCACCTGAACAGACTCCTGGCATCTTTTACCAAATGACTGAAGTTGGCAAGGGAGATGAACACATTTGAAATCTCTGATGTGGGGAAACTGGGTGACAGAGGAAACACCCTTCATAAAGAAGGTGGGGGAATTTGCAGGGGTGTTTTGATTACGATGCAAAGGAAGGATCTACATTCTGATAGAGCCCCATCAGAAGAGGGCAGCAGTAAGTCAGAAAAGTGCTGCATTCAGCTAATCACATTGATTATCAGCTCCCACCTTTGATGTGCTCAGAGATATCATGAATAGAAATATTAATATGAGGCAGGCAGAAGACATTCACTCTTATTTGACAAGCTGATTGCTTTCAGAAAGCTGCTTCAACTAAGAGAATGATCACATGACTGCTGACTATTCAGGCCATCAATATCCAACCAAGTGGTGGTCATATTTCAACGGGACCAATCTAAGTAGAAACAGGAGAAACTTGACAGCAAGTCTCTAAAATCTCTCTTTGTGTAGATGGACTCACTGAACACTTCGAAGGAGAAGAAATGTGCTTAAGTTCAGTACCAAAGTCATGACCACAGCCAATATGACCTGGCTGATGGACCAAAGCTCTTTTTACAAACCAGACTGTCCCTTTATTACCAAAAAAAAGTAAGGCGGGAGCAAAGGTGAAAGAGGGGAGGAGGGGAAATGGAAACATGAAAGATTATTTTTGAAGCTGATCCTAAGCATGATGTTGTAGCGGCCGCAAAGATCGCTATGAATTAGGTAAGATTAAAGAGAAAATTTAAAAGGAGTGGCATTATTCTGAATAACGAAGCGGCTGAGGACTGAGGTAAATGCATGTTGACCTGTGTGCCTTTCCTACCCTTCGTTTAACTTGGTGAGCAGCAAGTATAACCCAAAGGAATGTCCTTTTCTCTAATCTACCACTCATTCAAAATGACAGTTTGCTTCAGTACAGATGATGAAAATGTTCACCCTGTCTCATGATTTCCCCAAGTTTGCTCTTTATTTTCCCTTTTCCTCTTCAGTTGCCTGGCCATGGCAGATTTTGTTCCAGGCAGCATCCGAGAGTGTCTATTTTGGCTGCAACAGGTTACCCTGACAGAAGATTGGGCTTTCAGCTCTAATTAAAAAGAGCCTTCTTGCTTCCTGAAGGCACTCGGAGCCCGGGAGCAGCAGGGGCTGCCAGAAAAGAGGTCCTATTTTCTCCTCAGTTGCCCGTGGAACAATTTTCAGGAGCTACACCAAGTCCAAAAGGAAAGTACATGATTTCCTCTGAAAAAAAGGAATAGCCAGGAATTGTTTCAGGGCTGGCTAGCCCATCTCCCTTGGAATGAACATATGTCTGTGTTTCTATATCTGATGGTGGAGAGGAGTGAGACCACCACAGAGTTTAATCATCTTGGAGCAAAAAGCTTTCCCAAATAGTTGACACACTTCTCTGCTTCCTTAAATAGAGGAGGAAAAACAATCTAAGACTCTCTGCCTACTGTGCTCTCATGTAACTTCCTTGTAGCTCTTGATTCTTGACTTTGAGACTTGGTCACACCTGCTCTTCAGGGAATTTGCCCTTGACTTTCTTTCAGTCTGTTTGGCTGAACCTAGCCCTCCCACTACCAAGCCCCTCCTCCCACAGCCTTGAGTATGAAACCCCACGACCATATTCTCTACTTGAAGTGTCAGCCCACAGAGCCCTGGGCAGTTGATGTTCCCATGAGGAAGGGAGCTCTGGAGAACAAGAGAATTTCCTTTGCACCAGACACACTGGGTCACTGTGATTCAGGAGGTCTGATGTTGGCTTATTCTCCACAGATCTCCCACATCCCCACATTCCATCAAGGTACTCACCACAGTCACAAACACTGCAAGGAGAGATAACAGTTAACCATTAAACAGACTGGTAACCCTCTCTTATCTCATGGAACCAAAGCCATGTGGGGGACCCGGGGTGTAAACATGCAGGTATGCTGCAGTGTGAAAAGTGCTACAATGAGGAGAATACAGGGTAATGTGAGATTTGGGAAAACAGACTTGTAAATCATCAACAAAATCCTCCCAGAGGCGTAGATATAAAGTTGGGTCCTGAAGGATGAATGGTAGTGAATGAGTGGTGAGCAGAAAGTACAATGAACTGAGATGACTAGAAAATCACCATTATTTTCTGCTATGAGACTAACAACTGTCTCTAGAATTTCCCTGACTCTATCCAACGTACTGGAGTGCAAAATATTTCAAAATCAGATCAGCAGGAATGGTAGTACTGGGTATAAATTAAGAGTAAAGAGACTGTTTGAATCGCTATGAAGTCTTAACTATGAATAAACTGTAAACCAATTTCTTATTCAAGACCACAAACCCCACAAACCATAAAGGCAAAGAATGATGAATGTAACTACATGAAAAATTTAAATGTAGCATAAAAAAGACATCATAAGCAATTTAACCCAATAGGTCACAAGCTGGAAAACATGTGCAATTATTTCACCAACAAAAGGATTAAAATCAACAATGAATGAAGAACTGCAACAAATCAGTAAGAGCCAAAAAGATCATTAGAAAAAACAAGCAAATGATAGGAATTTCAAGGAAAAGATCTAATGGTCAACGAACATATAAAAGATGTCCTACATCAAATACCATCTTGAAAATGTAAATTAATGGGAAGGAAAAGGGACAGCTTCTCAGAAAATACTTTGACAGTGTCTTCTCAAACTAAAAATGTACTACACCATGAGGCCCAGCAATGGCACCCTCAGGTATTTATCCCAGAGAAAAGAAGACATATTTTCAAAAACTAAATTATACAAATGTTCTTCAGTGGGTAACTGGTTAAACCGCGGTCCACCCATACCATACAGCATGCTACATGCAACAATTTGCAACAATTAGGATAATGGAAAACAGGGAGTAGCCAGAGATTAGGAAGGGTGAGAGGAGATGGGTCTGGCTATAAAGGAGTAAATCAGGGACATCTTGTGTACAGCGGGGTATGTTAACTGTGGTGATGGTTACACATACTGTATACATGATGAAACTCCACAAAACAACACACACAAGTGTACATACAACAGGAGAAATCTGAATAAGCTCTAAGGACTGTCAGTGGTTTTGACATTGCACTACAGTTGGGTAATATGTTAACATTGGAAGAAGCTGGGGCAGGGTGCTCTAGTGAATCTGCCATTATTTCAAATTAATTTTTTTTTAAAAAATTAAAAGTATGGATAGACCTGAGGCAAAATATTAACTTTTGTTTGCTCTTTTTGGCAGACATGGAAGAGGAGGTAATATTATTTTCTATCCCAATAGTCTATGTTGGAATTCTTTTGTGATCATAATAATAAAGAATAACAGTAACAGAAGAAAATACATGTTAAAGAGCAAACAGATTAGTTACCAGAGATTCAGGCGAAGGGATGGATGTGGCCATAGAGTGACACTGGGAGGTCTTGTGGAAAGTGACAAAAGCATTTTTGTTGTTGTGTGTGTGCTCAGTCTTCTCTGACTCTTTGTGACCCCATGGACTGTAGCCAGCCAGGCTCCTCTGTCCACGGGATTTCTCTGGCAAGCAAACTGGAGTGGGCAGCCATTCCCATCTCCAGGGGATCTTCCTGACCTAGAGGATTGGACCTTGGTCTCCTGTGTTGGCACTTGAATCACCTGGGGAGCCCAGCTAAAGCATAACTCATTTCAAATCACATATCTATTGTGTACTAGCTGTGCAATCATAAGAAAATTGCTTAGCTCTCAGAATATCAGTTTCCTCTTTTATAAAGTCAGCACAATAATCCCTGCCTTACACAGATTTCTTTTTGTAAAATTAATTAAAATAATGGCTATAACGTGTCTGGCATAGTATGAATGTGATTAATGGCTGGTATGAAATGATTATAATGATGATGATAAGGTTGTTCCTTTTTTCTAGAGCCTCAGCTGAAATTAATTGGACAAGTCACCACAAAGTAAGCCAAAGATGATTCGATTTAACCTAGGGAGGCTTTCTTACATGGATTAGTTTATCGTTCGAGGTCTTCTTGACTTGAGTAACATTAAATCCTGGTGTCCTTTAGGCAATTCCATAAAATGTTATAACAGAAAAGATACACAAGGATACCTGATGTGCTACAAAGTCTGCCCGAGTTTTAGGACTATTGGTCAATGTTTTAACCACAGAGAAATTAGAACTTGAGGAGATGGTGAGAAGAGCTGCTGCAAAAATGCTTAAGCTCTTTTTGGTCTTCTCTAGTCTCTATTCCATAGCCATCAACAAAAGTTTCCTTGGCAAGGTTGCCTGAACTCAGTACAACTCTACTCAACTATGTGCAAAAGAACTGGCACTGATTTTAATGATAAAAAGATAAAACCCTACTTCATAGGGTTATTTTAAGGATTCAACGAAATAATCTCAGTTAAAACAATTAGTATGGTGCCAGATCTATATTCAATGCCACCCAACCCCATTAAGTATTACTTATATCAGAAAGAAACTACTGATGAAATTAAGAGGTCATAAAAAAGTGAAATGGGTTAGAACACGCATCCACTCATTCCTACCAGGCACAATCTGTGCACTGTGAACTCCTAAAGTCCTTGTTTTACTGTGAACCCAAGTGATGATGCTATGGACATTTATCAAGTTCTTTGCAAACTTATTACTTCACATGGTATTAATTCTAACTCCAAAGTGGCCCTGCTTCTGAGTAACAATGTTGATGAGATATGTATTATAAGAAATGCTATTGACAAGTTCCTTAGGATGAGTCTTAACAGTGCTTCTTTTTGTCTCTATTACTACTAGTTCCCTTGGTATTTCTGACTTTCAGCCATAAAGAGCCCTTGAAGCAATGGTTTCTCCATATGACTTTGTGCCTAAGCCTAAGAAAGATAGCTTGTGATTTATAAGAAGAAAGTCAATATTTATGGGACAACTTGATCGTAGCAGTGCACACAGGCATGTAAACAGACTTGACCATGTTTCAGGGCTTTTTCTATCTAGCCTGATAATTCTACTTGTTGTGATGTAATTTTTCCACAAAAAGTATTTGAATGCATGTTACACTAGGCCTACACTATTTTAGGAACTGTAGGGAGATCCAAAAATGATGAGGCTGAATCCATGCTTCAAAGGAACTAAAAACTGGGGAGGTAAAATTTACATACATGAAAGAGTCAGTGAAATCAGCCACCTAGGTTCTCCTCATGGAATTAAAAATATACAAAACCTCTGCATGATTGTTCTTTATCTTGGTCTACAGGTCAGGGTGTCAATTGCTGATTTTGCTGCTGGCTATGCACCCACATAAACCTCAAGAAGAAATCACTTTCCATTTCTGAAAATGTTTATATGTTAAATTAGGGTTTTGTAACTGAATCCTTAGTGGATGTAATGTTTATTCTCAATGTTTGAGGTCTACCATCCAACTATCAAACAGGCTCCCAGTGGTAGAAATTGAATGTTCCCATAAATCCCTCTTTTCTATAGTATAAGGCTTGAATCCCAAATTAAGATGGACCCAATGGTTCTAATTACTGAATGGGGCAAGGCATTATGGGTGACTGCAGGGTGGTCTACGTGGGACTCTGGAGGCCTCCATCTGTAGTAATTCTCTTCTCATGCTACACTTCCTTACTGGAGGCGGTCATCTGTTTCCAAGGCTTTCACAATCATCTTCGGAGGGCAGGGGATAATCTCCAAAACTATCATAAATTTTCAGGACTTAACTTGACGTGTAGCTCTAGACCTGCCTTCCAGATATCTACTGGGCAGCATCACCCCAAACTAGATTTCCTCAAGAATTCCCAATTCTATCTGAAGCACCAACATTGTTCTAGTCAGTTAGCTCCTGTCTGTTGATTCCATAGACATAACATTTGATTTGCATATCACCCTATTTCCCCACATTGAATCTGTCTCCAAGTTCTGATAGTGTAGCCCCCAGATGTCTGTATCTGCCCACATACCATCTCCTCTGTCACTTTCATAGCTCATTCTCGTATCTTCTCTTCCTGAGAATGCACCAGTAATGTCCTTAAAAGGGTCCCCTGCTTGATCTCTCCCCCTTCATCCAATCATTGTCCATAATGGGAGCAGAATCTTTTTTCTAGACTGTAAATCCGTACAAGCATAGCATCTATGTTTGTTGAATTGAGATGAATTCAAGTGCATTATCCAATCTCCTAAAATGGCAGTTTCCTTATTCAAAACATGTGCACATTAATGACTTAAGGATGCTTTCAGAGCCAGAGAACAAACAGGATTTCATTGTATTTCACAAGCATACCTGTCCCAAGATTTAGAAAGGATATACTTCTACAATATTCACATACTATTAAATCACCAGCCTGTTGGAATCATGATAAGCTTCATAATATCCAATTTATTAATGTTATGAGTTCATATTTTATGGGGCTCCCCTGTGGAAACCAAGCAAAATTCTGAGAGTAAGGTGCTCATGCCCAGATAGGGTGTACTGCTGGGCCATCTAGAGCAACGAGGAAGGAATCGCTAAATTAAGCCCTGGTGAATGTGAGAGGGTAATTTATGTCTCAAACCTGAGCCATTTATTCCCAGTTCTGCTAACTTCCTATCAAACAGAATATATTTAACTATATGATCAAAACAGAAGGCTGATTCACTGGCTTTTCTAGGTTGATAGTAGAACAGTGGATTTCCTCCTACAGCCTTGCAGGTACCATCTTGTATAGCCATACTGAACAACATAGTGCCAGCCAGGCAAGCCACCCTGTGAGGTGACTGAATGACTGCAAGCCTGCACTGCTTTTGCTGTTGCCCATTTTCCCCCTCTGACCTCGTGTCAGACAGAGGGAGATTCCAAGACTACTCCACTTGCCTACATCATGCCTTCTCCTAAAAGATACCAGTGATGCTTGGCTGCCTTTCACCTCCCATCTGTCTCTTATGTCACAAAGCTCTAGCCAAGTGGACCTTCTGGAGAGTTCTAAAACCAACAGTGAGCCTTTTCCTGTCTCTGGGACTATGCATTGGGTTGACCAAAAAGTTTGTTCAGGTTTTTCCATACGATCCAATAAGCTTTTAGGCCAACCCAACACTCACTCTCTCCTCTACCTGGAATGTTCTTCCTCTAGATAAGCATATATCTGGCTTTTTCTCATTTAGGTGTCAACGTAAGTGTCACTTTCTTTATGGAGAGTACCCACCCTCAACACCACTTCAGGTGCTCCTTAGGCCATTACAGAGGCCTTCTGTCTTGAGTGGCATCATTATCTCTGTACTGCTGAACTGATCAAGGCAGAATAAGAAACTTTTAATACCAGAATTTATAACCTTTTGCTAATGAAAAGTTCCTTTTGATTTTCCTGAAGCTGTAGGAAGTACAGGAGAGAAAGGTTATTAGTCAGTCCTTCTTTGATAGCAAATGGCAGATGCCTCAGTCAAATGAGCTTTAGTAACAATAGGGATTTATTGGCTCACAAACAGGAGGTCAAAGATTATGTGTTGGCTTTAGGTGTGACAAGATCTGAGGGTTTGGACAATGGAAGCAGTGCTTGGCCTCTCTTATTCATCTCTTAGCTTTGCTTTTCTGTGTGTTGCCTTCATTTTCAGGCATGATTTGCTCACATTTGGAAAAGATGATCACAGAACACTAGGCTGGGGTTAGGACACAGTTGTGAATAGTAAGAAAGGCAAGGATCTTGCTGTCTGGAAGGCATGACTTGGTGAACGATGAACTGTCTGGGCATCAAGCTTTTCCCAACATGTCACAGAGTAACAAGGGCAACTGTGAAGGAGCAAGGACATATCGGTGTACAAATGAAGAAATAAACAGAGTCATTTCAGGTAGTGACAATGGAACCTCTCTGGTGGTCCAGGGTTAAAATGATGTACTCCCAATGCAAAGGGCATAGGTTCCATCCCTGGCCAGGGAGCTAAATCCCACATACCAAAACCAAGAGTCTGCATGACACATCAAAGATAGACTATCCCAAGTGCCACAACTAAGACCCACTGCAGCCAAACAAATAAATCAATAATTGTTTTTTAAAAAGATAGTGAAAATATCATTTAACCCACCTTCAGGACACCTTGTTACAGATTCTCATAGATTTTAATTTTAGCCAGTCTTTACTGAGAACCTATTCTGTGACAGCCTGTGCCAACAAGCTGGGAGCAGACCAAGGGCTGTTCCATCCTACTAGGTGAACTTCCAGGTGATTGAGGTAGATGGGGGAAATCAAGAGAGAGGACGGGTAAAACAGTCCCTGTACAAAGTGATGAGGGGCAGAGCCAGAGTATCAGAAGCGATAGACAGAAAGTGACTCTTGGCAAAGGACATGTTGCTATCCCACCTTTTACATGTGGGACATAGGAACATCAGAGAGGTTATGGAACTCATGCAAGGTCAAGCAGCAAGTTTGTGACACAGCAGACCTTTGACTCTCTACCCCTATCTGACCGGTTCTATCTTATGCCCTTGCCTTATTACAACCTATATTTTCAAATACGGCAGTCACAAAGATCTTACGGACTCATCTTCCCATTAAAATCACTTCCAGTTGAAGAAAGGAGCAAGGGGAATGACTAAACCCCATGTTGATTTATTTTGGAAGACTTTTCACAAGACTCTTTAAGGAGCTCTCTGACAGTGCTAATTTTAACCAAGTCATTGTAGAACAACCTTGGATTCCTCCATGGAAGGCAAAGTACAAATACAAGTGGATGACTCAGCACAAAACAGCTGTGGTTCTCCCAGCAGCCCATTACTGGCATCATAAAATGGATGAGTAACAGCCCTAATATTCAATCAAGATTCTGAACTTGCTCAGAAATGCCCTCACATTTCCCAGGCCCACCCCTGCACATACTGAGGCTGTGGCACTACTTCCCAAAGAGTCTACCCCCAGTGAATCTTCTTCCTATAATCCTCCTTGTCCGTGCATGGAAGGCAGGCCTGAGTTGGGCCATGGGACATGTCCTGCAAATGATAAGTGGCAAAGAGCATCTGTTTGCTGAGACTACAGATCACAGCAGTAGGCAGTCAAGGAGGGGCAGAAACTGCAGCAACAGTAGGAGCAGCAGCCAGGGAAATCTGGTTTAAACATCTGGATGAGGTCTTTGACTTAAGGACCTCTGAGATGCTGGCTAGCATTACTGTTACCATGACAGAGCCATTTAAGGCACTCTAAACCCGAATATCCCCCATGATGCTTTGTCCTATCTTTCCTGCTGATCTCGTGTTTCTTCAGACTTCCATCTGGAGTCCAGAGCTCAGGCAATGCAGAATGTTCTCCCTTGCTTTTGTGAACATCCACTTCAATGTCATGCTGCCAATCACATAATCAGGTTTTCATTCCAGAAATGTATAATGATCTACCGAGGGCAAGATACCATTTAGGCTACAGCAATATAGCAGGACCAAAACAGACAAAGATTCTTGCTTTTGCAAAAATGAGGGGGTGGGGTAGACAATAAACTATCAGAATAACAAATTAAGTTACTGTTATTGTTAGTTGCTAAGTTGAGTCTGATGCCTTTACAGTATAATAAAAAATACAGTGCAATTTGGTGAAAATGGGGGGAATGTGAGCAGAGTAAGGGGAAGTAAGAGTGCCAGATTGGGGTTTAAAATAAATAATAAATGTCATAAATTAAGTAGGGTGGTCAATGCAGGCCTCACTGATGACGTACGAGATGAGCAAAGGCTTACACGACCTGAAGGATCTGGTCCAGTGGATATCTGAGAAAGACTCATGCCACACCAAAGGCACAGCCAGTGCAAAGGCACTGAGGTGGAAGCATGACTGGTGGATTTGAAGAGCAGCAAAGAGGCCAGAGAAGGATGAGTCTTACTCAGTCAGCCTCTCAGAAAGCCAAGGTGATTGCTTTAGGCCCAGAGTGAAAACCTTTTACCAGCTTCCTCCCCCAATACATTTGAAGGAACTACCAGAATGGAAGATGCAATGCTATGTTCATAGGCACATCCCCACTAAGAAAATAGTGCCAATTCAAAAACTATTTTCTAATGGATGACTGGAAAACATGAATACAAAAATCTGACTTCTATTATTACAACCAGATCACCCTGTCACCTCTCCAGTTCTTACTTCACCTTAGGCCTGGGGATCCTCAGACCTATTTCACAGGGTCCAGGGTTTAACCTATTGATGCTTCCACTGAAATAACAGATAATCTCCTTTGCAGTCACCTGCCCTTTGCTGAATGGAATAGACCATACTGTATTTTTAACAACTTGCTCTCCCTAAGATGATATACTTAAGTTCCAAAGCATTTAACAGCATCTTTGCTCACTAGCCTTTCACTCCCAATCCTATCTCTCCACCACTTCCTCTTACAGAGGCTTAAATTAATTTCCTCTTGATGTCCGCACAGACCTGGAGCAAATCATATACCATCCTAATGGATCTTACTACCTTCCCTGTTGGTAGTGGCTTATTCAAAAAAACATGCGCGTTGTGCCTGATATGTATTGAGAACCATTAAAGAAGTTAATGTCAAGGGTGAGGCCCAGGAGGAGCTTTCCAGCTCTCCAATGTGGAATACAAGCCATACAATTGCTTAGTGCCAGAGGGGATAGGCTTGTCAACATCTCTTATGTAACTGCCCATGCAAGTATATGTGTCAGGACACTCTTTCTATCTAGCAAACACTTTGGAAATCTGTAACAAGACCCTTCACATCCCTTCCCCTAGTAATTTCAATTTTTGAAAGCTGGATTAAGAGAGGTGGTGAAGTGCTTACACACAAAGAGATTTATTTGCATTGTTATTTGGGAAGGTGAGAGGCTGACAATTAAATTTGCCCAAATAAGTGAATATTTAAGTGTGTATCTATACAGCTATATAACCACTAGGAATATTTAGTGATATGAGGAAATGTTCATTATATAATGCTAAAGGGAAAAAATGGACACAAAACTCTATGTACCAACGTTACTGAGTCATAAAAAGAATGAAATAATGCCATTTGCAATGACATGGATGGACCTACAGATTGCATACTGAGTGAAGTGAGTCAGATAGAATACAACGAATATATGATATCACTTACATGTGGAATCTAAAGACATGATACAAATGAACCCATTTGCAAAACAGAAGTTGAGTCACAGATGTAGAAAACAAACTTATGGTTACCAGGGGGAATGGGGTGTGTATAAATTGGGAGACTGATACTGACATATACATACTACTATATATAAAATGTGTGCTGTGCTTAGTTGCTCAGTCATTTCCAGCTCTTTACAACCCCATGGACTGTACACTGCCAGGCTCCTCTGTCCACGGGATTCTTCAGGCAAGAATACTGGAGTGGGTTGCCATGCCCTCCTCTAGGGGATCTTCCCAGTTAGGGATGGTCTCCCACTTTGCAGGCAGATTCTTTACCATATGAGCCACCAGGGAAGCCCATTTATATCTATATATAAAATAGATAACTAATAAGAACCTGCTCTATAGCACAGGGAACTCTAGTTAATACTCTGTAATGACATATATGGGAATCAGTTCAGTTCTGTTCAGTTCAGTTGCTCGGTCATGTCTGACTCTTTGAGACCCCATGAATCACAGCACGCCAGGCCTCCCTGTCCATCACCAACTCCTGGAGTTTACCCAAACTCATTGAGTCGGTGATGCTATCCAGCCATCTTATCCTCTGTCATCCCCTTCTCCTCCTGCCCCTCATCCTTCCTAGCATCAGGGTCTTTTCCAATGAGTCAACTCTTTGCATGAGGTGGCCAAAATATTGGAGCTTCAGCTTCAACATCAGTCCTTTCAATGAACACCCAGGACTGATCTCCTTTAGGATGCACTTGTCGGATCTCCTTGCAGTTCAAGGGACTCTCAAGAGTCGTCTCCAACAACACAGTTCAAAAGCATCAATTCTTCAGTGCTCCACTTTCTTCACTGTCCAACTCTCACATGCATACATGACTACTGGAAAAATCATAGCCTTGACTAGACAGACGGACCTCTGTTGGCAAAGTAATGTCTCTGCTTTTCAATATGCTATCTAGGTCGGTCATAACTTTCCTTCCAAGGAATGAGCGTCTTTTAACTTCATGGCTGCAGTCACCATCTGCAGTGATTTTGGAGTCCCAAAAATAAAGTCTGACACTGTTTCCAATGTTTCCCCATCTATTTGCCATGAAGTGATGGGACCGGATGCCATGATCTTAGTTTTCTGAATGTTGAGCTTTAAGCCAACTTTTTCACTCTCCTCTTTTACTTTCATCAAGAGGCTCTTTAGTTCTTCTTCACTTTCTGCCATAAGGGTGGTGTCATCTGCATATCTGAGGTTATTGATATTTCTCCCGGCAATCTTGATTCCAGCTTGTGCTTCCTCCAGCCCAGTGTTTCTCATGATGTACTCTGCATATAAGTTAAATAAGACAATATACAGCCTTGATGTACTCCTTTTCCTATTTGGAAACAGTCTGTTGTTCCATGTCCAGTTCTAACTGTTGCTTTCTGGCCTGCATACAGGTTTTTCAAGAGACAGGTCAGGTGATCTGGTATTCCCATCTCTTTAAGAATAGAGTCTAAAAAAAGAGTGTATGTGGGCTGAATCCCTTCTCTATTCACTTGAAACTATCATAGCACTTTTTGTTAGTAGGCTATTGTTGCTGTTATTCAGTTGTGCAGTTGTTTCTGACTCTTTGCGACCCCATGGACTGCAGGCAAGCCAGGCTTCCCTCTCCTTCACTGTCTCCCAGAGCTTGCTCAAACTCATGTCCATTGAATTGGTGATGCAATCCATCCATATTGTCCTCTGTCATCCCCTTTTCCTCCCGCCTTCCATCCTTCCCAGTATCAGGGTCTTTTCAAATGAGTTGAATCTTCGCATCAGGTGGCCAAAGTACTGAAGCTTCAGCTTCAGCATCAGTCCTTCCAATGAATATTCAGGGTTGCCTTCTTTGTCATTGACTGGTTTGATGTCCCTGATGTCCAAGGGACTCTCAAGAGTCTTCCCTAGCACCACAGAAGTTTTTTTTAAGAGTCTCTGTGTGTAGACTCTGTGTATAGACTCTTTTAAAAAGAGTCTTTGCTGTATAGCAGAAATGAACACAACATTGTAAATCAACCCTACTCCAATAAAAACATTAAGAGAAAAAAAAAGAAATGCATGACAGCTGAGCTTACAAAATTTCTTACTTACAGTCCCTTTGGGGTGCAGTGAAATAAAATTTTGCTCAACTTTTTTCTTCAAAAAGGAAAAAAATCAAACCTCTAGGTACCACATTTTTCTAATTTTATTTTAAAAATACACAACATGTACAAAATACTGGAAAGAATACAACACAACATGTACAAAATACTGGAAAGAATACAACAAAATGCCAACTTGATCTTCTTCAGGTGATTGGTGTGACAGACAGTTTGTGTACTTTCCTGAATCTCCCAGAGGACGCAAAGACACTAATTTCTATATTAAACTTTAATAAATGTTTATTTTAGAACTGCTTAAAAGTAAATAAATAATTGAAGTATTTAAAGTTGAGTAATAGGTATTATTAAAAATAGACCCTATCTAGGGGGGTCGTGGGATGCTCCAAGAGAAGGGGCATGTGTATTGCACATGTATATCGCATTCATCTAAGCTGGAGGATAGTTTTGAATCTCTCCCATTTCTGCCTTTGAAGGATACAGTCTTCTTTTAGGAAGGTGTTTAACACTGGACTCTCAGGAAGTCAGGCCAGACACAAGGGTGCCCTCACCTCCCAGGATTCTCCTGACCCCCAGAGGGCAGGTCACTCCCCAGGAGAGAAAGAAATCCCCAAAGCTCCTCTCACAGAGAAATCTGAAGTAACTTAAAAAAAAACCCATATGCTGGGAATCAGTCTCAGCAAGTTCTTATTCCAGTCCCCCAAGTCCCCCTCAAGGACAAGACTTTTCTCGCCTGTTTCTCCAGGAGTTGGGCAGTCAGAATATACCTTAATACCAATGAGACCCCAAGACTTTCCTCTTCCTTACCTACATGCTCTCCTAAAACACAGGCCCACCTACTGACCTTTCTGGTCTACATTCTCACCACTTCCTACCATGGTGCGCCTGGTTCTCAGTGATTCCCAGATCCCACTGTTTATCAAATATACCATATTTGGGTCAAATATTAATCCTATGCATGTGCTCTTCTCCTTTCTACCAACAACAACTGTCTGTACCTGAAATAACAATCATTTCTCCTGCACTCTTCTCAAAGCCATATGATTTACCCCATGACGCCTAGCTGATTGGATTGGAATGTACAACATGGCAATGAAACACAGGAATTCTGGTCAGTCTCTGTTGGATCCTTGAACTTGGAATAGAAAGTAGATTTAAAGTTGAGGCTGATGTAACCATAAGTGCATGAAAGTAGAAGAAAGATAACAAAACTTCTGTATGTGTGTGTGTATGTGTGGTGTGGGGAGAAGGAGAGAAGAGATGAACTTGAAACAGTGATAAAAGCCACAGTCAGTGTCTATTTGACCCAAGATGATGAGACAAGTAATCTGAGTTCTTGACCCTTCCTTTTCTTGAATCCCACCACATGACCCACGTCAGATTGCACTCACAGACTCCTCCAGTCTGACTGCCTCCTTTATTCAGGCAGTTCAAATTGAATCTCAACTTATTCACAGCACTTTGCACATTTTTAATAGCCCAGCCAGTAAAATGTAACTAAAATAATCATCTTCAGACTACAGGTTAAGCTTCATGAAAGCCTAGACAACGCCTGGCTTATTCTTCACTTTGCCCCTGGTATCCACCAAGTAAGAGGCCCTAAACAATTACTTGCCTTACTTGGGCAATTTCTTGACTCAGTGATCTCCCAGTTCTTGGTCAAGTTCAAGCTCCATTTTGCCAATGGCCCTTCCCTGGCTCCCTGAATTCACAGTGATGACCTACTTACTTTTACTAAACTACTCTGCATCAACTGTGGTCCACATTATTCACCCTGATCCTCAGTCACATGATGTCATGAATTCTTATTTCCCTACCATAGCTGTGTGTGCATACATGTGTGCACACACACATGTGTTAACAGTCCATACCACTGGTCAGAGCATAGACTAAATAAATATTTGCCTAACAAATGCAGCATGTATTCTAAATTTGCCTTTTTCTGACTCTGAGCCAGTCTTTGGCAGGAAATTAATAGTCTTCAAAGTCACAGCTTCAAACCATCAGGATACTTGGTGCTTAGTAGCAAGTGGCCTGAAAGAGTTAATGAGTCTGAGAGAATATAGTTTGGTTATTTTCAGGCCAAAATATTTGTCAATGGCCCAGTGAAACATGTGTTGTGCTACAGTGTCTGATTTTTCTTCCTGCTTCTTTTTTTTAAAATTTTCTTTACTTTATTGTGTTGGTTTTGCCATACAATGACATGAAACCGCCATGGGTATACATATGCTCCCCCTCCAGAACCCCCCTCCCTCCTCCTTCCTGATTCCCTCCCCCTGGGACATCTCGGTGCACCAGCCCCGAGCATCAGCCCTGGGCTGGCAATTGATTTCACATATGATAATTAACATGTTTCAATGCCATTCTCCCATATCATCCCACCCTTGCCCTCTTCCACAGAGTCCACGAGACTGTTCTATACATCTGCGTTCCTTTTGCTGTCTCGCATGCTGGGTTCTCGTTACCGTCTT
The DNA here is from genome assembly GCA_007570785.1 of Antilocapra americana. Classification (NCBI taxonomy): domain Eukaryota; kingdom Metazoa; phylum Chordata; class Mammalia; order Artiodactyla; family Antilocapridae; genus Antilocapra; species Antilocapra americana. The sequence goes on along the minus strand of ML663426.1, from coordinate 92,216 downwards.
TCTAAATTCCATATATATGTGTTAGTATACTGTATTGTTGTTTTTCCTTCTGGTTTACTTCACTCTGGATAATAGGCTCCAGTTCTGTCCACCTGAGTAGAACTGATTCAAATGAATTTTTTTAATGCTGAGTAATATTCCATTGTGTATATGTACCACAGCTTTCCTGCTTCTTTTGTGCCATAATAATTTTTCTATATGAAAGCTGCTTGAATTCAACTAAGAACTACTATGTTCATTTACATCGAGAAAGCAAAATTTAGATTGTAGGGTTTGGTTGATTTTAATGTTCTCTGAAACAAGGTCGATGGATAGTAAAATGCATATAGAATGGAAAACATGATCTATTGCTTTATGAATGGGTCAAATTTCCCCCTCAAAAGACTGCTCTAAATCCATAGAAAAGGCAGGAACGAAGATAAATGAAAAAAAATTCTGATGCTACTTAGGAGAACATATCTGAAAGTCTTTTCATCTTCTTTTTCCCTTTAAAATCAAAAATAGTCATGTGCCAAGCATCATTTTTCTTCATGAACCTAAGAACCTATACTAAAACTCGACAGGCTTTCACTTGCTAAATCACCCTCCCCATGCATTTATCTCAGCAGCTTAGTAGAGATGTTAACAAATAGGGCCAGGCTGCTTGTGTACTGCAGCTGTTTACTGAAAGCCTGTGGCATGGACTACACACAGCTTAAACCACAACTCGACCAAACGGACTTATAATTGAAGTTGAAAAGTCAAGGGCTGTGAAGATACCCCAAATCTCCCCCAAGTGCTCTGGCCTGAGACGCTTGATGTCTCCCTAGCAACTTGGGTCACCGAGGTACACACATATCCTCCATGTAGTAATTGCTTGTCTGCAGGAGCCGCCGAAAAATGAAAAGAAAGGACAGTTGAAATGAGGGGGAGAAAACCATCTAAGATCAATTCTCTTCTGAAATAAATTTCTTAGGAATTATAAGTCAAAAAGGAAGTTCTCCCTTAATCAGATTTCCAGTCATGTTCCCCTCCCCCCAAGGCCAATCTTTGGGACTATTTGCTCCCTAAGTACCCACAATGCTTAGCAATAGTTAGTATATGTTGGAGAAGATACTAGAAGAAATATCTGAGCATTGGATACAGCCCATTTGCTCTGCCACACTTAGTTCCTGACTGATAGCAAAGGATTCTTTTTTAATAACTCTGAATTTCCCATAGCCAGGCTGCAGACCTGTCTACAGCTGGGAATAGAGACTGACAAGGCTGCTTTCAGTTACAGATAGTCATGGGGTAACCATCTAGTGAACACCACCGAGGACAGCACAGATCCCTTTGCTGTAGTGCAGATGTTTTTGTGAAAATCTAACCCACCAGGGAGCTGAGAGTCAAAGCAGAATCCTTTGTTAAGAATCAAAATGATGAACCAACATCTCTAACCTGAACCAGGAAAATACACTCATTAAAAATAGAACATGTCATATTATCTACTTTCAGGGTTAACTTTTCCTCCAAACCTGAAAACATCCTCTGTGGCCAAACAGCTCCTGGTCTCCAACAGACCTAATGTCACAGCATCTGAATAGAGTCATGAGCACACAGAAGCCTGCATGTTTCCAATTTTACCCAAGGATATAGAGAAGGGAGAATTTACTGTTTTCCAAAAACTCACATATGCTCTCCTCATTCCCTTGTCTAGGAGATCTTCCCAACCCAAGGATCGAACCCTAATCTCCCACATTGCAGGTGGATTCTTTACCAGCTGAGTAACCAGGGAAGCCAAGAGGACCCTAAATATATAGAAGTATAGTAAGAGTGTGACAAAGGGCAATTTGGAGAAAGAGGTTTATGGGTTCAAATAAAAACAAATAAGCATATGAACAGAAAAGAATGACCGGAGCTCAGTTACTAAAAAATGTAGCTCATATTTTCCCATGTCCACTTTCTAAGAGTGTGGGTTAAAAGTAAAGTGCTATTCATTAAGTCGTGTCTGACTCTTTGCAACCATATGGACTATAAGCCAGCAGGCTCCTCTGTCTATGGAGTTTTCCAGGCAAGAATACTGGAGTGGATTGCCATTCCCTTCTTCAGGGGATCTTCCAGACCCAGGGACCGAACTCAGGGCTCCTGCAGTGAACACAGATTCTTTACCAATTGAGCCACCAGGGAAGCCCTAAGGGTGTGGGTACCCACAGAGAAAGAAAAACCAGCAGCAAACTAACCCTATGATTAGAAAGGTCACTCCTCCTTCAAATTTTGGGTAGCTCACCCCTCCTGAAGGCAGGCTCTAGCCACTTTCTCTTCCTGAGATTGGTTCTAACAGTAAACTTGTCACCTGCAATGGTGGCCTTTGAACCTAAATATCACTGTGAAGTGGTACCAGGTGCAAAGTTAGAAGAGCTTAGTACCTTTTACAGAAAAACAAGCCCACTAATCCCATCCTTCCATCCCAGATCACAGTTTATGGTGCAATGAAAACCAAAGTGTATTCCTGAAATAAACTCAAAAATAACTCCAGCAGAAAATGGGGGGGGTGTCTAAAAGGAGGGTAATGGAATTGATTATTATAATTTTTTTTGTTTATAAATTCTAGATGTCAATCTGTTGCTTGATGTTGAACTTTGTTATTTTTATCATTGTTTGTCAACTGCTTAAATTTTTTTAATTAATTAATTTTTCTTTACATTATCATGTTGGTTTTACCATACATTGGCATGAGTCCGCCATAGTTTTGAGTATTTTCTTCTTGATTGTTTCGAAATTGCAGCACTGTGTCCGACAATCAACCAGAGTCCTTAGAGTCTGGGTTCTGTTGCAGGCATCCCAGCTATAAAGGCCTTGGTTTGCAGAGGCCAAGCCACCTTCTCTATCCTAGAAGCAACATGTATTTAGTGCCTGGTTTGTGGTGGAAGGATTCAGGAGAGAAATCTGCGGCCACCTTTGCCACTTAAGGCAAAGTGGGCAAGTATGACACTTGGGCAAATATGACCTTTCCAGATCTCCCTCACTCATCTACAAAATGAAAGGTCTCCAGGGCTCTTCTAGCTTGAAATGTCTTGTGATCTACACTATTCTGACCAGGAGCATCCTAGTTCTTAAGAAAATCTAAATTTCTTGGAGAATCAAGGGGAAGACTTGGAGAAGATTTTCCAAGATATTTCTTAATATGAACCCCCAGTGGCTGCTTTGCAGGTTAAAGGTAAGTCCCCTAGGGCTCAGTTCTGCAGCATGGCCTGGGAGCTCAGCCAGTTAGCGGGAGAGAGAGAAAACATGGCCTGCCGCCCTTACAATAAGGGGCTCCCCTCAGTCCCTTTGTGCTCGGTCACTGTGAAGAGGGCAAGGTTCCCCTCCAAGTCTCACTCTTGGAAGTTCCCAGAGTGAGTAACTTGGGAGGGATGTCCCTTTGGTTGAGTGGCATTGTGTTAATCTTCAGTCCAAACGGCAAAATGTGTGGCCTCTTAGCAATGGCTTCCTCATTGGCCTCCAGACTTGAGGCCATGCTTTCTTCACACCATCCTGTACATGGCTAATGGGTAAATATCCATCCCTGAAATATTTTCACCTTCTCAAAGTCCTGCTCAAGACTAGTACTGGCTCCCAAATGCCTGTAGGACGAGGCTCCTGTATCTGTCTTCCCCACCACTCTGTGAGGTGGCTGAGGGCATTGGCCAAGCCATAATATCTTGAGAATCACCACATAAACCATCCACCACCATTCACAGCAACTGAACACAGGAAGCTGGAATAGGTGATGAGCCTGTTGACCTAATGGGTGGATTACAGCTAATTTTCCTTTTCTCTGTTTTGCTAATCACTATTCCAGTAATGAAAAAGCAAAAGAAAACAGATTGTCTTCTTAGAATTCAAGGTAATGTCTTTTGCTTTTCACTTTCAACTCAAGAGCTAAATCTAGATACCAGCCATGCATAAGGCAGTACACATGCATCGTGCTAGCTTTGGAGGGGCTTCTAGACCATTCAAGGATGTGGCAAATAAAGAAGCAATGATGCCATAGGAAAAATGTGGCAATAGCTTTAAGAGTGGTCCCAGCAAAATGTCAAAGGGGTTCAGAGGAGAGGAGGGAGTGGGCCCATAGCCACAGTAGAAGATGTCTTCTCCTCAAAAGCTGATAAGGATGAAGGACCTAGGTTATTCTTCCCCCAAATTAACACATCTCAAAAGATGCTTGGTTTGATTGTGGGCAAGTACAAATGAATTGCAGTTATGATAAAAACTGCTTTTCAATGCTGCCTAATTATTCTGCATCACAGTAACAATTTGACATCTTGTCTAACATGTCAGAAAACCTTGATGGGAATTTGTATTTTATTTCAGAAGTGCTCTGCTCACTGAGCATGGCTCTCCACTCACGACTTTGAAAATAAGCTAGATGAAATGTGCTCTAGGCTGCAAAAAATGTATTTGCAATTGGGTGACTTGGTAAGCTGGAAATCAAAACACACCATGCCATGGTAAGAAATGGTAGGTGTCCAAGCTAGTCCATCATAAATCCTATTCAAGTCGCCCTTATCATCACACAAATGTGCCCAACTCTTTTCCCTTTGATCCAAACAGTCATTCTGGAAGTTAAGCAAAACAGATGTTGCTATCCACGTGTCCCAGATGAGGAAAGACTCAAAGAAGGTTAAATGCCTTGCCCAAAGTCCAGCAGTAAGTAATGAGAGGAATTTGGGGGAAAAATACTATGCCTTTTACTGAAGCTAGTCCAGTTACAGTATAACTGGTGACAAAGCATTCCTTCTCTTTTCCTCTTGCCCTGGACTAGAACATACCCAAGTCTTCAGGACGAGATACAAGAGAGAGGGGGAAAGGACAGCTCCCCAGTCTGGCAGAAATGAGTGGTCCTTCTGCCCTAGAGCACCTGAACTGAAGGTTCCAGAGTCATTACTCTTGTCTGGAAGCTTGGTGGGTGACCCCACACACACCACCACCACCAAGGGCTTGGAGTCTACGGAAGTCGAGGTCTGCCTGCTCTGGGCTACAAAGTACAAACAGGAACTGAAGTCACATCAGACACTCACAGAAAGCTGCAAAGTGGGACATTTGAGGATTTGGGGCTGCAACTTGGGCAAGAATTCTCTTTCACCCAGCTTCCCACTACTTCATAGGAGCATGCCCTAGCACCCTGCATCATCCCTCATTGCCTGCATGGCACTTTTCAAGAGATGGTACATGGGAGGATAAATTAGCTTCTCATGACTCGAAAAGAATCATGGGCCAAGTTCAAACTATGTTTCTCTTATTGGCCTTCTTCCAAACCTGCCAACTTATCTAAGGCTAAGAGTACCCGAGTTTTGGGGGCAGGGAGACTAATGGGTGAAAAATAAAAATTATGTAGGTGGCCTTAGTTATTTCTGTAATTCTGCTGATAAAAATGAACATACAGTACAATTACCTTTTGTTAGTTACAGTTCTGAGTTTCATCACATGTATACTTTGCAGACTTATCATCACTATCTATCCAACCTCACGCTACCCCTTCTAAGTCACACCTGCCCCCCTACTCCTAACTCCTCACAACTGCTTTGTTCTACATCACCATAGTTTTGGCTTTTTAATAATGTCACATAATTGAGATCAATGGAGCCAAGTGGTGTGTGCATCTTCTGGATCCGCAGCAGGTACATTTGCAGGCCCTGGCTGGGCTGAGGGTTTAAGAAATACTTGCAAAGACAGTCTTTCCACTAATTTAGCTGAGCGCCGAAGAACTGATGCCTTCGAACTGTGGTGCTGGAGAAGAGTCTTGAGTCTTTTGGACTGTAAGGAGATCAAACCAGTCCATCCTAAAGGAACTCAGTCCTGAATATTCATCAGAAGGACTGATGCTGAAGCTGAAGCTCCAATACTTTGGCCACCAAAGAACTGACTCATTGGAAAAGACCCTGACACTGGGAAAGACTGAAGGCAGGAGGAGAAGGGGACGACAGAGGATGAGATGGTTGGATGGCATCACCAACTCAATGGACATGAGTTGGACCAAAAGAAAATGACATTAAACCATCAGTGTGCTTCAGAGTTAGCCCTAATGCAGGCTTCTGTTGTAGAGAGACTATTTAGCCCAACACACTTGATAGAAAGCATGAAGAGTGGGGAAGGAAATATGACAGTCAACTGCACAAAACATTAAAGCACCAAGATTAAATGAGATGGAGGGGCAGGGTATACAGAGATGGGCAAGAGGAGAAAGCCCAAAAGCAAGCTCTATGGAACCCTACCATTTAAGGATCAGTTACAGGAGGACAAGCCTGTAAGGGAGGTGTAGAAAGAGTAGTCAGTGAGGACGGAGAAAGAAGAGAAGGCAGAATCAAATAAACCAAAAATATAGAACAGTCGATGGTGTTAAGAGATCAAATGAGATGATAAAAGAGAAGACCATTTTATTGGGCAACACAGGAGGTCACTGGCAAACTGGACAAGAATAGTCTCAATGGAGAGAGGACTAGAAAGGGATGAGGAGAGAATGGGGAAAGAGCAAGTGTGGGTGGCAGTACAGACATCTTCGCGGAAATGTAATCTCCTTGCCAAAACTTTTTAGTAGTTCACTTCCTGCCCACTACTTAAAAAGGCCTTTCCCCTAGCAAGATCACAGCAGTTCCAGGATGCAAATAACAGGTGTCCAGAAAAAGGAGGCTAGGTGGCAAGCTCTTAGCCTAAGCACTGCTGGCTTCCATAGCCCCAGAGAGCCAGGACTTCTCTGCCCATGCTGCCCTCTGTCCACGGCTGAGAGCCTGGCACAATCTTGCCCGCTCCACTCCATCCATTATTAATGAAATCACTGCAATCAAAAAAGAGTTAGGGAGAGTTTGGAAGGCATCAAGTAGGAATTGCAACAAAATACTCTGGGATTCGATGAGGAATTTTTAAATGAAATATCCAAATACAAATTTCTCCCCAAGAGATGCTCTGATTTGAGGCTGAGCTTGATGTACTTTGGGGCTTCCCTGATAGCTCAGTCAGTAAAAAATCTACCTGCAATGCAGGAGACCCTAGTTCAATTCCTGGGTTGCAAAGATCCCCTGAAGAGATAGGTTACCCACTCAGCTATTCTTGGGCGTCCCTTGTGGCTCAGCTGGTAAAGAATCCGCATGGAATGTGGGAGACCTGGGTTCGATTCCTGAGTAGAGAAGATCTCCTGGAGAAAGGAAAGGCTACCAACGCCAATATTCTGGCCTGGAGAATTCCATGGACGGTATAGTCCATAGGGTCACAAAAAGTCAGACACAACTGAGCGACTTTCAAGTCGATGTACTTCCAAGAAACTGTCTAATTATAAATTAGGTCCTACTCCTAGATGCCTAGGTAAGTTTCCCATGCAGAACACAATGCAGTCTTTTCTGCCCTTCTCCTCCTGTGGGCTGGGGTTCAGAGCAAGGGAAATGCCAGAGAGGTTACAATGAGAAGCCTGTCCACTAGGCATTGAGAGGCATTTGCTGAGGTTTCCCAAATCATGGGCAGGCAGGGGATGGGGGGGGGAGTGGCTTAAGTGTAATTTTCATTATACTTTGTTTTTAAAGGAGAAGAAAGAGGAGAAGAAAGGCTGGCGCTTAAAGTAAAAGCTAAAGTTGCTCAGTTGTGTCCGACTCTTTGCGACCCCATGGACTATACAGTCCATGGAATTCTCCAGGCCAGAATACTGGAGTGAGTAGCCTTTCCCTTCTCCAGGGGATCTTCCCAACCCAGAGATCAAACCCAGGTCTCCCGCATTGCAGGTGGATTCTTTACCAGTTGAGCTACAAGGGAAGCTCAATTTAGAGTATTTCCTAAAACAAAACCCAAAAGTCTGATGAAGATTTGCATGCTTGGTTGAGAGAGTGCCAGGAAATAATGAATCTGGACCTAGATTGGCGGCCTGTTGAGATTGCCAAAGCTGGCAGGGATTGAACCCACATGACCTGAATTGAAAGGTGAAGTCTCAGCCACTGGATGCCAGGGAAAGTCTCTCAGGTCTTTAACCAGCAGTCCCTTGATACCAGTGCCTGAAACTAAGGAGCACCAGACCGAGCTTCAACCTGCATCCTGTAGCCATCTGTCAGAACTCTTCTCTGAGTAACTCACTGGCCCAAAGAATGAGGTCTCCTCACCAATGGCACATCCAAAACAATAGTCTCCAAGCCTGGTCAGTCCTTTCCCTGCCAAACCTTGCGATTCTCATCTAGCTTTCATTTACCAGCTGCTTCTTGTGTGCCTGGCATGGGGAGAAAGGGCTCTACAAAGAATATCTCATTTCACCCATGAAACAACATTTAGAAGCTGGTATTATTATTCTCTGCATTTCTTAGACGAGCCAATTGAGACTGTGAAGATGAGCCATCTGCCCCAGGCTATGTATGTAGTAAATATTCAAGCTAAGACCCCAGCACACCCCATACCTGCATCCCCTCCTTAGGAGCAAAATGCCTGCCAGAGTCAATAAGTAGTTTCAGACTCAATAATCAATAAACCAGAGTCAACAAGTAGTCAATAAGGAGGTAAATAAGTTTCTGGGCTTACCTCCACTGAGAAACGTGCCCCACAAAGGACACACACAAAGCTCTGCATACCACTTTGACAAAGAAAGGGAAATTTTTGAGGCAACCTAGGAGCCTTGACCCTAGGTCAGCTGTGAATCAGCCACAGCTCTGGCTCCAAAACTACCTAGTCATTTGAGCAATGAGATAATGTCCTCTTTGGTCTTTTCCCCTGGCTTCCTCAGAAAAGCCAGTATGAAGAAATAGTCCATTTCATTTGCCCGTTTCAGAGCTAATTCTTCCAATCCATAGAAAGAACGGTCTCAGCATTGGACCTCACAAGACAAATCTCTGGATAGTTAATTATAAATCCATTCTTAACTGGTCTCAACGGTATTTTCCATCTCCTTAGTTCACAATGGGGGAAAAAAGAAAAGAAAAAAAAACACACCACTGCAAGAAATACAAAACTGGGTAAAATTCCTCATTATACTGCTTGGTTGTACATGGTGCTCTTCAAGTATTTTGCTTGCTTGTTTTGCCTTTCAAACATACAACTTTTCATCTTCAAGTTTGCTCCAGGTCATTTACAAGATGAAAAATTTTTATTTGAGTCTGACAGTTTCTGCAAACATTAGACCAGCCAAGATTCTACATAGTTCATGAAATTTATATCAACTTGACCTAAAAGTCCAGTGCAGGGGAGGTAAATCTCACCTATTCTCTCACATTGACTCTAAACCCTGTGTAATAATCACACTATGGGATTTTGTGGGTTAGGGTGGGTTTTTTCTTTTCTTTTCTTTTTTTTTTTTGCATCCCTGTGGTCATGAGAGGGGAAAGCTGATCAAACACTAGGTCACCTGGTCCTCTCTGGGGCATCAAAATGGGCTTTGGAGCTGTGCATGAGGGTGTTATTGGATCACTTCCACATCCCATAGCCAGTGAGTGAGTGATGAGGGACCCTCCTGTGACCCCAGGTGGAATGTGTAGTAGGGCCTGGCCAGCTCTTTTTGTGTAGGCTGTGCATAGCTCATTCTGGTCAATGTGACTGTCTTCCTACACGTGGGAACATAAGCCCTACAATTAAGGTTCTATCTCAACATTTCACTAAACTAAGAGAGTATGAACTTACAAGATACAGCTTCCAGTGAAAAGCACATAAAGTAGGCATTGCTGAAGCTTTATTATCTGACCTACTGAGCAGTAGGTATATGTCCAAAATAGCCTGGTTAACTACAAGGTATGCAAACAGTCACAGAGCCACCAGAGTAAAAGAAGGAAAAAGTCAAACACCTAAGTGGATCTTCATTATGGCTCAAGTGCGAGTGTGCTAAGTTGCTTCAGTTGTGTCTGACTCTTTATGACCCCATGGACCCCAGGCTCCTCTGTTCATGGAATTCTCCAGGCAAGAATACTGGAATGGGTAGCCTTCCCTTCTCCAGAGGATCTTTCCAATCCAGGGATCAAACCCACTTCTCTTATGTCTCCTGCATTGGCAGATGGGTTCTTCACCACTAGTTTGACCTGGGAAGCCCCATCATGGGGTAGTCTTATTCAAATTCTAATCGCTTTAGCAAAGACCATCACTGAAAAGGGGAGGAAGACAGGAGAGAGAACTTCACTACTGAGAATAACTCTGATCCACAGGATTGGCACATACTGACTGCCTAAATGAACTTTTCAAGAGCAACAGTGCCTGAGATAGTCTATAGGGAGATGCCTGAGGTCATTCACAGAAGGAGGCTGGATTTTTATTTTTCCCATCTCCTAGGCATTAGATACATTACAGGGAATACATTTACATCATTTCATTCAGTCCACACAGAGCCCCATGAGGTAAGCATCATGGTGCTCATTCCACTGATTCAGCAAACAACTACTTGTGGAATGCCCACATGTGCCAGACACAGACGTTCAGAGTAATAACGAACTGACCTATGGTCACACAGCCATTAAGTGGCAGAGCTAGGCATTGAATCCATGTAAATTTGACGTCGAAGTCTACACATTTTCCATAAAACTATATTCCCATTCCAGCTTCCGTGGTACTCCGTTATTCAAAATCTCTGTACTTGACATTGCCATCCTCAGAATTAATCAAAGCTAATTTGTGGTTTTCTCCTCCCTATCTCCTCATTAAGAAGCCCCTTTCAACAAAGAATAGGAAGCAATGCTAATTAAGCTCTTAGACTGAAAGCACATGAAAACTGAGGCTGTGGAGAAAGAGGATGGAGACTAACGGACAGGAGTTCTGGTCCTCCTTGCCATTTAAGGCATGTGTGACCTTGGGCCAATCACTCTTTGTTAATAAATTTTTGTCTTCTCATCTGTCTCATTGGAGAAAAAGATGAATGGTTCTTCACAAGGATTATAAGGTTATGATGGGTGCCTATAAACTGTGTTCAGCATTTCATTAAGCCTAAGGGAAATGGGTTAAACCTAAGCCCAGATAACCAACGATGGTGTGATCACTCATCTAGAACCAGACATCCTGGAGTGTGAAGTCAACTGGGCCTTAGGAAGCATTACTACAAACAAAGATAGTGGAGGTGATGCTGTGAAAGAGCTGTGTTCAATATGCCAGCAAATTTGGAAAGCTCAGCAGTGGCCACAGGAATGGAAAAGGTCAGTTTTCATTCTAATCGCAAAGAAAGGCAATGCCAAAGAATGTTCAAGCTACTGCACAATTGCACTCATCTCAGATGCTAGCAAAGCAATGCTGAAAATTCTCTAAGCCAGGCTTCAACAGTATGTGAACTGAGAATTTCCAGATGTGCAAGCTGTATTTAGAAAAGGCAGAGAAACTAGAGATCAAATTGCCAACATCCGCTGGACCATAGAAAAAGCAAGAGAATTTCAGAAAAAAACATCTACTTCTGCTTCATCGAGTATGATAAAGCCTTTGACTGTGTGGATCACAATAAACTGGAAAATTCTTAGAGGGATGGGAATACTAGACCACGTTGCCTGCCTCCTGAGAAAGCTGAATGCAGGTCAAGAAACAACAGTTAGAACTATACATGGAACAAAGGATTGGTTTCAACTAGGGAAGGGAGTACATCAAGGCTGTATATTGTCACCCTGCTTATTTAACTTAAATGCAGAGTACATTATGTGAAATGCTGGACTGGATGAAGCACAAGCTGGAATCAAGATTCCTGGGAGAAATAATAACCTCAGATACTCAGATGACACAACCCTTATGGCAGAAAGTGAAGAGGAACTAAAGAGCCTCTTGATGAAAGTGAAAGAGGAGAGTGAAAAAGCTAGCTTAAAACTCAAAATTCAGAAAATGAAGATCGTGGCATCCGGTCCCATCACTTCATGGCAAATACATGGGGAAACAATGGAAACAGTGAGAGACTTTTTTTTCTTGGGCTTCAATATCACTGCAGATGGTGATTGCAGCCATGAAATAAAAAGGTGCCTGCTCCTTGGAAGAAAAGCTATGACCAACCTAGACAGCATATTAAAAAGCAGAGACATGACTTTGCTGACAAAGTCTGTATTTAGTAGAGTTTATTCAGCATTTATCTAGTAGGTCAGATATTTCAAATCATAGAAGGCACAGGGAAATTAATTAAAGATGTCCTTGGTGATGAAAACTTTTGAAATCACTAGACTAGATCATCTCCAAGGGCCCTTCTAGCCTGAACATCCTCTAAAGCACTCCTGAGTAGCCAGTAGATCACAGGCTTCATCTTAGAGCCAGGCAGGCTAATTTCAGGATAAAAGATTAAAAAGCAGCTTCTGTGTTGCTTCTTCTCAAATATGCTTAGATATTAAATTTTTTAGTGACTGAAAAGCAGTGGCAATTTTCTCACTGGTATTATTCTATTTGGGAAAGGGGTAATCTAAAATTTGAAGAATAAACATTTCCCACCATCCTACTGCCACCATGGGATTAATAAAGCCATTTTAATTTTTAAAACCATCTGTCCCTTCTTTCCTTCCTTCTGGTCCTATGTATTGAATGTGTCTACTATTTATGCCATACACAGTCTTCCTTTGCCCAGCCTAGCCTCCCACAGAAGGTATTCGTCACTGATGCTCTAAGGATGCTGCTCCTGTTAGTGGCAGGAGGGCTGAGATGGGGTATTAAGTGTACAGAGGCTGCCCACTCTGAGAAGTCAAGATTGCACCTGCAAGGAACAGCCCAGGAAAAGGTAGCTACCATATTCAGAAATGCAGACACCAAGGATAGACGGGGAGTATCAGGGAAGGCTTGGACTTTCAGTCCTTCCATCTTTACATCCAAAGTGGCATTCTTCACTACTGCAAGAGGAAACGTCTCTGGGACACGCACTGAGCCATCTGAATCAAAGTCCTGTTAAGTCATGAAGATGATTTGTATAAGGACCACTCCTCTGCTCCCCCAGCAACTCATGTGATGAGTACCTCTCCCTTAGCCTCTGCCAGCTTGTGTGATGAGGGTAAATCACAGGTCACGACAAAAGAGATAGATGGCTACAGATCATTCAGGCAGTGGAGTAGTCCCAAGGAAGCCAGTTCAGTTCAGGGTTCTTGCCAGCTCTTTGCACAGAAGGGATTGTTCCTAGTAGAAAGGATCAGCCTACCCAGGGCTCTTCATTAGGATGCTTCTCAACACCACTTGCCAATAGAAGTGATTAACCCTTTATCCAGAAAGGATCCAGAAACTGAGATGTGTGTTGGTGAGTATGTTTCCAATTAAGCGATTACATAGGAACCAAACTAATATGTGGAATGCATTGAACAGATCGGGTGGAGTAGAGAGAAATGAGGTCAGAAATAGTTTTATATTGAGAATAAGCAAAGAGAGCATCCTATATGTGGGCAGAGTGAGTGTGGGTTACACCCAGAGAAGCTTGGTTGACATCATAAGATTCCCAGGCAACAATAGAAGACTATTACCTAACTGGATGATGCAGGTAAGATGACAATTCCACCTTCCAGGTGCATATTCCATTGCATTTATGTAAGACTACTATTTATTTTTTTCAGTTGATTTACTTAGGAATGGACTCCCCCTCAGGTAAAGAGGTAGAGTCTTTAAAAGCAATGGTCAGGCACCAGATTCAATGATTTCAAATTCTGGCTCTGCCACTCACTCTCTGTGTAACCTTGGGAAAGTTACCTAAGAGTGCCAAGCCTCAGTTTCCCCATCTGTCAGGTGGATATAATACCTCTCTTGCAGAGTTCTGGTGAAGATCAGATCCCAGTGCAAAGGTAGCATGACGACTGGCTAATATTCTATTCATGGTGACTATTTGTTATGAATTATTAGTGCCAGAGCAATGGACGGAAGACTGAAATATGGCCTGAATTTAGTAAATGTTTGGCTTCATAGAGCCTGGAGAGAAAAGAACCCCTGCATCTTGATTGGCATCCACTGGGCAATTGAAACTAATAAGCAATTATTTATGGTCCCAATTCTACTTATAAATTGTTCGAGGAGGATAAAGTGTTCAACAGTTGGAAGTGAAAGAACTCAGTGAGTTGGACTTCTACAGAGTAATTTAGCAAGAAACTCAGGGGTTTCCTTTGTTGTGCAGAAGCTTTTAATTTTAATCAGGTCCCATTTGTTTATTCGTGCTTTCATTTCTGATATTCTGGGAGGTGGGTCATAGAGGATCCTGCTTTGGTTTATGTCGGACAGTGTTTTGCCTATGTTATCCTCTAGGAGTTTTATAGATTCTGGGCTTATGTTTAGATCTTTGATCCATTTTGAGTTTATCTTTGCATATGGTGTTAGAAAGTCTACAAGCAGTAAATGCTGGAGAGGATGTGGAGAAAAGGGAGCCCTCTTACACTGTTGGTGGGAATGCAAACTAGTACAGCCACTATGGAAAACAGTGTGGAGATTCCTTAAAAAACTGGAAATAGAACTGCCATATGATCCAGCAATCCCACTGCTGGGCATACACACCGAGGAAACCAGAACTGAAAGAGACATGTGTACCCCAGTGTTCATCGCCACATTATTTACAATAGCCAGGACATGGAAGCAACCTTGATGCCCATCAACTGACGAATGGATTAGAAAGCTGTGGTACAGACCACTGGACTAAAGATGGCGGAGGAATAGGACGGGGAGAACACTCTCTCCCCAATAAATATACCAAAAGAACTTTTAAAGGCTGAGCAAACTCCAAAAAACAGGAACTGAAGGCTGGCAGAGGACATCGGGCATCTGGAGAGGCGACCCATTGCTGACGTGAGGAGGTAGGACAAAAGAAAGAAAAGAAAAAAAAAAGTAGAGGGAGAGACAAAGAGCTGGGGACGGGTTCCGTCCCGGAAGGGGAGTCTGGAATAAAGAGGAAAAAAAAAAAAAAAAGAGGAGAAAGGTTTCCGAATACCAGGGAGCATTCTCTCTGACAGATCTGAGGTGGATCTTGGAGAGCAATATACCTGAGAGCAGAAGCAGATTAATAGTTAAGCCCTGCAAGGTTCGTCTCTGGCTACAAGACACAGTCGAGCAGCAGCACAGCCGAAGCGGACTGCTCCTGCTCAGGGAGGGGCGGGCCGCGGGCTCAGGGAACGGAGCAGCCTGAGGGGCCTAACCTTCCAGGAAAAGCTCCCCACCCCCCCAGGCCCGTGCACAAAACAAAGGGCGGTGAGGAGTCAACAGAGAGGCTGGGCAGCTGCAGGCTGCAGACCGGCCCAGCCCCCGCCTGAGAGCAGTGGGCATAACCCAGCCCCGGGGAGGCTAACCAAGACTTCTGGGGATTCTGGACAGACTGGTGCTGTATACACCTTAGAAGGAGTGCTCAGCTGCACGAGCGGCCGGGCCGGGGGAGAGGAGAAGCCCCACTCCCCAACTGTGCTGGGCGGACGACAGAGAGCCTGAGCAGAGGGGGC
>ML663426.1:24490-71926 GCA_007570785.1 Antilocapra americana | reverse complement strand
GAAGTATATGTAAACCCATGGTGATATTATGACAATGTATGGCAAAAACAATTTAAAAAAAAAAGAGAAAAAAAGAAAAAAAAAAAAGAACCACTGGACTAGAAGAATAATCCTGTGTATTAGTCAAGCACTTGCTTGAACTACAAGGAAAGCGCAAGGGTTTGCACTGATGTTATTGTACACCATGTAAATTAATGTGTATTTATTCAGTGCTGGATTCTTTAATTAGAATTAAATGTACACATTTTAATTAGAGTCCCCCCCCAAAAAAAAGAAAGCTGTGGTACATATACACAATGGAATACTACTCAGCATTTAAAAAAATTCATTTGAATCAGTTCTACTCAGGTGGACGGAACTGGAGCCTATTATCCAGAGTGAAGTAAGCCAGAAGGAAAAACAACAATACAGTATACTAACACATATATATGGAATTTAGAAAGATGGCAGCCAACACCCTGCATGGGAGACAGCAAAAGGAACGCAGATGTATAGAACAGACTCGTGGACTCTGTGGATGAGGGCAAGCGTGGGATGATATGGGAGAATGGCATTGAAACATGTTAATTATCATACGTGTAATCAATCGCCAGCCCAGGATTGATGCTAGGGGTGGTGCACTGAGATTTCCCAGGGGGAGGGAATTGGGAGGGAGGAGGGAGGAGGGTTCTGGAGGGGGAGCACATGTAAACCCATGGCGGTTTCATGTCATTGTATGGCAAAACCAACACAATAAAGTAAAGAAAATTAAAAAAAAAAAAAGAAAGAAAGAAAGTCAGGGGTGATCGAAAGACCTGGAAGTCTGTTCTGCTTCCATTTAACCTCTTTGAATGACAATTTCCACATCTGGAAAGAAGATATAACAGTTTCTGCCTGATTATTTCAATGTACTTTTGTAAAAATCAAATGAGATACAGATCCATATACACCGTAAAGAATTTCACAGTGGGAAGCATGCCGTTATCACAGACATCATCATTTTTAACTGGTCCTCCAATCCTCTCAAATGTTTTTTACCTGTCACATGAACTGCCAACACCCCCTTCCTCTGCAAAGTATTCATCCTTAAGAGCTGAACCATTTTCTGGGTAGAAACAGTGTCATAAAATACGTCATGATCACAGAAAATGTCTGGAGAACCGGGATGCTCCTGGCTTTTCCTGTGTGATCTCTGACAACTTTCAGAGTGTGGGAACAAAACTGCATAGAGGACAATGCACACCAACAGACCATTTTTTGTATTGCAAGCCCATGTGGCCATAGGACAAATCTGAATCGCTTCATTACACCAGCATGGTTAAAAGAGTTCCCTGCAACATCACCTCTCCTCAGTTATTTTTTCCAACTTATTTTTTAAATTGTATTTGTTTAGTTAGTTTTATTTTTGGCTGTGCTGGGTCATCTTTGCTATGCATATGGGCTTTCTCTAACTGCTGTGGGTGTGGGGCTACTCTTTGCTACAGTGTGAGGGTTTCGCACTGTGGTGGCTTCTCAGTTCGGATCATGGCTCAAGGGCATGCGGGCTCAGTAGTTGTGACACATGGGCTTAGCTGCCATGTGGCATGTGAAATTTTCCCAGATTAGAGATGGAAGGGACCTCTGCATCACCAGAGAAGTCCCTCCCCCACCCCACTTTAGAGTTAACCACTTTACTGTCACCATTTCCTAATTCTTCAGTTGTGCAATTTGCATGGCAAGCTTTAAAAAAACAAACAGCAAGTGAGATAATACTATAAAGAATGCACAGCCAAGTATGCATAGATGATCAATGGAAGGATGAATAAATGATGATTGGAAACTTCTAGTAACTCTAGGGTTTTTTTTTTTCACATTAGTGCCAGAGGTTGAAATGGGAAAGAGGAAACTTGTTTTCCAGTTCTAGATAAGAGATGCATGTAGAAAGGACATGGCTCTAAAATCAGATGGGTTTATGGTTAAATCCCAAGTCTTGAACGTAGTAGTTGTGTGTCTTTGACCAAATCATTTTAGCCTCTCGGAATCTTAATTTCCACATCTCAGTGACCATTAGGAGTAAATTAAAAATACCATTCCAGTGCTTGGCACATGTAAGATGTTTACAAGTGCTAACTTATCAATTATTTGCCTCTCTTGATGAGAAAGACCTATAAATTGTGCTGGAGTAATTTCTGTGTGTATAATGAATATCATGAATCTAAATGTCCTGAATGCTTAAAGATGTGATACTTGGAGAGGACTAAATAATAAATTCATCAAAAATGATTTCAAATCATTTTGATCATGATCATAAGACAACTACAGGTCTGTTTAGGCTTTCTGTTCATCCAAAATTCAGATGTTCATGTTCTAACCCTCTGTAAGAATGCAACTATATTTGGATATGAGACCTTTAAAAAGGTAACTGAGATAAAATGAAGTCATTAGAGTGAGGCCTTATGGCTTCCCCAGTGCCTCAGTGGTAAAGAATTCACTTGCAATGCAGGAGACCCAGATTTGATCCCTGGGTTAGGAAGATCCCCTGGAGAAGGAAATGGCAACCCACTCCAGTATTCTTGCCTGGGAAATCCCATGGACAGGGGAGCCTGACGGGCTAGAGTCCATGGGGTCATAAAGAGTCAGACATGGCTAAAATGACTTAGCACACATGCACGTAGTGAAGCCTTAATCCACTATGACTGGCATACTTATAAGAGGAAATTTGAGCTCAGATATGTACTCACAAAGAGGAAAGACGACATGAGGACATGGCCATGGCCATCTACAAGGCAAGGAAAGAGGCCTCATGATGAAATCAACCTTGCTCATGCCTTGATCTTAGGCTTCTAGCGCCCAGAACTATGAGGGTAAAAAGGTCTGTTGTTTAAACCACTCATGGTATTTTTTAACAGCCTAGCATATTAATACAAGGGCTTACCAGACAGAGAGGGCACGCATTTGGGTTTATTAACTCTGTCACGCTAACTGGAGTACCAGTCAATACCTATACACACTTCAGTGCAGTTCCATAGAAAAGCTTTCAAAAAGGATATTGAGACTAAAAGTAAGGGGATGATGTTATTCTTGACCTTTTCAAAAAACTTAGTGAGGGTGGTGACTGAGGGTGCAGACAGTCAAAAAGAATTGCAGACAAGGAGCACCTTTGAGTGCCCAACTTGGACGTGGCAGTCAAGACTCCAGGAATGAAACAACAGAGAAATCCTCTAGCACTGAGGCCTTTGGGAGAATGTCTTGGAGGAAGAGAGACCAGCTTTGCAGGAGCTTGATAAACATTTGGTTTTATCAAGTGTCACAATGTTCCAGTGCCTTCTACACGAGCTGGACAATCAGTAGAGGGCTCTTACTAGCTCCACACTTAGACACTGAGACAAAATCCACCCTGGATCTTACAACTCTTGCACATAAGAGCTGAAAGCAGACTTCCCCGTTTGTCTTTTATATGTCAATCAACAAACTTACAGCAAGAACTCCCACTGTCAAAAACTGAACTCCTAACATGGCTAGGAAAGAGAGACGCCTGGAATACTGATTGTCTCTACCACTGGAGGGGACTGCATTTTGTCTGGTATGAGATGAAGTTGACTATATGCTTACCCATGCTCCCACCAGCAGTGGAACCAGTAATAAGAGAACTACTGCTCTTACTACAAAATTACTGCAATATGAGGCAGAATGGGTGAATTGATAAAAAAAGAGAGGGAGAACCATATTTAAGGACACAATAATCCTATTAGATAGACATTAGTAATTCCAGTGGACAGATGAAGAAATTCTGTCAGTAGCTGTGCCAGGATGAGAGCCAAGATATTTTTGGCACTGAAGATTGTGATCTTTATACTACAGCCTTGCTACAGAGGTCAAGAGTAGGAAATTACATCTAGTTGAGGAGATCTGGGAAGATGTCGTATTTCAGCTTGACCTTGAAAAAGCCTAAGGGCTACCATGGCAAATTACCACAAACTAGGCAGGTTAAAACAACAGAAATTTATTTTCACAGCTCTGGAGGTGAAGCCCAAAATCAAGGTTCAATCTCCTTCTAAAGGCTCTAGGGAGTAATCTTTCCCTGCCTCTTCCTATCCTCTGGTGGTTGCAACAATCCTTGGTTGGCCTTGGCTTTTAGCTCCATCACTTCAGCCTCTGCCTTCAACTTCACATGGCTTTGTCCACATGAGTTTGTGACTCTGTGTTTTCAACAACTTTTACTCTTGATTTATATATTGTTTTGTTTTTCTTTTATTTACTTTTTTAAGATTTTGATTTTTCAGTGACTTCTTATAAGGACACCAGTCATTGGATTAGGGTCCACCCTATTCCAGTTTGATCTCATCTTCACTAATTGCATCTGAAGAGAACCTATTTTCAAATGAGATCACATTCTGAGGTTCCAGATGGACATGCATTTTAGGGGAACAATACTCAGAATGAATGACACACGTTTAGCAGACAGATAGGAGAGGAAGCTTCTGAAGTCTGGGGGAAGAAACAGCACGGGCAAAGGTGCAGAAATAGTAAAACATGGAAGTTGTTTGGAGAATGGTAACTGGTTTGCTTTGGCAAGAAAAGATGTAGAGCTATAGTGATAGGTTGAGGTCAGCCTAAGACAGACCTAGAGTGAGTCCCGTGGGGAGGACATGTACAGATGTCGCTTCAAAGGCTTGATTAAAGTCTTTGTTGCCTTCAAAACGCAGAAAGAATGCTCAGCCAATAGCCTTCTGCATTTGGTGGGTGTGTGTTTTCATTCTGAAAGCAGCAGCAGTAGCAATAGCAGAGAGCAATTTATATGCACAATCTTCTCCTCCCTCTCCCCAAGACTACAGGAAGATGTTGAAAGTATTAAAGGGGGAGATGTATGGAGTAAAAGCCACATTCTTCTCCATTACACAGGGTCATTGGAACGTGTGTTTCCATAATTTCAACATGACAAATAGCCAGGGATGCTCCACTACAATTCAGGAATGCACTGTATCAGTGAGTGTTCTGCAAATGGCCTCACATATCAAACGGGTGTATTTTGGGAATATAATTCCAAAACACAGAGAAGAAATCCATTAAAAGTATTGTTTTCCTCCTTTAGGATGTAATTCATTTGAGACTCAATAGTTAGCCTTTGTTTGATATTACATATAAAAGTAATAATACAAGTCACAAAAGAATAAGGCTAACCAATAAGTACCATTTTCAAGGGCCTACTATGTCCCATACTTCATACTCACATTCTATGTAATACTCACAAAATATTTACCAGTACTTAAACTCCGTTTTACAGATGATAGGAGTGAGGTTCATAACAGTTCAAAACAGTCAAGCAACAGGGCCAAAAATTCAAATTCTATGCTTGTTTCATCTCTCTTCTTTTTTCACTGTACAACACTAACTTTAAAATCTTCTAAACATCTGCCTTTAACTACATTTAACCAGCACACCGCATTTCTAGAAAAGCATTGCATCTGCTCTTTCATACAATTTCAATTTTCAATAAAATTGTCCTCTCTGCCAGGGAGTTGTACAATCATATCTGTCATATCAGCACTGGGAGATTCTGTTATTCACATTAATCAAAAGTATAAAAATGGTTTTAGACTTATATATAAATAACTCTGTTCATAGCTATAGCTGGTTTCTTCTCGGTGGGTCATTTCTGTGTTCAGTGATTCTGTTTGAAGTCTGGTGAGTGGAAAGAAAAGGCAAGTCTCCTTTTATTGGCCTCTAGCATTTAAAGCTACTGGTGAGATAGATATAATATGAATGGAAATCATTCTATCTACAGCAAATAACAATGGTTGAGGACTTACTATGTGGTGTGCCTTATGTTAAGAAGTGATCATACAATTATTCACTGTTATATTTAAAACTGATAACGCACAAGGACCTACTGTATAGCACAGGGAACTTTGCTCAATGTTATGTGGCAGCCTGGATGGGAGGAGAATTTGGGGGAGAAGGGATACATGTATATATATGGTTGAATTGCTCAGCTGTCCACCTGAAACTATCACAACATTGTTAATCAGATATACTTCAATAAAAACTAAAAAGTTAGGAGAAAAAGAAGTGATCATACAGTTATTCATTTGATAACTATCACTTCCTTGTAGGAAAAGCAGGAGATATTATTCCCTTTATACAAATGAAAAAACAACACACAGAAAGATCAAGTAACTTGCCCAAGGTAAGTATTACTGCTAATAAGTATTAGAACCAGGGTTTGAATTCACATCTGTCAAATGTCAAAGCTGTCACTACACTGCCTCCCATCAGCTCCTTCTGTTAAAAAATGATCTGATGAAGTAATGCATCCACTATAAAAATAAATTCAAGGAGAGGGTGCACATTACAGTGACTGTAAAACAGAGGCTTTAGGAGATGTTACAGAAGATTATCTTCACAGACTTGGGGTTAACAAATATTTCTTAGGACAGAGACAATTGAGCCATAAAAGAAAAAAAATTGATAAATCAGACTTCATTTTATTAAAATATCCTATACATCAAAAGAGTAGAAAAAGAATAATTGAACCACCAATCTGGGAAGAATTCTTAAAACACTTACCTGATAAAGAACTTATATCCAGAATATATAAAGAACTCTCATAATTCAATAATCAAAATATGAACAAGCCAATAAAATATAGGCCAGAGACTTCCCTGGGGTCCAGTGGCTAAGACTCCACACTCCCAGTGCAGGGGGCCCAGGGCATGATACTAGATCCCACATGCCACAACTAAGACCCAGTGAATGAAAATAAATGAATAAGAATAAAAAGAAATAAACAATAGAAATACATTAAAAAAAAAAGCCAAAGACTTTAACACATTTCACACGGAAAACACGTGAATGGCCAAACAGACATGAAGCAGTGCTCACTAGGCACACATCAGGGAAATACAAATTAAAACCATAATGATACCACAGCACACCCGCTAGAGTAGCTAAAATTAAAAAGACTTCAAATATCAAAGTGCTGTCAAAGATATAAATTAACCACAATTCTCATACATTGCTGGTGGCAATCTATTTGAAACTGTGCTTGGAGTTTTCTTGAAATATTAAAGGAACTCTTCCCATATCACCTAGGAAATGCTTATCCAGATAAATGCTGAAGAGAAATGAAAACATATTTACAAAAGATCTGAACACAAATTGTGTGTGCATGCTAAGTCACTTCAGTCATGTCCAACACTTTTTGACCCTGTGGACTATAGCCACCAGGTTTCTCTGGCCATGGGATTCTCCAGGCAGAATACTGGAGTGGGTTGCCATGCCCTCTTCCAGGGGATCTTCCTGACCCAGGGATAGAACCCACGTCTCTTATGTGTCCTGCATGGGCAGGCAGGTTCTTTAATACTAGCGCCACTTGGGAAGCCCATTCATACATTGGTAGGCTACTTAATAATTAGCAACATAGATGACAAAACTATCATGCTGAGTGAAAAAAAAGACACAAGGGACTTCATAATGTATGATAACATTTATGCAAAATTCTATAACAGACAAAAGTAACCTTTGATGAAAATAGAAACAGAATAGCCTTTGTCTCCAGAGTGGGTGAAGAACTTACCTAGGAAGTGACAAAGGGGAAGCTTCTAGGGTGATGTTTTATATCTTGATAGCATTGTGGATGGCACGATTGCAAACCTTTGTTAAAGTTTATACAATCTTACACTAAATGTTGGTACATTCCATGGTATGTAAATTTAACCTAAGTTAAAGATGTGTGTGTATAAAAATTACTGAAATACATACTACCATATATAAAAGAAATAACAAGGATACTACTGTATGGAACAGCAAACTATACCCAATATCTTATAATCACTTTTAATAAACAAGAATATGAAATATTACATACATGTGAATCAGTTTGCTGAAACATGGTAAATCAGCTATATTTCAATATAAAATAAATGCTTGTTAACCAAAAATAAATTATGACTTAAAAGTGAGCATTGAAATCAGATAAGTCTTGGGCTGAATCCAGGTCCCATTATGAAACTTATTCCATAAGTATTTACTTATTGAGCTCCTTTTATATGCCAGGCACTGTTGTCATTACTGGGGATACAGTAGCGACCAAAACAGACAGAAATCACCACCCTCACAAAGTTATTTTGGAAACTGTGCTAAGGGTAAAGAATAAATCATGGAATTTAAGAGAGGGAGGAAGGTGATCTAGTTTGCAATTTCAAAAGACTATGCTCATCCCCATTCACTAAATGAAGATCTGTTATCAGCTGTGTGGCCTTAGATAGGGGCTTCCCAGATGGAACTAGTAGTAAAGAATTTGCCTGGGAATACAGAAGACATAAGAGACTTAGGATAAGGAAGATCCTTGGGTTGGGAAGACTCCCTGGAGGAGGGCATGGCAACTCATTCCAGTATTCTTGCCTAGAGAATCCCATGGACAGAGGAGCCTGGCAGGCTACAGTCTACGGGGTTGCAAAGAGTCGATATGACTGAAGTGACTCAGCATGCACATATGCACTTATCTAAACTTTATCTTTGTTTTAAAATTGGGAAAAAGATTACTGCCTATATCAAGGATTATCATAAGGATTATGGAAATACAGGTAGAAACTGACATTTAAAAGTTGTCTAGTAGCTCCAAAATCAAACCTTAGATACTTCCACTCCATTACATGAATTGGTAAACTTCATTACTGCAGCTGGAGTCATAAAATAGAAAAATGCATCTTCAAAATGATCTAAGTGATCACTGGGGAAGCCATAAGAAAGATTCCTTGAAGTTCATTGTCTTCTAGTATTCCATCCCCTAGAATCTGACCGCAAGTTATAAAAGTAGAAACAAAACGAATTCACCAAGGGGGAAAAAAATCTCATCTTTGAGGTCCTCTAACGGTGAAAAGAAGAGAAGCGAAAAGCAAAGGAGAAAAGGAAAGATATTCCCATCTGAACACAAAGTTCCAAACAATAGCAAGGAGAGATAAGAAAGCCTTCCTCAGCCATCAGGGCAAAGAAATAGAGGAAAGCAACAGAACAGGAAAGACTAGAGATCTCTTCAAGAAAATTAGAGATACCAAGGGAACATTTCATGCAAAGATGGGCTTGATAAAGGACAGAAATGGTATGGACCTAACAGAAGCAGAAGATATTAAGAAGAGGTGACAAGAATACACAGAAGAAATGTATAAAAAAGATCTTCATGACCCAGATAACCACAATAGTGTGATCACTCACCTAGAGCCAGACATCCTGGAATGGGAAGTCAAGTGGGCCTTAGGAAGCATCACTGTGAACAAAGCTAGTGGAAGTGACGGAATTCCAGTTGAGCTATTTCAAATCCTGAAAAATGATGTTGTGAAAGCGCTGCACTCAATATGCCAGCAAACTTGGAAAGCTCAACAATGGCCACAGGACTGGAAAAGGTCAGTTTGCATCCCAATCCCAAAGAAAGGCAATGCCAAATAATGCTCGAACTACTGCACAATTGCACTCATCTCACATACTAGTAAAGTAATTCTCAAAATTCTCCAATCCAGGCTTCAGCAATACATGAACCATGAACTTCCAGATGTTCAAGCTGGTTTTAGAAAAGGCAGAGGAACCAGAGTTCAAATTGCCAACATCTGCTGGATCATCAAAAAAGCAAGAGAGTTCCAGAAAAACATCTATTTCTGCTTTATTGACTATGCCAAAGCCTTTGACTGTGTGGATCACAAAAAACTGTGGAAAATTCTGAAAGAGATGGGAATACCAGATCACCTGACCTGCCTCCTGAGAAACCTTTATGTAGGTCAGGAAGCAACCATTAGAACGGGACATGGAACAACAGACTGGTTCCAAATAGGAAAAGGAGTACGTCAAGGCTATATATTGTCACCCTGCTTATTTAACTTGTATGCAGAGCACATCATGAGAAACGCTGGGCTGGAAGAAGCACAAACTGGAATCAAGATTGCCGGGAGAAATATCAATAACCTCAGATATACAGATGACACCAACCTTATGGCAGAAAGGGAAGAGGAACTAAAAAGCCTCTTGATGAAAATGAAAGAGGAGAGTGAAAAAGTTGGCTTAAAGCTCAACTCAGAAAACTAAGATCATAGCATCCGGCCCCATCACTTCATGGCAAATAGATGGGGAAACAGTAGAAACAGTGGCTCACTTTATTTTTGGGGGGCTCCAAAATCACTGCAGATGGTGATTGCAGCCATGAAATTAAAAGACACTTACTCCTTGGAAAGAAAGTTATGACCAATCTAGACAGCATATTAAAAAGCAGAGACATTACTTTGCCAACAAAGGTCCGTCTAGTCAAGGCTACGGTTTTTCCAGTAGTCATGTATGGATGTGAGAGTTGGACTATAAAGAAACCTGAGCGCGGAAGAATTGATGCTTTTAAACTGTGGTGTTGGAGAAGACTCTTAAGAGTCCCTTGGACTGCAAGGAGATCCAACCAGTCAATCCTAAAGGAGATCAGTCTTGGGTGTTCATTGGAAGGACTGATGTTGAAGCTGAAACTCCAATACTTTGGCCACCTCATGCGAAGAGTTGACTCATTGGAAAAGACCCTAATGCTGGGATGGATTGGGGACAGGAGGAGAAGGGGACGGCAGAGGATGAGATGGCTGGATGGCATCACTGATTCAATGGACATGGGTTTGGGTAGACTCTGGAAGATGGTGATGGACAGGGAAGCCTGGTGTGCTGCAATTCATGGGGCTGCAAAGAGTCAGACTCAACTGAGCGACTGAACTGAACTGAGAGAAACTATAAACATTCTTTGATGTGTGTGAAAACCACCATGTGTGAGTGATGGGAGTGATTTGTCAAGGTAAGAAGTTCTGAGAGCAAAGGAAGTTGGAAAGGGGAGACCCTGTAGAACTCTCCAGAATCAGGGTTCCTCACACCTGACGCCTCATCAGAATTACTGAGGGGACCTGATATATTGTCTACATTCATGCAGTACACACTCTGGATCCCCTCACTCAGTCAGTTTGGGAGGGCCACCTGAGCATCTGTACTTTAGAAACAAAACAAAAAAACACCCTCAAGATAATGATGATAGTTGCTCCTCACAATTGGGATACAGAGGATTGGGGGATAATGTGATGCTCAGAATATGAAGTCTGGGGAGTTCCCTGGTGGTCCAGTGGCTAGGACTCCACTCTCCCAATGCAGGGGGCCTGGGTTCCATCCTTGGTCAGGGAACTAAATCCCACATGCCACTGTGCTCAGTTTGTCTCTTATGACTCAGAACTCTTCTTCTAACGTAGATATTATATTCTGCATCTTGATAGATGAGGGAGTGGAGGCCCAACAAAGTTAACTTGGCCAAGGCCACAGCAGACAGTAAGTGGCAGATTCTTGATTCAAACTCTTATCTGACTGAATCCAAAGTCTGTGTTCTTAACCACTCCACCATGCCAGTCTCCTGGCTGGGAACACCTTCCACTAGTCCTCAGTCCCCTAGAAAGGCTGAAGTGATATGTAAATGGATCTCTGGCCTGGCAGATGGGCTATCTTTGCTTTCAATGTAGCACAGAGAAATTCCACCCAAAGAAATATGGATCAGGAAGTCTGGAGACCAGCTTATCCCTTACCCCAACAATAGTGTCTGTGAACTGCCTGCTTGCCTTCTTGAGTTTGTCCTTTCTCTCTCTCTCTCGACTTATGTACCCAGAAACAGCTGTCTTCACCGTGGACCGATGTACAGCAGAGGAGACCCAGACAGACTCGGCATGGCTTGCCCATTGTCAGGTCCACAAGTCTACAGATTGCAGCTGGGGCTCAGTTGGCTTTCCTGACAGTGACAAAGTAGCTTGGAAGACTGGGGAGGAGACCAGCCCAAGAATAGCCTGGATTGTCCAGCTGGTGGCCTGAAGCCAAGCAGGCACTGTGCCAGGGCCACAGCCAGCTGCTGCTTCTTTACAAATTACGGCAGAGCATTTGTGGAAAGCCAACAGGATGGCACTTTGTAGAGGGCAACCAGGATACTTCTGATAGTGCTGTGTATTGTAATAACATACAAGCTGTAAAATGGATGCAGGTCACAAAGGCAAGAGAACAAGCCGAAATGAGACAGAATGAAGACGGCTTTGATAGCCAGCCTCATGCAAGTCATTTGTGTATTTCCATTTCCTCTGACTTTAATAGTGATGATTATATGTAAGTTTAAACCATGGTATGTGCAGGTTCTCTGCAACACAAATGTGATATGGATGGTGGGAGTTTTGCAATCACAAGAGAAATGAGGGAAGACTGAGGGTCTGTTATGCAGGTCTCAGCTCTACCCCTGAGAGAATGTATGACTTTCTGTTAAATCATTTCTACTATCTTTGAATCAATATTCCCATGTGAAGGAATGAAGGGACTGGACTAGAACACTGGGTTTCAAATTGTGTTCCTCAGAGCCCCCTCGGGAAGCACTTGGGGGGAGATACAGGCGAGAATTACTCAGGTTCTACCTTCCCTTTACTGCCTTCAACCAGAGGGCTCTTTGGTTAAGATAATTTTGAAAACCAGTGAATTAAATGATCTGTATGGCTGACCCTGCAGAAATTCTATGATCTCCATGTGCTATGAGGCAGCATCCATGGATAGGCTATGCCCTTGAGACATCTCTTAACTGGATGCTGAATTATACACATTCATACAGAAGTGCAGTTCTCTGGGGGAAAGGGTTAATAGTTTGCATCAGATTCTCAAAGGTATGCATGAGCCCTGCTAGCAGATTTGTAGAATGTTTAGAAGGCCCCACACCATAGAAATCCATTGCAGTATAAATCTGGATTGGGTATAAATGAGGACATTAGGATACATCTCAAAAGAAAGAAGAAGTCAAAAGGAAAAGAAAACAAGAGATCACTTCTCATCTAATCTAGCTCATCAGAATTAGAGAAATCATTGCAATAGAGTCTCTTCATAGATGAGACTGAGAGCATTGTCCAAGCTCATTAGAACCCATTACAGTGAGGAGAAACAATTCATACTTCCATAAGACTCTCAAAATGCACAGCTGATTTCCTGGTGTTCAGAAAGGCTTGGCACAGCTGCTGGGAACTATGTAGTGGAAATGTGGACAAAGAATGAGCAGGCACAGAAACAGATTAACTTTGCACTTCCATATCAAATTGATGTCCAACTCAAGACCAAGAACACAGATGGGAATTAAAAGTCCAGCTGACGCAAACACAATCTCCATTTGACTTCTTTGGCACATAGTAGTCACTCAATAAATACTTGCTGATGAGTTAACAGACTCTCCCCAACCAATCACTGGTAGGATGACGTGAGATCCCTACTCTAACTTTCTGGGCATATGCCAAGACTCCACTCCGGGCCAGGCCCTCTGACCACCCCTTTGCTGGATGACTCTCAGCATGGCTGCAGTTGCAGACTGGAGTGCGACAGTTTGGAGAACAAATTACCTGGGGACAAGTTCATGAGTGTCCTGGGACATTTGCCATAGAGATTATGGTTACTTTGTCACTGGTTAGCCAACCTGCATGGAACTACCTTCGTGGGGTGATGTGCCTGGGTGACTCTCATGGCTTGGCCTAGTGCATGCCTGGGGATTTCTCTGTGTCCCCACCTCGCTACAGCAGCCCACACCTACAAAAACTCTCTTGGTACTTGACTTACACTACCCTGGGTTGCTACCTGCTTTGCAGTTATCTGACCTTCCTTGTTACATTGCAAACCACATGAGAATAAAGGGAAAACAAATCAAAAAGAATCTTCATAGTTGGTGTTTCGCTTCCAGAAAATCCTCATTTAGCGGGTCTTATATATCTCATCTCTGAACACGGCAACCCACTCCATTAGTCTTGCCTGGGAAATCCCATGGACGGAGGTGTCTGGAGGGCTCCAGTCCACGGGGTCGCAAAGAGGAGGACATTACTTAGCGACTGAGCATGCACACACCTCTACATGTCTAGAAAAGCAATATGGATAATTAGAAATCTGTTTCTATTTTACCACCTAATACCTCTTTGACATTGGTCAGGATCAACTAGCCATGCCTTTGTTTCATCATCTGTAAGATGGGGATAGAAAAAATACCACATATTCATACATATGGGCTCCAAACTCACTGCAGATGGTGCTGCATCCATGAAATTAAAAGACGCTCGCTCCTTGGAAGAAAAGCTAGGACCAACCAAGACAGCATATTAAAAAGCAGAGACATTACTTTGCCAGCAAAGGTCCAGAGTCAAAACCATAGTCAAAGCTATCATTTTTCCAGTAGTCATATATGGATGTAAGAGGTGGACTATAAAGAAAGCTGAGCACTGAAGAACTGATGCTTTTGAACTGTGGTGTTGGAGAAGACTCTTGAGAGTCTCTTGGACTGCAAGGAGATCCAACCAGTCCATCATAAAAGAGATCAGTCCTGAATATTCATTGGAAGGACAGATGCTGAAGCTGAAACTCCCATACTTTGGCCACCTAATGCAAAGAACTGAATCATTTGAAAAGACCCTGATGCTGGGAAAGATTGAAGACAAGAGGAGAAGGGGACAGCAGAGAATGAGATGGTTGGATGGCATCACCAACTGGATGGACACGAGTTTGAGTAAGCTCTTGGAGTTGGTGATGGACAGGGAAGCCTGGCATGCTGCAGTCCATGAGGTCGCAAAGAGTTGGACTCAACTGAGTGACTGAACTGAACTGATTCATACATATATTTGACAAATATATACTTGTTGAGAAACTACTCTCAGCCTTTATTCTTGGCACAAAGTGTAGACACAGAATCATTCTCATTAAATTAATGAAGGAACAAATGAATGAATATCACGATTATATGATACACAACCAAGGTATCAATGTGTAGTTGACCTTCTATATTCCCCTCGAGGTCCAATATTGCTGACAAGATATTCTCCTACATCATAAAAGTGGGCCTGATGTAAAAATTATCACTGGAAGCATGAAGGTTCTGGAATTATTCAAGAGACTCTGTGTTAACTACATGATTTAGGGGGATGAGTACAAGATAAAAGAGGGTGGTGTATCATGTTCTAAAATTAAGAATTTCAAGATGGTGGCAGCAGACCATTAAAGCAAGTAAAGAACACACACCCTGAAGAGACTGCTAAATATCAGAAGTCTCGTTAATGTCTGTAGCCAATAAAAGAGAGTGTTAAAGAAGAGCTGTTTTTATTTTTGGTATTTGGATGAACAGAAGTTTTTAAATTAATTTTGATGTATCAACTCTTTCAATCACTTCTTTGTGATTCCTGTTTTTCTACCTCTTGTAAACTCTGACAATTATTACACAGCAAGAGGATATGAAGGCAAAGATTAATTTACCTGTATGTGAGGAATATTTCAATTTCTTAGTTTAATATAAAGTTGATGAGACAATGACTTATAAACCAAATCACAGGGAGAATACTTGTTCCTTCTCTATACTTTTTAGGAAATGCCATCTGTTGGATTTTCTTGTCTAAGCAATCCCACTGGGTCATAATTTAAAACTTTTCCAAGCTAAGAAAAATTGGAAATGCATGAGTTTCCTTACTTCCTTTAATTCTTTTGTGGACCAAACACCTTTTCAGAGCACTGTTGGCACAGTGCTGGGGACTCTGAAGACAAAGAGATAAAGATACTATCCAAGTAAACAGAGAGCATCAGAAGAGCTGGATATGACATGCAAACAATGAGTAATGAGAGAAAAACAAATGCTATCTTCAAAATATGCCAAACCACAGAGAAAAAAGAGGAAAGCAGACTGATATCTACCTTAGACAAAATGTTTAAAAGCTAATTCCTGAAAGGGGAATGAGGTAGATGTAGAAGGCAAGGAAATTTCTTCAAGTGGAGAAATGGGCATATGGAGACAAAGTTGCACAAATAATGTATGTGCTTTTTGTTTCCCCCTCTAGAATAGAAACTCTATGAACACAGGACCTTGGTTCTGTTTGCTCACAGTGGTATACCCAATGTCTAGCTATAAATAGCCACTGAATGAATGAATGGTGCCCTATTCTAGAACTCTAAGTATTTTGGTATGACTGGGAAATAAACAGGAATGATGAGAGTAGAGACTACATAAAGTGGAGACAAACTGGGCAAAGTTCTGCATATCATGCCAAGCAGTTCAGGCTTTATTCTGTATAAGCAATATAGAGCCATTGAAGACGCTTAACAGGAAAGTGCCACGGTCACCTGTGAGCCAGTCAATGGCTTCTGAAGGAAAGGTTGGGGTGTGGGGTAAGGTGGAGGAGGACTGATTGGAGGTGAAGAGGACTTCTGAGTTATTGGTGTCACTGATGTTTGAGATCAAGAGAACATGGATAAAAGTAGTGGTAGTGGGGATGGAGATGATGTCTATTTAAGGAATCAACTCAAGAACTTTGCAATGAAACAGATTTGGGGGAGAGTGGTGACATAGAAGGAAAAGTCTAGGCAGACTTCCAACTTCCTAACTTCTTCAGTGGAATCACAAAGGCTTGACCTACATGGTACAGGGAGGTGTGTGGAGGAAGATAATCAATTATGACAGATAATTGCAATATAGCAAGAGAACTTCTACAATGCCTGGAAAATAAAATGAGTTTATGGGATGTCATACTTTTGAAACTTGTCACAAAATAGCACAGCACAGTTTTCATTACTAGCATCATTTTCTTACAAGAGCATTCGCTTCTGAACCCAAAACACACTATATTAGGGATGCCTTTTAATCACCAAATCGTTACAACAAATTGGAAAGCTAATAGCTTGTCAGTGCCTCCAATACACAACTAACCACAGGAGCAGGAAACTCAATTTGAAATTCTAACACCAATGGAAATCCTGAAAGCCACCTGATTCAGTGATCATACGTTCATCAGTCCTGCTTTGCTGGCAGTCAAGTTACTCAAGCAAAGTAATGAAGTCCATTTAAAAAAATATATTTATGTATTTGACTACACTGGGTCTTAGTTGCAGCATGTGGTGATATAGTTCCCTGATCAAGGATTGAACCCGGGCTCCCTGCACTGGGAATGTGGAGTCTTAACCACTGGACTACCAGGGAAGTCCCTCAAGTCCATTTTGACTGCCTGATGCACCTTCCCTAAGGATTTATCTATGCAAATGGCAACAATCTTGAACTAAATGAAATGAAAGTCACAGAGATCTGAGTGCATGTGTGTGTATGTGTACACACCTAATTATACCAAGTGCCATAAGACCAAAATGGAGAAAAGGAAAGGATGGCCATGCTGTGTGAGCACTGACTATGTTTTGACCACTTTTATTGTGTTGGCCAAAAAAGTATGGCTTTTCCATATGCTCTTAGTGGAAAAACCCAAACAAACTTTTTGGCCAACTTCATACATCCACCACTCTCCTTAAATTCTCACAACAGGCTGAATCAACAGGAAGGTAGGTGGAATCTGTTTATAAGTTTCCTGAGTGCGGGGTGAGTGTTTTATTAGCCATTATACCATACTCTTCAGCACAGTGTCTGACACATGGCTGAATTTTCTTAAAATAATTGAAACAAGAGAGGGAAGGAGGGCAGGCATCAGCCCCATTTTACACTGACTTCAGGCAGCTAGGAAGAGATGCCACTGGGGTTTATATGCTCTTCACCCCATGGCCTAAACTGTGTCTACTCTGCCATACTGTCTCCTAAAGGTGTATTGGGTCTGAATGGAAATCTTGAACAAGAAGGGTCAAAGACTTTCATGGAAAACTGTGGTAGCATCTAAATTGGCACTGTTTCTGTAGCCCACCCACCTTCAGAGAGAGGGCACGTTTCCTCTTCTTCCCCTGCTATCAGTGAGACAGATAGTTCTGGTTGCACAAAGCATCCAGTGTGCCTGTGATATCTACTAGCAACTAACAAATCCACTTGGGGATGGGCAGAAGAGAACTTCTAAATGTACCTTTCTCTTTTGGATTATTTGTTCTAGTTCTGTGAAAAACGTCATGGTCAATTTGCTAGCCCCATGAATCAGAACCCCATAAATATGTTAGCTCAGTGGAATAGGGGTCAGAGGCCAAGAGCTGAGTGCATGCAGTACTGGAGAAGATGGGATTGAGTAAAGACTGGAAGAATATGAAAAGCTGACTATGATGCTTACAGAACTTGGGTGCTCTCTACAATCAATTGCTGCATATCCTTAACTCTCTACAATCAATTGCTGGGTACAGGATGAGTTGGTGAAAAGAGTACGAGTGGCACAGACAGTGAATCTTTGCCATCTATAGGGAAAACATGATTGGAGAGCCAGATTAGGTTTTGCATCACTGTTCATTGGCTGCATCGCATTCTCTCTCAAAACAAACCAACAAACAAAAAACCTTTTTTGAAGCCTGGACTTGTATTCATGGCATAGACAGGGGATCTCTCTGGGTTGTGCTATTAATATTTGTTTCAGTTTATAATCTAGCCTACAACAGATCCCCCAACCCTTAGAACAAAGGCTCAAGCAAGACTGCCACCGTGCATAAGCCCCATCTCTATAGTCCTACCAAGTCACCACTCTGAGACCCCATTCTCTTCAGTGAGTCACTATCTCCTCTACTTCTAAGTCGTCATCTCTTAAATATTTAATGCAAGTTAGGAGAACCCCTCAATACTGTAGGAAATGTCTAACAGATCAGATTGGCATGATATGGGTTTGGGAAACTAGTAGCGAGGATTTCATTTACATGTGTTACACTGTACATTTTAACCATTCATCACATCTCACTAAAGGAGGGTGAGGATGTGCACACAGGCTCCGTTGTGGCATCAGCAAGGTGGCAGGCTCTGCAGAAGACACACAGCTGTATCAGATGCATCGCTGTCCCCATGGACCTCAACAGTGCGAGCAAATGCTATGACTACAGCTGCTCTTGATTTTCAAACCCAAAAATCCAAACATGAAGAGTGACTAAAAGTTTCCACACCTCTTCTGATGCCAGGGGCCATCTGGAAAGTAGAGTTTAGAGGCTGAAAGACTATAGTTTCTGGGCCAAGCTGATGGTCATGCCCAGGGATTGGGTGAAAACAATCTTCCCTTGGCACCTTTCAGAATGATTATTCCAAAGCTCCCATTTTCATGGAAGAACAACCACAAAAAGACCAGTACTGCCCATGTTTGTGGCATTTCACTGCATACAGAGAGCTTCGGGTGTGTTATCTCCTTTGAGGGTCACAGCCAGCCTGTGACATGTGCAGAGGAAGTAAGATATTGTTTCCGTGTGCCAGAAGAAGGCACAGCCTCAGAAAGTGAAGTTCAATGTCTTGTCCAAGATCACACTCCTTGCAAATGGCAGAGCTGGGATTCGAACCCTGCATTTCTGAATCCAAGCTCTTCTACTACACCAGTTTCAAAGTGCCAGAGGACTGCACAGAAAAGGACCTTCAGCATGTTTGGGGGTTCTGGGGAGGTTCCTTGGAGAAGGAAGGATTTGAACTGGGATGACAGGAATGGACCATTCTTTGCCCAACAGATCCAGAGGAGCAAAAGGATGTTGAAGGCAGAATGGTGTGGACAAAGGGAGGTGGTGAAAAATGATGTCAGGTGACAAGAGAGGTGAAAATAGAGACTGAGGCTGCAGGAGAGCAGACCCGTGAGAAGAAAGGCTGGAACTGAGGGTAAGAGAAAAGTCATGAAGGACTTTTGACTTTGGGATAGTAAAAGACTGCATCTGGCAGGCATTTGGTGGTGCAGAGGTCCAAGGACAGCAATGAGCAAGACCACTGTGCTATACTTGAGTAACTGTTCACATGCAGCAGTGTGGAGGATATACTGGAAAGGCACAACTTTGCCCGCTATAGGAAAATGGGATTGGAGGGAGCAGTCCCAAAATGGGATTTGGGACCTGCCAGACTAGATTCTGTTTCACTGTTCATTGGATGCTTCACAAAATTTGTTTTTGAAACCTGGACTTGTATTCATGGCCATTCACTGACAACTGCTATTTGCAACCTGGCCTTTGAACAGTGTATTACTTGAGTTAGACACAGGACCCCCAAAATCTTTTGGGTCCTGGGGACCACCCCAGAGGTAGGTCCACTTTTTCGCTTTCCAAATGAATTACACTTATATACATTTTCTCTAAGTATCTGTGTAAGAACTTACAATGGTTAGCTCTATTTTAAAGAAAAATGAAAAGTATTTGTGAGAACTTCCTGTGGAGGGAAAAAAAAAGGTCACTGAAAATGCATTAAGGTGTGTTACTAGCAGACAGACGGAATGGCATTTTGGAGAAAGAAAATGGGCCCAAGAACACTTTGGGGATTTGATTGTTGAAATTATGGTCCTCTTCTCCATGGTCAAATGAAATAAAAGGTCAGAGCTACCATTTTCTCTGCAGAAAGCTGCTGAAGTGATCATTTTAATATGGATGGGTTCCACAAGTAAAAAGAGGTTTTCCGGTGCTCTGCAAAATAGCTGCTTTTACAACAGCAAATATTCAAACCATTTAAGATCCTAACTATGGCCTAGTGCACATTTAAAATATTCAAAATACTAAAAATGGGACTTTCAGTGGTTAAAACGTCACCTTCCCGCAGGAAGTGCAGGTTAGATCCCTGTTTGTGGAGCTAAGGTCTCACAAGCCTTGAGGCCAAAAATTAAAACATAAAACAAGCAATATTCTTATATTCAATAGACTTTAAAAATGGTTCACATAAAAACAAATCTTAAAGAAAATACTAACAATGAACTGTTTTAACCTATATATGAGAAATGCAGAAAGGAGTTTTTCTAGAAGATCTGGAAGTTTGTTCCCACAGACAACACTGGACCCAAAAACCACTTGGATAACAGTGTGTGAGATTCTCGAGTCACATGGCCTGGCTAGGACCTCTTCACCTTCCAAATATCATCATCGCAATTTGCTTTCTTGACATATTAAGTGTTCCTCTTTCCCTTAAAGGACTAGTTAAGCTTTCAAAATAGAATGTGTTCTAAGACGAGTAAGTTTTTTTGCATTTTTTATTGATGTATAATTGATTCATAATGTTGTGTTAATTTCTGCTGTACAGCTAAGCAATTTGGTTATACATATATTCATATATTCTTTTTCATATTCTTTTCCATTATGATTTATCACCAGATATTGACTACAGAGGAGGGACTTTTTAAGAGCTATACAGTAGGGCCTTGTTGTTTATCTATTCTATATATAATAGTTTGCAGCTGCTAATCCCAAACTCCCAGTCCATCCTTTCTCTACTCCCTGATCAACAATGACAAGTCTTCTCTCTACGTCTATGAGTCTGTTTCTGTTTCATGGATAAGTTCATTTGTGCCATATTTTAGATTCCACATATAAGTGATGTCATATGGTATTTGTCTTTTAAGATGAGGAAGGTATTGAAATATCATCTGTATCTAGCTCAGGGGAAAACAGTGGGAGGGCTCCATTGACAACCCACAAAATCTTAAATGATCTTATCTATGATCTACTACCTAAAACATGAATGGAGTCAATACTAAATCAATGGAGGGTGACATTTAACATGAAAATGGTGTGGGGAAAAGTTCTCTATTTGCCACAGCTTATGATTTCCTTCCAGTGGGCTTCCAGTCCTAAGGAATTAGCCATTGACCCACACATGTCTTAAAACACTTTCTTGTGGATATTTTATTGACCTTAATTGGTTGGAACTTACATATCTATGCACAGGTCTAATAATATATTTGGCTAAAGAGCATGGACATAGGGAATGAAGAAAGGATAATGGAAGGGGTATAGAAGAAAGGGGAGAAAGGAGAACAGAACTAGAGGGAGAAAGAGAGGTAATAACAGAAGAGGGACAGAACCAGATGAGGGCCATATGAATTCCCACTTGGAACCAATTCCAAGTCACTGCTCCCAACCACACAGCACTCACTCTCAAGCCAGTTTCACTTTTGCTGTTCTCATAACCAATTGAGGCTGGCTTCCTACTCAGAGATTTAAAGTGACTGACAAAGACAAGGCTGATATCTTGAACCTGTACTGGCCAAAATGATGGCATTCATCAGCTACTGAAATTTAATTATAAACTAATTAATATTACATAAAATGAAAAATGCAATTTCCTCACTAGGATTACCCACATCTGAAGTGTTCAAAAGCCATATGTGACTAGTAGCTACCACATCAGACAGTGTAGATACAGGGCATTTCTGTCACCATAGAAAATTAGACAGCATTTTCCTAAAATATTATTTTATCTGTGACTTGATGAACCTTCTATAACACTATCTGGATCCTCCCTTTCTGCAGACCTGCATTCTATCAGCTTTTTGCCTTTGGGTGAATTTAAGGTACTTTTCTAACCTGCTTCATCTTCATAGGCTAGCTCTCCTAATTCTCTTAATGTAAGATTATTTGATGGTTTCAATCACCAAGAATGACAACAATAACTAACATTTATTGAATAGTATTATAATTATACTAGGTATACTTTCAAGCACTTGACTTAGAGCATATACTCAATCCTTATAACCTATTTTACAGATGGGGAAACTGAGGTATTGAGAGGTTAATATTTTGCCCAAAGTCATATTGTTGGCAGACAGAAGAACCAATATTTTAATCAAGGCAGTTTGACCCCAGAGACATATAAGTTATTGAGTGTTTTAAGGGACCCTGAGATAAATAAATGAATGACAGACAGACTTTATGTACTTGAAACCTTACAATTTAATCCAGGAGACTAACAAAATGAGGTAAATAATAAGATATTCAAAAAACTGATAGCTACCATGAGGTTTTGGCCCCACAGTAAAGAGTCTTTTCTACTTATCATGGAACAGGATTGATAAATTACAGGCTTTTGCATGAAGGCTTGTTAAGCGGTAACCCTATCTGCTTTACCTGCAAGAAATGTCAGACCAGATACAAACAAATAACTACTATCCTTGCATTCTCTATGGAAACATATACTAAGTCACTTCAGTTGCGTCTGACCCTTTGCAAACTCATGGACTGTAGCACACCAGGCTCCTCTGTCCACAGAGTCCTCCAGGCAAGAATACTGGAGTGGGTTGCCATCTCCTTCTCCAGGGGATCTTCCCAACTGAGGGATTGAACCTGTGGCTCATGCTTGGCAGGCAGATTCTTTACCACTAGTGCCACCTAGAAAGCTCCTCTCTGTGAAGAAACCTTAAGGTCAGAGCTCATCTTCTATGAGAAAACTCCACTGTGACTGCCTAGAGATTAGTCACATCCACTGTAGGACAGACTCATGAGACATCATGGGGCAGCAAGCACACCAGCTGGGAAATTGAAATACCTCTATTCCAATATTGGCCCTACCACTGGTTAACAAGCATTACCAACTGGGAAAGAGTCCATGCTTCTTGCTAGATCTTAAGTTGACCTATCAGTAAAATGAGAGAAGTACACAAGGGCGAGAAGTTTCCAAGTTTGGGTATCTGACTCTCCAGATGGTCAGTATGACAGGATACATGCCCATTGTTTGTAGATTTTTCTTTCCCAATTCCATGTCCAAAATGTCCCTTTTCGCAGTTGACAAAAGAGAGATGAGGGAATTCTCTGGTGGTCCAGTGGTTGGAACTCTGCACTTTCACTGCAGGAAACATGGGCTTGATCCCTGGTCAAGACACTAAGATCCCACAGGCCACGAGGCAAGGAAAAGAAAAACACTTTTTTTAAAAGAGAAAGAGAGACAGTCCTCTGACCACCCTGAATTTTACTAAGGAGCTTTATCTCAGGGAATAAAATCCTTGAGAGTACAAAACAACAAAGATAAGATTCAAGAACATGGAATTCCTGAGGGAGAGTCCTTGTAGAGCAAACCCAAGAATGTTAGGGTAAGAAATATTGACAAGGCAGGGCCTTTATTTCATCCTGTGACAAATCATGGCAGACTCCATGCCCTTATCGACCCATCTTCACGTTAGAATTTTAATAGTATTATTTATCACCAGAGAATATAATCAAATCAGACTTAACCAGAAAGGCAATCTTAGCTGATTGGTTTGACAATGAGGACTGGTTTCACTAGTGAGGTTATATGGTGGAAGTTTTCCATTAACTGAATGACATAAATGAACATTTCCAAGGTTATTATGAAAATACATGTAAAGTATATAATTAATATAGAGAACAGTGAAAACTACATCCTTTAAAATTCATTTAAAGTCATGCTTTACGTATGTAAAAATAGTGACATGTAAACAGTTACACAGGTTTCAAAATAATCTTTTTAGATGGAATATAAACAAAAATAATTGAGGAATTAGATGTCAGATGTTAAAAACCTTTCCACTTCTATTAGTCTGGGTTTCTCTAATGTTCAGAAAGTGCTTCTTATCTATTCCTTTTAATCCTTCAGCAAAGTCTTCCTTCACTTTAAGTCTTCAACATTTGAATTATTGGATTTTGCAAATTTCCTTGTGACATGGAACATCTTACCTTTCAACTTCTTAACTAGGAATCAAAAACAATCTACTACTTCATCTCTCTCCTGGCTCATGAATGCTGATAAGTAATAATTTGATGTTGCCTTTCCCAGGTGTACTTGATTAGGGAGAGAATGTTTTCTTTTAAAAAATAAATTTTGCACTGGTAGCCACTTTGTTCCTACAATTAGCTACAAAATGCAAAGCAATTGCTAAAGCTCTTCCCATGAAACAGCTGGTTGATAAATGTCACTAATCTCTAGAGATTAGTAGTGGTAGTCAGTGTCAGGGATATGCTTCCAGAAGTATTTTTTGTGTCTTTAATGGAGGGAAAGCATGGAAGAAATTCATGGTTAGGAGAGATACTGGTATCTTTTGTTTCCTAGATGATAAGAATGAATAGGGTTTGCCTGTCAATGCTCATTAATTTTGGGGACTTCATGATCTGTGTATTCAGCTTACAGACAAAAAGAATGGAATAGGTGAATGAGAGTGTTGCAAGGAGCAGACAAGATAAGAGGGAAGACACTTTCCATTCACATATTCAGGAAACATATTGAAAACCTAGTATGTGCCAGACCTTGGGTTAAGAACCAGGGATAGAAAGAGCTGAATAAGATGCAGCCTCTGCCCCTTGCAAGCTCCCAGTTCAATATGGGATGAGATCACAAACAAAACTGTCGATTTTTGTTTATTTCACTTCTATGACAATGACGCCATAAGAGTGGAATGCTATGACAACATAGAGAAGGGACATCTGGAAGGGCGGTAGAGGGGAAGGGGTTTTGTGGGTCAGCAAGACAAACACTGTGGACAAAATAATGCCCGTGCTAAGACTGGAAGACTGAACAAGATGTAGAGGGAAAGGACATGCTAGAAAGAGAGACAGAAGGTGCAAAGGCAAAAGCATCTCAAAGCATATGGCCCATTCACAGTTGGAATGGAGGTGTACATGATCGTGTGTGTGTGTGTGTGTGTGTGTGTGTGTGTGTGTGTGTGTGTACAGGAATAGTAGAGAGCAGGCTTATGGTGGTGAGAAATGAAGCAGGTAAGAATTAAGAATTAGAGGATTATCCTGAATAAATATTTCTACTTCGACCAAAAACTACATGCTACATATGTGCCAGGAGGCTAGGAGTGAAGGGAAGACTGTGAGGATAGGTAGGACACATCCCTTTGAAGAGCTCACAGACCAAATCTTCACATTACCAGTATTCACCCACCCAGGGTTCCAGAGAATTTTCAATCAGCCCTTCTTTTAAGGTTCAGACGACATAGTCCAATAATCTACCTGCTCCCCAGCATACAGGGTGAAAGGAATCAGGAATAGCCTACATGCTTCACTCAATTTAACCTGTCTTCATCCAAAACAACAGGGCATTCATGTGAGGCTCAGGAGCTACTCAGGAAGCCCCCCCCCCATGTTATCAGCATGCTTCATCACCTCCTCACCCCTTACTTCTCTCTCCCTCCCATACAACTTCTCCATTCATTTAACTCTTTTGCTCCCAACCCTTGCCTTAGACCTGGCTTCCAGAATCAGTCACCAGTAGATAGTAAGGATCAAGGATCAATGATCAGAGCTGAGCACTTTGACAAGGCTTGGAAGAGAACTCAGTGTTCAGTTCTATTGGCTGTGAACACTTTGGGGAGTGTGAGGGTGGGAATGTAGTTAGCAGTGGAGGCAATGACTTATGGGGGTAGAAAGGTCTGAAGGATGTAAACAAGGCTAAGGGAAGATGCTCTAAGGTCGAGAATGCAGGTAGGACCAGAGGTGGGAGATGAGTAGGTCAGCGGAAAATCATCTGAGTTGGGTGTTATCAGCATCCATGAATCTGATTTGAGCAAAGAGGAATAGTTGTGCTAATAATTACACTTCTTTTTTTCCCCTTAAATTTCAAGCCCATTTTCTCTGCTTTAACAACACCATTAACCTTTCCCTTAAGTAATATTGCAATCTTTGTCTAGCATATCCATATAGTCAGGACATATATACACCAGGGGAAAACCAAAAAGGATAAAATTCAAACTCAGAATGTGTATTTTTCAATGGAAAACAAATTATTGATAGCAGAGGAAAATGGATTCTGCATTTCATTCAAAGATTTGTGCATAGAACCCAGGAAGACACTGAAATGCAGCCACCAAAGAAACTGTACAAGGTTGAGGAAATCGTGATTTCAACCACACAAAATCAATTACATACCTTCATAGACTTATACTAATATCAGAAAAAGTTTCATCTATATGATCCAGGCACCTAGCAGAGATCAGCACAGGCTGGAGTGGGGAGAGTAGGACCCAGGGACCAGAATGCCATGGTCTTCACCTCAGCTCTGCTGCCAGCTGGCTCAGAGTCTTTGGGAAAATTCTATCCTACTTCTCTCGGACCGACAGTTTCACTGTTGAAAAAAAAATGAGGACATTTGACTGGTAAGTGGCCAGGAAGACCAGAGTCAGAAGGGACCTCAGCATTTCTTCGTGGTTTTTTGCTCTGTTTCAGAATCAAGTTAAAAGTGTCATGTCCTAAAGCTTCTATGTCAGCTTGCTGTAAGTTTTTTCTTTTTTTAATTTTTGTAACTTCTTTAACAGCAATCGAAGCAATACCATCATCAGTTCTCATAAAAATGAAAGCTCAACTGGAGACATTTCCCAGCCACAACGATTAGCTACAGGCACTAATAGGATAAAGGCAGTTTGGGGAAATATTAATGGCATTGGACCTAATCATATGAGTGCTTTTTAATTAGACAGCAGCTTCTTCCAAGAGAGCTCAGAGTGCACCTGGACTTTAGCACACTTCTCCTCACCATACTCCTGGTAAGTATGGAAGAAAAAGACTCGCATCTTCCAGTAGGACTGCGTGGAGGAGAAGGTTGAGGCCAGGTCTACCCAACAGCAGACTTGAGAAGGAATGGCATGTTTCACAGGCTCACAGACAAGAACTGATGTACCCGGTTTGGGGGGTAGTTGGGGGAGGCTGTGTGTGTGTGTGTCTGTGAGCATACATGTGTGTGTGTGCACCGAGTCAAACTGACAAGGTTCCCAGAATCACAGACTTGTCCTGAGACATGGAGAGGAGACAGGACAGTGAACAGTGGCAGAGAAGGAGCAGAGTTCAGGCCAGCTGTCTCTCAGCCCATGGCCTTTCCACCCAGTATTTCTGGTAAACTGGATGGAGTTTCCTGCAACAACACCTCCTCAGCCATGGTGTTCTCTTAAAGAGAGGAAAAAATAAAAGTGACTCAGTCAACAGTCGCTGTTCTCCTCTTCTCTGGCTGCAGTTTAGAAGATAGGAAATGCTAGTAGCCAAAGAGGCTGAAAGAAAGTGAAGACAAGGTGTTAGTCACTCAGTCGTGTCCGACTCTTTGTGACCCCATGGGCTGTATGAACTGTAGCCCACCAGGCTCCTCTGTCCATGGGATTCTCCAGGCAAGAATATTGGATTGGGTTGCCATGCCCTCCCCCAGGGGATCTTCCTGGCCCATGGATCAAACCCGGGTTCCCTGCACTGTAGGCAGATTCTTTACCATCTGAGCCACCAGGGAAGTCAAAGAGGCTAAAAGAGCTACAAAGTGCCTCTAGGCTTTGGCCAAGGTTACTATGGACAAACGGGGACTGAGAAAAACATGTAGGGCAATTTGCAAGGATCCAAGAGTGCCTGCTTTTAGCTAAGAGGAAATGCCTGGGGCCAAAAGCAATCAAAAGGACCTTGACCATTCCCAAGCCCAAGGAAAATAGTTATCTACAAATCTGAGTGATTACCAAGCATGGGTGCCAATTTACCAAACACTAGTCTTAAAGAGTAATCTTAAATTTAAAGACTAGTCTTAAACTTAGATGCAGAGCCCATCATGAGAAATGCTGGACTGGATGAAGTACAAGCTGGAATCAAGACTGTTGGAAGAAATATTAATAACTTCTGATATACAGATGACACCACCCTTATGACAGAAAGCAAGGAAGAACTAAAGAGTCTCTTGATGAAAGTGAAAGAGGAGAGTGAAAAAGTTGGCTTAAAACTCAACGTTCAGAAAACTAAGATCATGGCATCTGGTTTCATCACTTCTTGGCAAACAGATGGGGAAACAATGGAAACAGTGACAGACTTTATCTCCTGGGGTTCAAAAATCACTGCACATGGTGACTGCAGCCATGAAATTAAAAGATGCTTGCTCCTTGGAAGAAAAGCTATGACCAATCTAGACAGCATATTAAAAAGCAGAGACATTACTTTGCCAACAAATGTCTGTCTCGTCAAAGCTTTAGTTTTTCCAGTAGTCATGTATGGATATAAGAGTCGGACTACAAGGAAAGCTGAGCGCCAAAGAATTGATGCTTTTGAACTCTGGTGTTGGAGAAAACTCTTGAGAGGCCCTTGGACTGCAAGAAGATCCAACCAGTTCATCCAAAAAGAAATCAGTCCTGAATATTCATTGGAAGGACTGATGCTGAAGCTGAAGCTCCAACACTTTGGCCCCCTGATGTGAAGAACTGACTCATTGGAAAAGACCCTGGTGCTGAGAAAGATTTAAGGTGGAAAGAGAAGGGAACAGCAGAGGATGAGATGGTTGGATGACATCACTGACTGAATGGACATGAGTTTGAGTAACTCCGGGAGCTAGTAATGGACAGGGACGCCTGGTGTACTGCAGTCCATGGGGTTGCAAATAGTTGGACAGGACTGAGTGACTGAACTGAACTGAACTCAGTCTTAAGAAATGGAATGATTATTCTGCAAACTCTTGTTGTTTGAAAATAAATAAGAACTAAATTAGAATAGCATTTCCTCAATAAAGTGATTAGCATTAGAATAATCCCATAAAGTGAGACTTATCCTTCTGATAAGTAAAACTCCCTCTGAACATAAAGTTAGACGAGGCATCTTTTTTTCTACTAAGTTTCTTGAGAGAGAATAAGACTGCTGCGTTATGTGTTCTGTTTACATACCATATAGTTTAACTCTCTAAAAAAATTTTTAGCACTTTGTTTATAGTGGACTCTTCAGTCTTCAGGCTTTACAGACCTTAAATTATTTTACCCTTAAACAGATAATGAGGTACTATTTTTATGCCCATTTGA
This sequence comes from Antilocapra americana, assembly GCA_007570785.1. NCBI lineage: Eukaryota > Metazoa > Chordata > Mammalia > Artiodactyla > Antilocapridae > Antilocapra > Antilocapra americana. Next base: position 42,557 of record ML663426.1, on the reverse strand, counting down.
CAGTTGAGAAAACTGAAGCATAGAACCCTGGAAGAACTCACCTAAGGTCATACAGCTTATAAGTGATAGAGGTAAGATTCAAACCCACCAGGCTAGTTCCAGAGTCCAAGCCCTTAACCACCATGTGTTTCTGCCAATGGGTAAGGAAACTTCCCAATGGTGGGAGTGTTTGTTTCTATTTTTCTTTTTGCCCTGTTAGAGCATAGAGAATGGTAATTATGACCAAAGTAGCACTTTGAGCTCATTTAGCATCATTTATCTCATTTTACTCATGAGGAAACTGAGACCCAGGCCAAATCCAAGATCAAAAATTAAGGGAATGATAGAGACAAAGAACTTCAAGTGTGTGCCATGACCCCTCATGGCACCAGCCTGAAGTTCTTTCTCTCCACCATGCCCTTGAAGCCAAACTTGTCCTCAATTAGGTTAGCAAATCCAGTTAATCAATGCATCATCAAGAATATGTGTTGCCCACACAGAGGGACAAGGGCACATTTTCCCACATAAAGAAGCCCATTATCCAGAGTGAAGTAAGCCAGAAAGAAAAACAACAATACAGTATACTAACGCATATATATGGAATTTAGAAAGACTGTAACGAGAACCCAGCATGCGAGACAGCAAAAGGAACGCAGATGTATAGAACAGACTCGTGGACTCTGTGGATGAGGGCAAGGGTGGGATGATATGGGAGAATGACATTGAAACATGTTAATTATCATATGTGTAATCAATCGCCAGCCCAGGATTGATGCTCGGGGATGGTGCAGCGAGGTTTCCCGGGGGGGGGGAATCGGGAGGGGGGGGGGGGGGTTCGGGAGGGGGAGCATATGTAAACCCATGGTGATATCATGTCATTGTATGGCAAAACTAATATAAAAAAAAAGAAAATATTTTTTCAACAGGCGCTAGAGTTAATTTCTGTAATAAAGTCCTATTTTCCCACTGCATACATTTAAAAAATAGGAATATGTAACATTCAATTTTCTTGTCACATAATATTTTGAAAAGTATATCAAAATAGTCACGGGAAGGAAGCATGGAAAATTAACAAAACTAGAAAGAACATTAAAATAAAAATTGCCTATTATCTTCCATCTCTTAAAGTCAAATCTTAAACACTGTTTTATTTATCTTCCCAAAGAACCAGCTTTTGGCTTTGTTGATTTTTTGCTATGGTCTCTTTTGTTTCCTTTGCATTTATTTCTGCCCTGATCTTTGAGATTTCTATCTTTCTACTACCACTGGGCTTCTGCATTTCTTCCTTCTCTAGTTGCTTTAGGTGTAAAGTAAGCTTATTTATTTGACTTTTTTCTTGTTTCCTGAGGTGAGCTTGTATTGCTATGAACTTTCCCCTTAGCACTGTTTTTACTGTGTCCCATAGGTTTTGGGTTGTTGTGTTTTCATTTTCATTCATTTCTATGCATAATTGGATTTCTTTTTTGATTTCTTCTGTGATTTGTTGGTTATTCAGCAGTGTGTTGTTGAGCCTCCATATGTTGGAATTTTTGAATGGTTTTCTCCTGTAACTGATATCTAATCTCACTGCATTGTGGTCAGAAAAGATGCTTGGAATGATTTGAATATTTTTGAATTTACCAAGGCTAGATTTATGGCCCAGGATGTGATCTATTCTGAAGAATGTCCCGTGTGCACTTGAGAAAAAGGTGAAGTTGATTGTTTTGGGGTGGAATGTCCTATAGATATCAATTAGGTCTAACTGGTAGATAGTATCATTTAAAGTTTCAGTTTCCTTGTAAAACAGCCTTCAGAATGGGAGAAAATAATAGCCAATGATGCAACGGACAAACAATTAATCTCAAAAATATACAAGCAACTCCTGCAGCTCCATTTGAGAAAAATAAATGACCCAACCAAAAAGTGGGCCAAAGAACTTAACAGATATTTCTCCAAAGAAGACAGAAAAATGGCTAACAAACACATGAAAAGATGCTCAACATCACTCATTATCAGAGAAATGCAAATCAAAACCACAATGAGGTACCACTTTACACCAGTTAGAATGGCTGCCATCCAAAAATCTACAAGCAATAAATGCTGGAGAGGATGTGGAGAAAAGGGAACCCTCTTACACTGTTGGTGGGAATGCAAACTAGTACAGCCACTATGGAAAACAGTGTGGAGATTCCTTAAAAATCTGCAAATAGACCTGCCATATGACCCAGCAATTCCACTGCTGGGCATACACACGGAGGAAACCAGAATTGAAAGAGACACGTGTACCCCAATGTTCATCGCTGCATTGTTTACAATAGCCAGGACATGGAAGCAACCTAGATGCCCATCAACTGATGAATGGATAAGAAAGCTGTGGTACATATACACAATGGAATATTACTCAGCATTAAAAAAAAATTCATTTGAAGCAATTCTACTCAGATGGACGAAACTGGAGCCCATTATCCAGAGTGAAGTAAGCCAGAAGCAAAAACAACAATACAGTATATTAACGCATATATATGGAATTTAGAAAGACAGTAACGAGAACCCAACATGGGAGACAACAAAAGGAACGCAGATGTATAGAATAGACTCATGGACTTTGTGGATGAGGGTAAGGGTGGGATGATATGGGAGAAGGGCATTGAAGCATGTTAATTGTCATGTGTCTAATCAATCGCCAGCCCAGGATTGATGCTCGGGACTGGTGCAGCGAGATTTCCCGGGGGGGAGGGAGGAGGGAGGGGGGACCCGGAGGGGAAGCATATGTAAACCCATGGTGATATCATGACATTGTATGGCAAAAACAATTTAAAAAAAAATTAAAAAAAATAAAATAAAATAAAAAAAAATAATAAGTAAAAAAAAAATGGTGATAGTAATGGAGTTCAATGCATACAATAAAATAAATATCCTTGAGTACATGTGTGCATGCTACGTCGCTTCGGTCATGTCAGACTCTGCACCCCTATGAACTGCAGCCCACCAGGCTCCTTGTCCATGGGATCATCCAGGCAAGAATCCTGGAGTGGAATGCCATGACTTCCTCCAGGGGATCTTCCCCACCCAGGGATCGAACCCAGGTCTCTTATGTCTCCTGCATTGACAGGCAGATTCTTTACCACTAGCGTCACCTGAGAAGGAAATAAATATCATTGAGTACATACCAATATGAATAAATAAGTAAATAAATAAAGAAACAATGGAAAATGTCAGATCCCCTTTACAGAAGAATTAATAAACAGAAGGAATGTTACAATAAGAAGAACATGATCACTGGAAAAACACCAGAAAAATTATTGCTGCTGTCAAGAAATATTGATGGGTGGTAAAATTATGCTTAAAAACCACATATTTACATAAGCTCAAGGCATTTCCCCATAAAATACTAATTAATACAATGATAAAATTAGCATCTTTACAACAGAATGACACGGTGACCTATATCAACCAACTGATTAGAGTTAATATCACCAGTGAGGAGACAGGGTGATGTCGCATGCCTCCTGATGTGACCCACTGGGAAGGGCATGGTTATTACTCCTGTGCCATTTCTCCCCAAAATTCAGATTTTGAATTTAATCAGGAGAGACTTAAACCAATGTTGAGGAACATTCTGCAAAAAGAATAAAAATAAGAAAGAAAACTAAGCAGTACTCCTAAAAAGTGTCAAGGACACAAAAGACAAGAAAGACACAACCGACTGAGGACTGTTACAGACAAGAAGAGACGAAGGACACAGGGTCACTAAATGCTATGTGACATCCTGGGTGGGATCCTTGACCAGCAAAGGGACAACAGTAGAATAACTGGAGAAATCCAAATAAAGTCTATATAGTATAGTTAACAGTATTATATCAAAGTTTGTCTCCTCATGTCAATAATTATATTATAGTAACACAAGAAGTTAAGATCAGAGGAGCCTCAGTCAAAAGTATATGGTAACTCTCTGCTAATTTTGTCACTTTTCAGAAAGGGTAAAATTATTTCAAAATTAAAGTTTTTAAAAGTCTCTCCTTGCCTTCTGATCTATTTCATCCAAAGTGAACAACTGAAGAAATAAAGCAGCTTTTCTCATCTCTGCTTAAAGAAAATGTGCTGCTAGAACATTAAAACACTCAGGTTTAAACTCCAGTTACTGGTTAACCACCAGAGCTGAATACCATCCCTGCTAGAAACTCTTTCCTGGCATGGTGATCAGTAAACAAGGAGACCTGGAAACAAAAATCTCCTTCTTTTTCACATCATAGCTACATGCTCTTGACTGTCAATCTCTCAGAGGCTTACTGTCTACATCTGCCAAATTAACTCCCACCTTGCCATACAGTGCAATGAAGCTTAAGTGGAATATTGTGTTATCATAAGGATTACATGAGTTAAAGTTGTAAAACAGTCACTCACAATGTCATACACTGAGTAGATGCTTAATAAGTAATAACTACCATTTTCATCATTTTCATTATCATGCCAGTTGACCCAATCTTTCCTCTCAGGATCAATACATGTTAAATTACTGAAACTATTTCCAGTGATCAGAGACATCATGATTTTCCTACTATATCAGTCTACTGGATCCCCAAAGTAGGAAGCAGCCCCTCCAGTTCTGTTATCTGTCTTAGGCTGCTCAGGCTGCTATAACAAAATATCACAGACTGGTGCCTTAAGCAACAGACATTCCCTGTCCTAGAGGCTAAGTCCTGAGGGCCAGGTGCTAGCATGGTAGGACTCCTGTGAGCCCTCTTTTCCTAGTGTGGCAATGGCTGCCTTATCACAGTCCTTACCTGGAAGACAGAGAGAAGGCTCTAGTCTCTTCCTCTTCTTCTAAGGACACTAATTTCATAAAGGGGGCTCCACCCTCACGATCTTATCTAATCCTAATTACCTTCCTCAGCCTCCAAATGCCATCATTTCAGGGATTAAGGCTTCAATGTATAATTTTGGGGGAACATAAACATTCAGTACATAGAACTCTTGTACCTTTTAAAATTCCAAATACCAGTTTACTTTCTAGATTTCATTTCAAATTTAGAAAATAAAAACATTTTAAACACTTCTTTTACTAGAAAGGCTGACATCATTTCAAGATATTTTTCTCTTGTGTTTTCCTATATATATAATGTATATATACAGACATATGAATTATACTGAATATATAGTGTTTTATTTAACTTAGAATTTTCATTAATATACTTAGAGACTAGACTTTTTTAGGAAATAGAGGAAATTTAGGGGTTTTAATCATGCATATAATCAAGCATGTATTATAGTACTCACTAACTATTGTTGGGTAGTCTATGGTTTGCTCTGCTATCATTTCTATAAACAATGTTATAATGTGCTGAAAGATGTATAAATAAGTATCCTCACCTTTGAGAACATTTCCCTATATCAGTAAATAATCTTTCAAAGTACACATTTTAACAACTGCATTATACTTAATTGTGTCTTCCATTTCCTTAACTAACTGTCTGTTACTGGACAAGAGATTATATCTACCATTTTGCTCTGAGAAATAACCTTGAACAAACTTCTTTGAAAAAATGGCTTATGCACATCTCTGACCTGTTATTTCATAAAAACCCCCAGAAGTGGAACTGCTGGATCAAAGGCTGCCAAGTTGTATGCTCAGAAAAAGCATATTCTCTCAACACTTGCTAGAAGGCTATGAAAGTACCCACTTCTTCTCTGTCCCCTTACCAACAACATCATGGTTTGGGGAAAAAAAAAGCTCTATTTTAATATGCAGAAAATATTTCATTTTTGTTAACTTTTCTCTTTCACAACAAAAAAATTTAGTCTCATTTTAAACATCAATTAGTTGAACTCATGAAGGAGTTTACAAAATATCAGCTTAGTGGTGAAAAGTAACTTTGGTGCTTCATATTTTGATAACAAGCAACACGTAGAAAGGGCCAGAAAGGTATTATTATCCCTAGCTCTATTTTGGTAAATATGGAAGTTGATGTTCAGGAAGTCCAAAGTGATTTTCCCAAGGTCAATAAAAGATCACGACTCCTTGGATTCGTCACAGGCCCTGAAGTTGTTAAGTAAGCATGGAGTGGGTAAAGAATCTAAACTTTTACAGATGCAAATAAAAAGGTAACATATGATATAACTCAGTGATAGAGTTGGCCCAGCCCTCTCCTCTCCTTTTGCCTTTCCCCTCTAAGCATCATTCTGGCAATAAAAAAATAAAAGCAAAAGGAGGAGGCAAGTGAGCCAGCTGGGCTTGGGAGGTCTCCCAAGCATAACTAGAACATATTTTATTCGCTTCAGCATTTGGCTCCACAACAGTACTTGGGATGACAGTCTGTGAGGTGCCTCGGGGCCAGTCACATGGCTTCCCAACCGATGTCCTATCTAGGTTGCTCGAGCCTCCCTGGTCCCAGCATGTCTCTGCTTGGCCTTTTGCATGGAGATCCAAAAAGAAATGGGCCACTCAAGGGACAGTAGCTTTCTCCCACATCACACAGGTCTGCTCATGTCTTAATGTTCATTTTTGTGTTTTTAAGGACGATGCAAATACACTAATTCTTTTCAGGCAGTCATGTTTTATATCTTTTCCAAAATAATTCATTTACTTCCCTCACATTAAAAATTCAAAGATGACCTCTGTGGTAAATAATTCAGCATTCTTTTAAGTGACTTAATCTTTAATAACTACTTATTTAATTCCAGAAGATAGATGAGAGAGGGATTTTTATATATGTAGCATATATATCATATAGAATATATATGTGTGTATGTATACTATATGACATATTTAAAATATACACACACATACATGTGCTATACCCACACACACAGATACATGACACATACTTTGGAATTTGATAAGAAAGGCTTACAGGATTTCAGAGACGCAGAGCTTGAGCAACAGGGTGGATGAAGGTTCCATTTGCTAAAATGGGTAAAAAGTGGAGGAAAAGGTAGGTCAAGAGAGACACATTAAGTAAAGAGCCAAACTAATACTACAGAAAATAAAACCAAACATTCACATTCTGGAGAATTCTCTGGTTGTCCAGTGGTTGGCATTCCAAGCCATCACTGCTGAAGCCTCAGGTTCAATCCCTGGTCGGGGAACTAACATCCCACAAGCTGAGGATCACTTTCCTGAGCTGAAGAAAAAGCTGAGCATATTCCAGGCAAAAACTAGTGAAAAGAGATCCATACTTGGATAAATATGGTGTGTATCTGTATAAGTAAAATTCCACAGGAATTCAGTCTACAAAAGAAGAAGTCAGTTATTATACATCCATCAGGTTGGTCTTCCCTGGGGACATATGGGTCTTTTCCTTCTGCTATTTAGTACTGTAGGATTTTTTTTAGGAAAAACTATCACCTTAAGGGTCCATAAGTTGTGCAATAAAAGGAATAGCAACCACTGTTACCATACTTGAAAACTATGCTGTTTAGCCGTGAGAAGCAATATAGGGTAATGGAAAAATTGTCAAACTAGATGCCTTAAGATCTATAGTATTACAGACATAGGAAATCTCTTAGCTTCCTTAAGCCTTGGTGCCTTCCTAGATAATATCAATATAATTTTAATATTTTCTCATAGCTTTGTATGAAGGATAAAACTTGATGGCATACACTTACTCAGAATCACAAATTCACGGGCAGAATCAGCCTAATGATTTTCACTTCCCGTCTCAGGAGAGTTTTGTCATTGAGATAGCATGACCCATGGAGACATAATAATTCCCTTTCTTCTTCCTTTTCTCAGTGTGGTGAAAATGCAGGTATAAGCATCTCTCTTTGGCAAGGGGAGTAACAACTCTCTTGACAATCTAGGTGCCCCCAGATTTGGTCTCATTTGTTTAATGAATCACCCCTTCTCTGCAGAGTGAAGCTGATGGGTGTTCATTTACATTACTGATGCCCGCTTTACTCTCCATCATCTGTTCTGTATCAGGGTCCTGGTTCATGCCTGCTCTAATATCTTCATTAAATGGAGATAACTTAGCACTGAGGAAGAGAGCAACGTTAAACTTAAATTCTATCTTTTAAACTCAAATGCCACTTCCTCGGTGAGCAAGTTAAGAATCTGCCTGCAAGGATATGTGGGTCAGGAATATCCCCTGGAGGAGATGGCAAGCCACTCCAGTGTTCTTGCCTGGAGAATCCCGTGGACAGAGGAACCTGGTGGGCTACAGTCCATAGGGTTGCAAAGAGTTGGACACATCTGAGCATGCATGCACATACACACCACCTTTGCTATTTTCCCCTTGAGGGAAATTGATGCCACCATCAATGAAATTCTATAATTCAAAATTTCTAAACTATTATGAATAAGATGACTGATGTTCAAATCATATTCTTTAATTTCTGTACTTCACAATTTGGTTCTGTTCTATTTGCTTTTTTAAGTATGTTTGATTGTATCCTGAAGTCCACTTTAATTCCCTTGGTGGTTAGGGATATAGCAATATGATATCTAAAAGGAGCTTATAATAATAATGAGAAAATGTTTATGGTAAACTGAAATTTTTTAAAAAATCAAGAATAATAATGCTTTTTATATAAGATCTCAACTAGAAAAAATATACATAGAGATGAATGGGAAACTAAGTTCAAAAGTTGGCAGTGATTATGACTTGGTGATGGATTGTAGTTTAAATGTATACAAAGATAAAAGAAATCAATACTAATTGTAATTCCCACAATAACCAATAAGGAGACCAAACCAGTCAATCCTAAAGGAAGTCAGTCTTGAATATTCATTGGAAGGACTGATGTTGAAACTGAAACTCCAATACTTTGGCCTCCTGATGTGAAGAGTCAACTCACTGGAAAAGACCTTGATGCTGAGAAAGACTGAGGCAGAAGGAAAAGGGGGAGACAGAGGATAAGATGGTTAGATGGCATCACTGACTCAATGGACATGAGTCTAAGCAAATCCTAGGAGATAGTGAAGGACAGGGAAGCCTGGTGTGCTGCAGCCCATTGGGTCACAAATAGTCAGACATGACTGAAGGACTGAACAACAACAACCAGGTATTATTTTCATAAGTTAAAAAAATTAAGATGTACTTAAATAAGTAAATATTTAGGCATCCATCTCATAAAAAGTAGAGTTGTTTTAAAAGTTAAGAACTTATTTAAGATTTTATTTTATTAATTTTATTAGAATTAGAGAGGCTTATTATATAATCATTACATATGAAATATATCAATATAACTATAAAAATAAGTGAAACAAAATGTCATACTTACAAGGAAAAGTCACTGAACCCACAATTATAGCAGAAGAGTTTTAACAAACATCTCTCATAAAGTGACAGATCTATCAGGCAAAAGATTAATACAGTCATAGAAGATTTGAACCACATAACTAACAAGCTTGATCTAATTGAACTGAATACAGCCCTACACTCAATGATTAGAGAATACATATTCCTCTCAAGCACATGCAGGACATTAAGGAAATCTGATCACAAACTAGCCATAAAGCAACTCTCAAAAATTCCAAAGAAATGCTTTAAAAAAGAAAACAAGCTCCTTTCAAAATCCCAAGATCCAACAAAATATGGTAAAAAAAAAAAAAAAGGAAGAGAGAGGGAGAGAGACTTGTATGTTTGGAAATTGAAATAGCAATTCAAATAATTCACAGATCAAAAAAATTAACAGTATTTAAAATATGTTGTACAGAGTAAGCAGGATATGTACTTAAAAGGTGACTACTTTCAAAAATAGTCACCATACTAACTTTGCATTTCATTGATCTGGATAATTGAAAATTGACTGTGTTAGAAGGCAGTGAGTGGTCTCTTTCACCCATGTTAGAATTCCTGCCTTGTATTCCTCCAAATACCAAAGAAGACCCTGTGATAAAGATTCTGTAGAAAATATCACATGGAATGTCTGAAGATGAAGAGACATAGTGGAGATAATTGATGGAAAAGAAGAAAGATTTCCAATGCAAGGATGAGACAGGAGCAAGAGGAGGAATGGGAAGCAAGACCAATGAATTAGTCTTAGTAGGAAAGAATCTAACATGGGAGAGAAGTTAAATAGATAGATAGATAGATAGATAGATAGAGATGTGGAAAGAAGGCAGATGGAGCTAACAAGTTATATAAAAAGGATAATAACCAAACTTTGGTTAAATGGCAATCTTGGGTTCTGAAGTCATTTCTCACCACAATGTACTTATAAAGTTTCATGCTCAGTCACTTCAGTTGTGTCCGATTCTTTGTGACCCCATAGACTGTAGCTCACAAGGCTCCTTTGTCCATGGGATTTTACAGGCGACAATACTGGAGTGGGTTGCCATTTCCTTCTCCAAGGGATATTCCCCACCCAAGGATCTAACCTGTGTCTCTTAAGTCTCCTGCATTGCAGGTGGATTCTTTACCACCTGGGAAGCCCACTTAGTCTAATTTCCATATATATTTTTGCTGCATTATTTTTTGAAGCTCAAAATACACAATACATTTTAAAAATGATTGTCCTAAACCGAACTAAAGTTTAAACTCAACACATTCCAATAATCCCCCTTTTGTCTGCCTCCACTGTCAAGCACCTCTTCTCTTGATTGATATTCTCTTTATCCAAATCAGTTCTATCATTTCCTTTACTGTCCTCATTTCCTATAAATCGCTGATTGTATGCACATTTGTAATTCCCACACTGCTGATGGTGACTTCTAGCAGCAGTGAAACATATCCAACCCCATTCAACGACCTAAATTATCTCTACCTAGGCCAGCAACCCAAAGATGCTTGTTCAGGGAGAATAATTCCCACCCCAGCCACATGAGGGAGCATCAGCAATGATCTTAGAAGGCACAAAAGTGTGGAACAGACATGAAATTCACCAAAAGCAATCTTGGGCTTCTTTTCTTCTAAATAAATGGCACACCCTCCAATGGAACATTTTGCAAGCTCTCCAGTAACAGTGCTTATCAGTTCTAAGTCAGGCATTATTCCAAGCATTTCAAATGTATTAAATCATTCTCTACAAAATCTGCATGAGATTGTCATTATTATTATCCTCATTCTACAGATGAAGAAACACGAGCACAGATTTACAATATAAACAGAGCATATAAACAAATTATTCTGGAGTTAAAATAAAGGATTCGTTGATTACCTATAATTGCTTTATAAAATCCTCTGACCTGAATCAGGGATCATGAACCTTTCCCTACAAACGACCAGATCGTAAATATTTCAAGCATGGGGGGTCATATAGTCTTGGTTGCAACCACCCAACTCATCCATAGTTTATGTATGAAAGGAGCCACATACAATGTATAAACAAATAGGTGTTGGCTATACTCCAAACTTTCTTAATGGACAATGAAATCTAAATTTCATATAATTTTCATATATCACAGGACATCATTCTTCTTTACACATTTTTAATCATTTAAAAATAATAAAAGTATTCTTAGATTATGGGAATCATTCTCCCTAATCAAGGAGCTTCTTTAAGTCATATAAAAACAGGAAGTAAGCTGGAGTTGACCCACTGGATGGAATTTGTTAACCTCTGGTCTAAATCAGTAATATATATATGATATCAAATCCACCGCACCATAATCACCAGGATAAATTAGTTTTCAAGTGCAAACTGTAACATTAAAAAAAAGGATGAAAGGAAGGCCAACAGGAATACAGAAAGAAAAAGAAAGAAGACAGGAGGAGGGAGACAGAAGGAAGGAAGGAGGAGGGATTCACTTTAATCTAGCCATTATATTTCTAATAGTGTATTTACATAACCATGAATGTGTGCAAGATTTATTTCTTTCCTAGGACGTTCATACCTACATGATTTGTAACTACAAATAGAGAAACAAAATCCAGGTAAATAGCATGATGCAACAAGTTAAATAAATACAGTAAACGAATGGGATACTACATTGAATGCCATTTTGTCAAAAAGTTTCCATGGCATCTGATCATGATCATAAGAAAATAAAGGAAAAACAATGTAAAATATGTAACAATGATCTGATTTTTACTAAAAAGGATATAGAAATAAAAATGACTGAATAATATGTATGAAAGTGTTAACAATGGCTATCTCTAGCTGGTGAGTTACACAAGATTTTTTCTTTGTTTTGCAATATTCTTTGTTTTTAATATTTTTTTACAATGAATATGTGCTACTTTCATAATCAAGAAAAAGAACTTAATCTTTTACCTGCATCTATCCCAGTGAGGTAGTTCTGTAAGACTTCTGAAGAGTGTCTAAATATTTTTACTGGTTTTAAACATGTTGGGCTTAGTATCACAAAGAAAAAACATTTTGTCTTCCATGATTGGCTGGCTCTTCTGTCCATGATGATATCAGTGAACCCACAGAAAACCATCATACACCCCACCTCACTAAGAAGTACAAAAGCAGTACTCAGAGAAATTCACACCTAGTGCCCTCAACATCATTTGAACCAGAAATTTCTCTGGAAGCCATTTTATAAGCACTGTTGCAAAGTTAATAATTTGAATATTACATTCACTTCCTATGCTTATGGGGATATTTTCAGGTCACAGAATATCCAAAAATTGGATGGGAAAAAGGGCAGTTTGACCCCCTCAAAAGCTTTCCCAAATTAACTAAAGATACATTACCGGTCAATTTCATTGATGCTTCTCAGGAGGAAACCAACAATACTGAATTACCTGCCTTGCAGCCTCCCTGAAATAAGGCAGGGGCACAAACAAATGAACAAAATGTATTAAAAGAATGCAGAATATAAGAGTATTAAAGAATGAATAGTGTCCTCAAGATATCATTGGTAAAAGATGAATCTGTATTGAAGCAAACTGTTAAGACTGATCAGACAAAGTACTAAGCCCTGAAGTTTGGGGTCCTTATCTAACCTGAAACTGTGTACATCAAGACCTCTCACTCATGATTCACTTCTCTACAACTCAAAGGGCTGAAAGAAGTATCATAAAGCCTCTCATTGGCTTCAGGCACCAACCTGAGGCCAGCACCAATATCAATGGCTCTTCCATCCCATACACATCACCCTTCCTCATTTGCAGTCTCATTCTCACCCCACTGTGGTGCTTTTCTCTGCTTCAAGCTTCCGCTGCTGCCCTTGTCCATCACTGTGTGTTCTGATTCCATGAAAAGAGAAATCAGATTATTTGCTGAACCTCGACAGAATGCTCCTCCAGCTCCTACTTTTATTGAACCCTAACTATCTTCTGATGACACTGCATCCCCAGCAGACTTTCAAGTGAAGACTGGTTACTCTTCATATCTCACAAAGTAGAAATAATGGAGATCTGAACCTATTATTTACTAACCCAACACCATGCTCGTTATTCTCGAATTCTCATATAAAAACCTCTGGTCTCTTAAATGCTTGCCTCTTAGCTATCTACCTCTTTATGCCTCCTAATAACTTTCCCTGTTCATGACCTAGTCAAGATGATTTTAGTTCATGGTTTACTGCCTCCTCCATTACCGTAAGTCCTGACATCATCCTTTAGAGATCTGCACTGCCTTTGCATACATAGACTTATCTCTTCACTTCCACCCTTTCCTGGCCTGTATCTGATGGCTAAAAACTGAAGCTACTTGCCCTCCAGCCTCTCAGATTCTTCCCCTCATGGTCCTTCTGCCACCACTCCAAATTCAAAACCCTAACCCAATATTACAATCTACCTTTGCTGATTCACTAAGAAAGAGAAAGTCATGAAAACTGAGTAGTTTAGCCACATTACAAACTCATGATTGCCAACCTTTGCTGGAGTTTCAGCAACACCTCCTTTATACTTTTATTCAGTCCATACTCCATCTTCCCCAACGTCCATGATAAGCCTTCACTGCCTTACTCAAAAGCCCCTGCTACCTTCCAATTTCAATCTCTGGCTTGCCCCTTGCTTCACTAACACAGCTGAAGTTTTTGGCTATAATCTTCTTCACATTTTCCATCTCCAACATAAACAGTTACAAATCACATCCTTCCTCATTTTTTTTCCCTCAAAAATGAGAACTGGTGGAAATTCCCTGCCGGTTCAGTGGTTAGGACTCGCTGCTTTCATTACCAATGGCCTGGGTTTGATCCCCAGTCAGGGAACTAAAACCTTGTATGCCACATGACTCATCCAAAAAAAACCATGAAGACTGTAAGGACCATCATCCAGTTCAAGGGCAATTAATCCCCTGGGCCTTGTTCCACACTCTCTCTTGTCATCTCTTGGACACTGGTACTCAAGTTCCATTCTATATCTAAATCATCCTTTCCATGTAGACCTTGACCTTTGATACTCCAGTTATGCTGGAGTCTTTTCATAGCTTACAATTTAAAAAAGTACCCTTCTGTTAGGATGTGTCCCAAAGAAACTAGTCCCTTCTCCCCTTCTGGCCCCATCAAAACCACCAGGAGTCCCAAATTATTCACGGCATTCTTTTCATTTATTTTCTACTGATCATTCATCTGCATCTTGCCCCTCCCACTTCATAGAAGTTGCTCTTGGGAAGGTCAGTACTAACCTCCAAATGCAAAATCCTTGGGCTCTTTGCAAGCTTCTTCTTTCTAGATCTCTTGTACATAACATAGTGTTGAAACATTTGCTCCATCTTGGTGCAAGATTATAATACTGGATTAGGGTTTGGAATTTGGAGTGGTGGCAGAAGGACCATGGTGGAAATACTTCCTCCTCCTTTGGTGTCCATGACAATGCATTCTAGTTCTGCCCTCACCTATCTGACTCATGGCCTCCTTGCAATGTCTGCCACGGGATTCAGGACTGGACCCAACACATGTAGACTAGATGGGACTCATTGGATTTCAGTGTTCACCACCACAATTTCCCAGTCCTCACACCACTTCACCAGTGGTATGTCCTTGTTTTTTCTTTTTTTAAATTATATTTTTATTAGTTTTGTCATACAATGACATGATATCACCATGGGTTTACATATGCTCCCCCTCCAGGACCCCCCTCCCTCCTCCCTCCCCCTGGGAAATCTCGTTGCACCAGCCCTGAGCATCAATCCTGGGCTGGCAATTGATTAGACATATGGTAATTAACATGTTTCAATGCCATTCTCCCATATCATCCCACCCTTTCCCTCATTACAGAGTCCACGAGTCTAGGTATGTCCTTGTTGTAACTGTCAACGCCAAATGTAGATTTTTAGCGATGAGATATATCTTTTAAAAGATGATGGCTTTATCATCTTTATCTCACATTACATGATATAATATTATATATAAAAACATTAGTATATTTCCTCCTATGGTTTTTCCAGTGGTCATGTATGGATGTGAGAGTTGGACTATAAAGAAAGCTGAGCACTGAAGAATTGATGCTTTTGAACGGTGGTGTTGGAGAAGACTCTTGAGAGGCCCTTGGACTGCAAGGAGATCCAACCAGTCCATCCTAAAGGAGACCAGTCCCGGGTGTTCATTGGAAGGACTGATGTTGAAGCTGAAACTCCAATACTTTGGCCACCTGATGTGAAGAGATGACTCATTGGATAAGACCCTGATGCTGGGAAGGATTGAGACCAGGAGAAGGGGACAACAGAGGATGAGACGGTGGGATGGCACCACTGACTCAATGGACATGGGTTTGGGTGGACTCTGGGAGTTGGTGATGGACAGGGAGGCCTGGCGTGCTATGGTTCATGGGGTCGCAAAGAGTCGGACACGGCTGAGTGACTGAACTGAACCGAACTGAAAGTGAGGAGAGCCATTAGCATGGGTTAGCACAAGGGGTCCTGGTTTAATCATTTAAAAATGGGAACACTAACATTACCCTCAAAATGTAATGAGGATTAAACGAGCTAAAGCGGCAGAAGAGACCAGAACTGTATCCAGTACACAGCAAGTGGCATGATACATGTTTGATGAATCCACATCTAGAGTCATTGAGTGACCTTGGGCAGTAAAAAATTGGTTGGCTGCAAAAACACAAAGTTAGTCAAGGCAAGTAAAGCATCAGTCCAACAAATTGTCTGGGATACTCGGATCAAGGCCAGGGATTACGATCCCCTAGCCTATGTAACCAAGTATGCACGTGCTGACACTGCAGGCCACCATCTCTGATGGGAGGCCCAGTGGGCTTCCAGTCTTCTCTCCATGATTCCTGTCAGCACCAGGATGAGAACCAGAAGCAGCAGAAAGCTGGGAGAGGTGGAGTCCGAGCTGCCCTGGATGGCAGACAAGGCAGGCATGGAACACATTTGCTGCTGCTCCAACCAGTATGCTGTCAACATTCTCCTCACCCAGCTATGACCCAGCATACCTCAGCCCACCCATTTCAAAAGGTGCCAAACACCAGCATCAAGAAAACTAGTGACAGATGGACTGGAATTTCATTTTTGCAAGCCGTCATTCTGGCATTATACAGCCAGTCTTTGAGTGCTCTGTCCCCCTCCCCCAGATTAATGAGGTCACCATGGGAGTTTGTGAATAGACACAGGAGGTGAAACTGCCACATTTCTTTAGCTCCTCTTTTTTGGCTGTCAAGTGAAATTACCCAGTGTGGCTTTAGCAGTGCCCAAGGCAATCACGAATTTAGCACACATTACACATATCCATTGCATCTCTTCTACCATGCCCCTTATTCAAAGTGGCATTTGATTGTATTGGGAAAATATTTGTTCTTATGTAAGTTTCCTTAGACCTTATAAAATGTACTGTCACTATAACCTAACCAATACAGAAATTTTTACATAATGTGACACTGATCTTTCTTAATTCGAGAGTGTTATTAATATATAACACTTTCCCATAATATAATACAACTTTTTTCTTTTACATTTTCCTAAAGATATGTTTAAAAACTTCCCTACATACTCAACACACAGTGTGATGTAGGAAACTTTTAGTCCAGACGAATAGTGTGTCACACATATTATCTATCGTGAGTCCTAAAGACTCATTTGTAAGTGTCTCAAGCTCTTCATCTGCCTAAATATAATTTCATTCACACTTTGTGGTTGCTGCATGGATTCAGTTTACATCCAAAGAAACACACTTATGATGGCATTTAAAACACAGGATGCCAGTTAACATCTGTGCTTCTTTTGTTCAAAATGGAACAGGTTTATTTCAAGTCAAGTTTTCACTCAATACTGACAGCCATAAAGAGAGATACATCTTTAAATATGCTAAACAAAAGGCCAAGGGCCTTTTGTACCCTTTCTTTAGTGTCACTGTAAATAAAGAGGCGTAAGAATGTGGACAGACAAGGAGTGAAAGGACAATGCAGGGCACAGAGAGGAAAAACTTGGAAATCAACATGGAAATCTATTCTTCCAGGCCAGTTATTTCTTCTTCAGTTTTTGAAACATCAGAAACTGTCATAACACAGTACATGCAGATACATTTATTCAGCAAATTGACTTGTTTCTAAATGCTTTCAAAAGAATGGACAAAAAGACAGACAATAACCATCACAGAAAACCCTGCAACCCAGAGGTCATGGGATCTGCCAATTTTATTTTACTGGGGTCAGTGAGTTAATACACATATTGCCAATCAAATACATCATGTAGAGCTGAGATCACAATGTATACAGAGCTATTTTGACCTGCATTATCCTATAGATTCCACATCACTCAACAGTTTTATAAATGTAATTTTAATATTATACATAAAACTCCATCATATGCATATACCAAGATAAGAATAGGATTTAAAAAACATAATTGTACTCAACTCACTTTTGATGGGCTAGAGAAATTGGAAGCCTGGCAGTGGTTAAAGCAGTCATATAAACAAATATAGCAATCCTTGAATTTTTTTTTTTTTTGTTTGCAGTTCTACAGAATGCCTTGGGAATCCCTGACATTGAGGCAAAAGAGCAATCAGACATCTGTGCTATGAGAAAGACAAAGATAGAATGATGATGGCCTAAATCTCATGCCATTCCATCTCCTGCTACAGGTCCTGAGAAGGTCCATACTATGTTTAGGTTAAGATCAAAGTGTGTATGTTTGTATGTGTACATGCTACAAATAGGAGGGGTGTGATTGTGGAGTATTTTGACCAAAGAAGTTATGTTTTAACCTGTTTTATATACATCAGGCAATTAGAAGGCACTTTTTAAGTAAAAGAAGGTTTTGCTGCCAAACACATAAAAGCATGCACACACACACACACACACACACACACACACACACACAC
>ML663426.1:5267-19490 GCA_007570785.1 Antilocapra americana | reverse complement strand
AAGTTAAATAAGCAGGGTGACAATATACAGCCTTGACATACTCCTTTCCCTATTTGGAACCAGTCTGTTGTTCCATGTCCAGTTCTAACTGGTGCTTCCTGACCTTCATACAGGTTTCTCAAGAGGCAGGTCAGGTGGTATGGTATGCCCATCTATTTCAGAATTTTCCACAGTTTGTTGTGATCCACACAGTCAAAGTCTTTGGCATAGTCAATAAAGCAGAAATAGATATTTTTCTGGAACTCTCTTGCTTTTTCAATGATCCAGTGGATGTTGGCAATTTGATCTCTGGTTCCTCTGCCTTTTCTAAAACCAGCTTGAACATCTGGAAGTCCATGATTCATGTACTGTTGAAGCGTGACTAGGTGAATTTTGAGCATTACTTTACTAGCATGTGAGATGAGTATAATTGTGTGGTAGTTTGAGCATTCTTTGGCATTGCAATGAAAACTGACCTTTTCCAGTCGTGTGGCCACTGTTGAGTTTTCCAAATTTGCTAGCATATTGAGTCCAGCACTTTTACAGCATTATCTTTTAGGATTTGAAATAGCTCAACTGGAATTCCATCACCTTCACTAGCTTTATTCATAGTGTTAGCAGTTACATGACTTTAATTAAATTATCCTTTCTTTCCAAATCAGAAATATCCTGATCTGTAAACTGTAAGCAAAATATCCACCTCATAGGATAATACACATTAGCTGAGGCAGAATTTACCTGCTTAGTGATCCACAGAAAAGATGATATTAGAAGGAAATCATCATGAAGTCAGGTTGTCAGATTCAGTCTACATATACTGCAGATAATCTTAAATACCATCAACCAATTAGCTCCAATAGACAAGTGTTGGCAAAGGATTGGCAAAGGGTTGGGGAAACTTTTTCTGTAAAGGTCAGATAGTAAATATTTCTGGCTTTGCACACCATACCATCTGTCACAACTATTCAACTCTTCCATCCTTGTGAAAAACCAGCAAAAGACTATAAATAAATGAGCAAGTTTCAATACAACTTTACTTACAAAAATATTTAGTGGTCTGCCTATGGGCTGTACTCTGCCAACTCTAGTTTTGAAGAGTTCATGAGGTCATCCTGGCAAGAAATTGGGGAAACAATAGCACAAAATCCTCTATAGAACTTGTCTTACAAATAAGAAAGAAGGGATGAACTTGAATACCAAGGAGTCCAGTGGAAGAGATATAAGTTGTATTCTTGCCCCAGTGGTCTTAACCCAATGACAAGTGACTTTCTAGATGAGGGTTAAGGCTCATCAACTTGAGTCAATGGCAACCAACATGGACCCTCTTATTAGGAAGCCAGAGGTCCTGCAATAACGTTACTAGATTCTCCCACTACTAGACAATCTGACTAGATATTCTGCTGGCAGCTGCACATATTCAATGTAACTGCCCATCAGTAGAAGAATAAATGAAGATGTGGTACATATGTACAATGGCATATTACTCAACCATCAATAGTAATGAAATAATGCCATTTGCAGAGATGAGGATGGACCTAGAGACTGTCATACAGAGTAAAGTAAGTCAGAAAGAGAAAAACAAATACTGTATAACATTGCTAATATGTGGAATCTAGAAAAACTGTACAAATGAATTTATTGGCAAAACAAAAATAGAGTTACAAATGTAGAGAAAAAGCTTATGGTTACCAAGCAAGGGAGAGGGCTGGGATGAATTGGGAGATTGAGATTGACATATATACACTACTGTGTATGGAATAGATAACTAATGAGAACCTACTGTAGAGTTGAGGGAACTCTATTCAATGCTCTGTAGTAACCTAAATGGGAAGGAAATTCAAAAGAGAGGGGATATGTGTACACATATAGCTGGTTCACTTTGCTGTGCAGCAGAAACTAACCCAACATTATAAAGCAACTATACTCCAATAAAAGTTAAAAAAAAAAGCACAAACTGGTGTCTCCGAACAATTTATTAATCTCATAGTTCTGTAGATTGACTCAGCTAAGTGAACAGTTCTTACTTGGGGTCTCTCTGGCAGCTATAGTCAGCTGGAGGTTGATGTCCTCCAAAGTTTCACCTGGGCTGGATGTCCAAGAAGGCTTTTTCACTAACAGGTTGGGCACCCTCAGCTGGGATGGTTGGAGCAACTGGTGGCTGGTCAGACATTTCTCTCTTCATGTAGACTCTGAACATCTAAGCTTTCTCTAACATGAAGAACTAGTGCGGAGGGATTTCTTACATGGAATGTAGCTTCTAGCAGGATGAGCAATCCAAGAGACTCAGACCAATGTTGTGCCAAAGCTTCTTATGATCAATTCTACAGGGTCATTAATGTCACTCCCACCACATTCTAATGGGCGAAGGCCAGCCCTGGTTCAAACGGAGGGCCTATGTACAAAGAAGTATTGTCCATTTGGATGCTATCTTTGGAAACCATCTGATAGAAGCATGTCAAAAGGCATCCATTTGGAAGAGCAAGTTTTTGGAACAGTGCTTGGCTGACTTCTTTAAAGGTCTAGAGCCAAACTAGATCACAAACTCTAAGTTTTCACTATCTCCTCATAAATGTATATTTCTCGAGATCATCTAGTTACAGAGTACATGTCAGAAGTTTTGGTTAAAGCCTCCTCACATCACTAAGGGACACACAGAGCCACTTAACAATAAAGATGTAAAAATCTCTTCAAAGAAGCTGAAGGTAGTTTAAAGACATTTTGTAAAGCTGCTGACCTTTGAGGTGAAAAGCAATCGTTGCTCAAGATTCTAGTCACAAAGTCTGCTTGAAGGTAAATTCAAAGCAAGAAGATAACAGTTACTGGATTATTCAACAAAAATAGTGGAAAAGATAAACCAGAACCACAAGGAACCTGACAGAACACTCAACCCAACACACAGGGCAGGTATCCTTTCCCCAGTAAGTTTTGGGAGCTGACCTTCTGACCAACTACTCTATACCATGAAAAACAATCTGCATGCATTATTTCTAACAAATGCTCACAACAACCCCATGAGGTCATTATAAAGTAGGCAGTAGCATTATTCCCATTTTACAGATAAGTAAATTGAGGCTCAGATCAGTTGAGTGATTTGCACAAGGAAATACATAGGAATTGGCAACAAAAGGATCTAAAGCCAAATCTGGCTGATGCCAATTCTGATGCTTCTTCTACTATGCCACTCCACCCCTCTGGCCAGCCAGCATCTCTTACTTGTGAAATAATGAAGTAACCATTCTCTCTGGAAATGGCTCTTTCCAATATGTGACATTTCTAATGATCAGGGGGACAGATCCATGCTTCCTTAATGTACATTTACCCCAACAGTTTGTGCAGTCCATCAAAAGAAGTATTTCCTGCAGGGATTCTTCGTCTCAGAAGGCATGGCTAGGTTTTAGCAGCACCACAATTCCTTGGAACAATATGTAAATTGTCCTGTTTATAGCCAATTTTCATGGCAGTTAATCTACAACTTGGATTAGATTCTCAAAAAAGGATGACTGAAAAAATTTAGGAGCAACCAATCTATAAAGAAAGCAGAGCTGTGTCCAGTTGGAGCTAATGAGCTGTCTAATCATTAAAACAGCAAACAGGGACCCTGGTCTTCACAAGCTCACATTCCACTTGGAGAGACACAAAATGCATCTGTGCAAGCAGAGTAGGTACAAAATGATACCATCCACGATCAACAGGTCCCTATGGGGCTGAACCAATGCTTCCCCCACAAATTATTTTGCCCATTCATTTCTTTAAATGAAATACCATGCTAATGCCAAACACAGGATAGAGATCAAACAAACAAACAAACAAACAAAAATCATTTCATTTTCTCTGACCATTCTCTGGTCAGAGCAACAATAGGTTCCGCAAAGTCTTGTCCATTCACCATCTTTCTTTGGCACCCATCTCCCACCAACTTCCTCCTTCTAAAGCCTTGGATACTTCTCCAGAGTTTACCAAAAGGGTCTTGGAAGCAGAATTTGAAACCAAGTATAGCCTTGAACTAGCTTCTCAGGTGGTATTAGTGGTAAAGAACCTGCCTGCCAATTCAGGAGACATAAGAGATGCAGGTTCTATTCCTGGGTTAGGAAGATCCCCTGGAAGAGGACATGGCAACTCACTACAGCATTCTTGCCTGGAGAATCCCATGGACAGAGGAGCCTGGAGGTCTATGGTCCGACTCGCAGAGTAGACATGACTAAAGCAACTTAGTGTACATGCACACATAGTTCTGAACATGGTCTCTGAGAGCCCACTTCTTTATACACTTCCCTGTAACCCTAGGTCTCTGGGTTGTATCTAACTACCAAATGAGCTTCTCATGTGTTCCCAGCTAGGTGACACCAGAAGTTGTTTGGAACTGCCAGTAAATGCATAAAGGCAGTCCAAGAAGGAAAGAGAAGAACCCTCAGAGCCACAAAGGAGGACTTGGCTTGGTCACCAGGAAACACAGGTAGGAAGGAACGCACCTGTCAAGCTAGCGAGGAGCCTAAGGAGTTTGGATACATGGGTGGCAGCAGGTGGGAACTTCTGTCTGCACTTTGCGGCTCACTGCTGCCTGCTCTGCTGGGGTCTGAATGACGGAGGAGTCATGACAACGAGGATGGATGGATGTTTCTTTACTCGTTTCTCTGCCACCTTCCTGCCTTCACTCAATAACCTTGCAGTCTCAGGAGGCAGATCTCACACATTTCAAAGGAACAGAGGAGAACTTCAATGGGCTTTTTTGTTCTTTTTTTTTTAAATTTTGTGGTGCCAAGGAAGAATCGGCCTTATTTGTCAGCTCTCCTTTTCTCGCCTGGTGAAATAATTAGAAAGCCAGAGTCAGAGTATCTGATTATGCTCAAAAAGAAATGTGGTTGATATTCAAGGGCTAATTTGGAGAGATTTGTGGGCCTCCGTTTTCCCCTCAGCTCTGTAGGAAAACTTTCAGTCTGCATACGGATTACATCAAAGCAGAACAAAATTAGAGTTTCTGACAGCTACTGCTTTATTAAACAAATCAATTTTATTTGGAAACGTAAGTTACATGATATTCTTTTTTCTGTATCTTTTTTGAGGCAGGGTACTGTGTAAATAAATATTAATAGTAACAATAAAAATGCTTAAATTCATGCACAAACTTTGAGAAAGAAAAGCCAGAACATTCAAACGTATTTGTTCCAATGGGGGCATATCTTTCTTGGACAGTTGTATTTAACAAGCCTTTAGTAATCACCTTCCAGGTGACTTTATGCTCAGGTCATGAGGCTTACATTACTGTCCCATTTTAGAGGCAAGGAAATCAAGGGTAAGAGTCATCAACCAACTTGTCCAAAGTAACCATGTTAGGAAACAGAAAGGTGAGAAATTTTAGTTCCAAGTTCAAAGCACTTTCCAATACACACACCTGCTTTCTCATAGGGGAAAAGATAAAATCTTATTGGCCAAAAAAAAAAAAAAACCTTCCCTGGCAGGCCAGGGGTTAAGACTCCATGCTTCCACTACAGAGGGCATGGGTTCGATCCCTGGTGGGTGAACAAAGATTTCATATGCCATGAGGTGCAGTAAAAAAAAGCAATATAAATGCACAAGGCATTTCATGTCACCCACTTCTGTGCTTCTACCCTCAACTGTCATATTTCAGCCATGCTCCACTTCAGGACAAAATGACTGTAGCCCAGGCAAAGCTCCAGAAGCCCCTTTGAGTTTCTGAAATAGGCAGTCATCTTGGAAACAGTCAAGCTCCCAACTGATATGACCTTTCCTTGCATAGAGCAAGAGCTAACTAAAAGTGAAAATTAGTTTCAGGAGAGCTGATATCTCTCCCTTGCTGCAAGTTTTATTACCCCTCACAGCTGTCTACAGAGCAGTGGCCAGGAATGTCCAGCTATAGAGTCCACACATTGCATGAGCATGGTCTTCTCTCCCTGAAAGATTATGGCTGTCTCGCTCCAAACAAGACTCCTAGAAGCACCATCAACATTTACCAAGTACCTTTCAATATGGAAATACACACTTTATAATTACCTTAGCAAATTCCACGTACTTACTGAGTACTTACTTACCCTATGATAGCCACTGTGGTAAGTGCTAGAAATGCAGTGACAGACAGTGTCCTGGAGCCTATATTCTAGAAGGGGAGATGGAAGTTAATGCTGTGATCATCCTTCAGGGGGAGGAATTGTTCAACAGAAAAAGTAATTACAACAGGAAACAGGTCTGGACCTCAGGGAGTATTTCTAGTAGGAAGAAACATCTAAGTTGAAACATGCAAAGAATGAAGGGGAATTAGCTAGGTGAATGGGAGGAGGAAGAGAATACAATCCTGACAGATGGAATAGAAAGTGTGAAGGATGTTCTATTAACAGAAAGAAGTACATTATGACTAAAGTTGGTGGGTGGGATAATGGTTTGAGAGCTAAAGGGGTAAACAGGGGCCCATTCTTAGAAGGCCTTGTAGGTCATGGTTTCTGGAGTACACTGAGAAGGCATGAAAGCAAATGGCTTATTTACTCGCCATAACGCATGGGTGGCAATTGTGGAATTTCAAGTGCCTTGAACACTGGACTTATTCTTCATAAATATTTGTTTTGTTGATTTTTCTACTAATTATATTTACTCTGCTTAAAGAAAAGCCTTCTGAGGAGAGATTGGGTTTCTGAAAAAATAAATGTTTTTGTCATATTGTGCATGTGTGGCAGATGGAATTAAAAAATATGTCCTGAATTTATTTGTTTCAATGTTTTAAAAGATTGCTAATGTTTCTCTTTTCAGTTAAAAAGTAAAAGGTGTATGGGCATGATCTATAATAATATTACTAAAGACCATGTATTCTGTTATATCTGCACAAAGAATGGCAAGTGCAGTGGCATTTGTGGTGTCTAATGTGTGAAAATATCCCACAGCAGTGAACAGACCCATTATAAACACAGTATGGCACCTGTCTTTCCATCATCTCTTCACCTACCAATACATCTTCTGCCTCATTTCGAAGGGCATTCAAAACAGCTCCCCCCAAAACACAAAATGGCAATGTGATCTATAAAAATATGTAAAGAGACACATGTACCCCATCACAGCATTGTTTATAATAGCCAGGACATGGAAGCAACCTAGATGTCCATCAGCAGACGAATGGATCAGAAAGCTATGGTACATATACACAATGGAATATTACTCAGCTATTAAAAAGAATGTATTTGAATCAGTTCTAATGAGGTAGATGAAACTGGAGCTTATTATACAGAGTGAAGTGAGTCAGAAAGAAAAACACCAATACAGTATATTAACACATACATATGGACTTTAGAAAGACGGTAATGATGACTCTATATGTGGGACAGCAAAAGAGACACAGATATAAAGAACAGACTTTTGCACTCTGTGGGAGAAGGTGAGGGTGGGGTGATTTAAAAGGATATCACTGAAACATCTATATTATCATTTGTGAAACAGATCGCTAGTCCATGTTCGATGCACGAAACAGGGTGTTCAGGGCTGGTGCACTGGGATGACCCTGAGGGATGAGATGGGGAGGGAGGAGGGGGGGGATCAGGATGGGGAACACATGTACATCCATGGCTGATTCATGTTAATCTATGGCAAAAACCACTACGATGTTGTAAAGTAACTAGCCTCCAATTAAAATAAATAAATTGATTTTTAAAGTGGGTAAAGAAGTTAGAAGGAAGGGTAAATCAAAATACATCACTAAGGTCAAGTCTGGATTGGAAGTGCACTCACCACTGCATATCATGAAGTCCTACAGAGCTGATAGAAAATGACCCAAACTGGATCTTGAGGTTTCCAGTCACCAAAAGCAGAGAAGCAATTAGCTGTAATTGTGATCCTCAATCTTGGCTGCTCACAGGAATCACTAGGAGGGAAGGGGGGTTTTGAAAAATTATCCTCGCCTGAGAGTGGATATGCCTTGCCAGGCATGAATATTTCTAATACGCAGCTATGGTTGTATTATTCAGTGGATCTGGCCATTCAAATAACAAAATTCCAAATACTCCTACATTAGGAAACATGTTAGTTGCTCATGAGAAACAGAGCCTTTCCTGGTAGTGAGGACAGAGAATGTCTTCCCTTGGATGGGTTCTTCTAAAGGGTAGAGAATGGGAAACTTCAGACAGTGCTTTCAATACCATCCCTCCCATCAACACGAAGACAGGCTTCTGACGAGTTCCAGTAGATCCCTCCATTGGTGGTCCAGAGCCTAATGCTGAAGTATGATTCAAAGAAGGTAAGCTGGGCTTCCTTAGTGGCTCAGTGATAAAGAAACCACCTGTCAACACTGGTGATACAGATTCAATCTATAGTCTGGAAAGATCCCACATGCATGGGGCAACTAAGGCCCTGTGCCACAACTACTGAACCTGTGCTCTAGAGCCCGGGAGCCACAACTATTGAGCCTTCGAGCCACAACTACTGAAGCCCGCACACCCTACAGCCTGTGCTCTGCAACGATGAAGCCACCACAATGAGAAACTTGTGCACCGCAACTAGAGAGTAGTCACCGCTAGTTATGACTAGCGGAAGTGTGCACAGCAAGAAATTCCAAAACAAACAAAAATAAATAAATAAATAATTCTTTTTAAAGAAGGGTGTGTTTAGGAGGCCTGAGATGTATTTCATGGACACTGTTCTCTGATGTACTCACTTCATTCAGAAAGAGTATTTCTAGAGGAGCAGATAGAAAAATTAGTTTCTTCACCCACTACCCACCAAAAAGAAGCCCTTCTGGAACTTAGGAACATTTCTCAGCAGCCACGCAAAGCAACAGCTCAGTGTGCAATAATTCCAGATGATATAGTTAAAGTACTAGAGATATGGCATGTCCTTCGTTTGCTAAGGGACCAGTGAGTAAACTTTAAAAGTCATTTTTATGTCAAGAAAATACTTAAGGATCACAGAGAAATTCACTAGTGATCTGTGGAATAACAGCACACTAGACCTGAGAAATAGGGGAAGATTTGAGAATTGTATTGATTTTGACCTTTACCAATGCAACAGAAACATCCTGGCTTCACAAATATGATTAAGCCTCCTGGGTTATGGAGCTCTAATTCTTATAATCCACTTTAAAAATCAAATACCAGTCCAGATGCTGTCATATACATGTCATTCTGCCGCTTCTCAAGGCCACCCTCTGCTTGGAATCTGGAAGGCCAGGCCTCAAGGATCTCCGAAAAGTCTGTTCTTCCTTCATTTGTTTGAGTTCCATGCTGCTTGATCACCCCAGAATCTCTGCTTCTTCTTACCTCCTACTGTGGCTGAAGGTATTTCAGCACTAGGCTCTGGTCTGCCCATGGGGAACTCTACTGTGCAGTATTTTACTGGTAGAAAATACTGTCCACCAGTATTTTCAAACATTTTTTTCACCCCAGGATCGTGTGTGTGTGTGTAAAGTCTGACCCAGAAGTTAAATATTTACAAAATAGATAAAGGCAGAACTTCTCTGGTTGAAGAAAACCCATCATCTCCTGTAAAAATTAAAAAAAAAATACCCCACAAACCTTTGTTCTCTGGAGGCTCAGCTTGAAACCACTGCCTTGCAACAATCACGGGTTTAGATGAGGGTTGATGCCCTGACCACAGTTTCATATTAATAAATAGTCCCTTCATTAAATTATCTTCTAATTACTCCCTTGGATGTACCACTTGTTCCCTGCAGGAACCTTAACTGATAAAAATACCAAAATGACTTTTTATAGAAAGCTTACCAGGATCACCTTCTATAAACCTTCTTGCCTGCCGTTACTCCCTTGACCTTTTTAGAATATTTGATGATGTCTACAGCCCTTGATTACTATTTTAAATACAGTATACGTATATTCTTTCAAAATATTCAGAACATTGGGCTTATTTTAGCTGTATGAACAGGCCAACCTTTTCCCACACTGTTCTACATGCTGTTCCCTCTGGCCGGAATGCTTTTCCATTTCTAGTTCCTTCTCAGCATTGAGATCTCCACACTGAGATTTCAGTTTAGATGTCATCTCTTAAAAGAAGTTGTCCTTGATCCTTCTATTTAAAAGTAAGCAACTATTAGTGACTATAATAGCACTGTTCGTTTACTTCATAACATTTTAACCATTTGTGCTTAATTAATTAAATAATTATTCTCCAGGAGAGCACAGGATGTCTATCTTTCTCTCCACTGTATCCCTAGGGCTGAGCACAAGACCTTGCAAACTATCCTTTAGTGAACAAAGTCAGAAGAACACAAGAATATGTTCTACATACTATTGTTGAAAGTTTTAATCTCACTTAATCTGCAGAACAATCATATGGATAAGTAGATGTTAAATTCCATTTTGCAGAAAAGAAAGCAAATCCTTGGCAAAAGTAAATAACTTGCTGAAATAAATGAATCAGCTAGTAA
This sequence comes from Antilocapra americana, assembly GCA_007570785.1. Classification (NCBI taxonomy): domain Eukaryota; kingdom Metazoa; phylum Chordata; class Mammalia; order Artiodactyla; family Antilocapridae; genus Antilocapra; species Antilocapra americana. The sequence goes on along the minus strand of ML663426.1, from coordinate 9,139 downwards.
GCCTGGAATGCAGATTTGAAACCAGGCATCCTTTACTCTGTGGCTCTTTCTAGTAATATGTAATGTTGATTGAGCACTTACTGTGTGCCAAGCCTGTGCAAAGTGCTTTATGGACATTCTCTCATTTTAATGCTCACAATAACCCAAGAAAGTGGTAATCATTAGCCTTCATTAACAAAGAGGAAATTAAGGCTCAGAGAGGTGAAATGACTTATGGGAGATCACACAGCTGGGAAACAGTGTAGGTGAGATGAGTCCAGTTGGGTCTGACTCCAAAAGCCATGTCCTTTGCACCAAGAAGTGCTACTGCCTTTAGAACAGTTTAGAAAACTTAACACCTAGAATAAGGAGAGGCTACCTAGAAATGACTTACCCATTATTTCCCAGACAAGATGAAGAGAAAATGCTAGGCTTATTCTTGGGAACAACAGTATGCTGTAACCAGAGGTGGGGAAAGGCAAAGATTTTCAGCTCTCACTTCACTCCTATCATCTCCATCAAAGGTACGGAGCCGAACATTGGAAAGGCAACATGAAGGTAGTTTGAAAGAAAATGGAAGAGGGCTGAGCTAAGCAAGGAGCCTGGAAAAGCAGCTCTGGCTATCCTAAGAGATTTCAATAGGGTAGATTAGGGATAGAAGCTATTCTATAGGGACAGAATAGGGATAGAAGCTTCATCACCCTGTATCCTTACAACAGCAATGGTCACATCACAGGCACTACATTCACACTTTAGGAATGATTTAAACAAGTCTCCTGACCCTCCTAGATGACATCACAGGCACAGAGACCACATGGAGATTCAATTTTCAAGTGACCCTTTGTAATCTGAGGGAAAGAGAAGAATGTGAGTCATGTCCGAAGACTAGGGATGTGCCAACAATTTTCCAAAAGGTTGACTATTTACATTTTCAAACAAATTAAATGAGATCAATGGGATATTTCCCAGAGTAGTTTGCTTAACAGGGTGACTTGGGAAAACTTTTCTGTGAGGAACCCCAGTGTTCATCATCATCTTTTGTTACATTAATTAAGCCTTTACTATGTGCAGTGGAAGCACTAGGTGTTTCAAGTGTTTATCCCATTTCCTTCTCATAAGAGCCCTAAAAGGTAGGTATTTCATTGTTCTCTTTTCATTGATGAGAAATGGAGGCACAGAGAAGTTGAATGCCCTGTCATCTGACTCCAAAGCCTGGCCACATAATAGCCCCATCTGAACACTGTAGTAAATCAACCTGCCAAGGCAGTTACAGACACTCTCCAGTCATATGGGTTAACTAAGAGACTCACAAAATAAGGAATTCAAGTCACTGAAGCATTACTTGTGTGAGGGGCTAGAAATTTAGAAATGGAGGGCAACAGAGGTGTTCAACAGCAGGGAAGAGAACATAGATTAGACTGACAATATCAAAAGACACTTAAGAATCAAACCCTTGGAGAGGTTGGGGGACTGGGATCAAGACTTGACTAAGAAAACAGAAGCTCAGACAACCTTCAGTAGACCAATACAATGTGTATGTTGACACAACAAAGGTTTCTTTTAAATCTCCTATTATGTGGAATAGAATAGGCAGATCTGTTTTCTATTGTAATACATTTGAGAGGATTAGCTAGGATTAGAACATGCATAGAAAAGCACTGAGGCTCATATACATACAGTGAGCTGGTTGGAATAGAATTTCCATCTGAGTCTCTTTGGTAGGATAGACTTTTCCCACTGACACCTCAAATTATATCCTGGATGACCTTCCTTTTTAATTAATTACATGTATTCATCCATTTAACTTACATTGACTCAGCACTTAGTGTATTTTCAGCACTGTGATTGGCCACCTTTTAGCTTTGCTCTTCCAAGTTAACCCCAATACGTTAATAGAACTCAGTTGCTTGGTAACTTTCATTCTGTATTTTAGTTGCTATTGTTCCTAACTTCTTTAACTAACCCTAATTTATATTTTTTTAATCACACTAACCATACCAATTTGGATTTTTTATTTAATGTGAAAGCAGGCATTTGAACAAAATGTTATTAACCTAAGTCAGGTTCACCCACCTGACATGCAGCAAAGCCAATTTACTAAAACTGACTTTTGGTAAAGCAAAGTATAGTTTTTATTTGCAGGGCATCAAGTGAAGACAATGGGCAGCTAATTTTCAAGAGACCCAAATTCTCTTATGGCTTTCAGGGAAGGGTTTTTAAAGGCAACATTATGAGGGTTCAAGGGTATGTGATCAGCTTGTCAACATTCTCCTCATTGACTGGTGGTGAGGTAACAGGGTGATATTTCAGGAATCTCAACTTTCTGGTTCTAACCGGTCTGGGGTCTATGAGTTTGTGGTCAACATGCAGTCATGTCCACCACGTTGGTGGAGCTTTTAGTTAATGCAGAAAGACTTAGAGATGATACATCAGATTATTACCTATATTCATTCAGGAGGAACTAGGAGTCCTGTGACTGTATTGTTCTCATCATTACTGCTTGAGTCTGCTAATTGCAAAGCTGGGCGGGCTAAACAAGAAGCAGGAAACACAGAGGGGTTTCTCTGAGAAGGTCCCACAAGGTCTTGCTTGGTTTTCATCCCCCCTTTTTTTCCCAATATTTCTCAGTCCTAAGAGGAAAAGGGGTGGGACAAGAAAAGGAATAAAATTTTGGATAAAGAAGTTAATCATAAATTCACCCAGAAACTTGGTTTTAGGTGGATTTGGTTTAAAAAAACAAATCAAAATACTCAATGATTGTGGAAGAACAACACAGAAAATGCACTAATAGGATTTTTGAAAATATTAGATAGCAAAACACAAAAGCAGCTTTTCCCTAGAGAGAAAATGATGCCCATTCTTCTCTCAGAAACACTCAAAAAACTGTTTATGTGTTTAGTAGCCTGTCATGAAGAGAAAACGGCCTAAATGATTTGAGCACATGAGTAAAACTGCTGACCTATCAGAATACTCCATCATAGTATTTGACCATACTGGGCATTTAGCCATTAACTAGAAGAATGGGCACATCTATAGTACCTAAGAATTTAAATGAAATTTACACACAGAGGTAATGTAAACACTCTTACCTGTGTCTGTTTCCATTTGAAAAGCCTGAGCTATGCTCTATCTATATAAAAGTGCTGTTATTCTTAGCAAGAGATGGATACTCTCTGTGGTACGTAATAATGTGGCAACCAATCATGCAGAACACAGGTTTGGGTATGTGGAGGCAGATCCATAATAAATGAGTCATTTGGGCCACAAGTCATTCCAAGAATGGAGAGCTATGGTCCTATAATATCTCAGGCAGTGGTTTAGTGCAGTTAGTCAGTGAAGATATAATCAGCTCATTGTTGGTACCTGAACTTGGGAGTTTAGGGACAGAACCACACACATATTACACAATGATGATCAATTCTCAACTGTAAACTGCAACTGACAACTATAATTACTGCAATGTATTTCGCCTACCTAATAACATCTACATATGTAAAAATATTTGATTTTAATAATAAAGTACAGCTAATGATTCCTTTTGGTTTCTTAACTTAAGCATTATTTTTAATAGATAGATGATCCACTGTAATTTATTCAATTTTGTGCAGTGCTCATCTCAACTGAATTATGTGTAATTTTTTAGACATGGCCCTTTAAATATTTTATGAACTGATGTAATGAAAGAGTGAGTTCACTTATTGTTGAAAGATATCACCATTATAATGTTAAATCTGAATTTCAGATAATTAGATTTTTTAATGTATTACAGATTCTGATTAGTGCATTATTTCATTTCTAAAAATCTACATGCAGCTTTTACAATCTGAGCCTATGGAGGACTGAACATTTTCCTTGTTTCTGTATCTTTACAACACTTGTCGCACTCCCTGGCA
>ML663425.1:304069-342877 GCA_007570785.1 Antilocapra americana | reverse complement strand
TTTATTTATTTTTTTTTGTTTTTGCCATACATTGTCATGATATCACCATGGGTTTACATATGCTTCCCCTCCGGAACCCCCCTCCCTCCTCCCTCCCCCCCGGGAAATCTCGCTGCACCAGTCCCGAGCATCAATCCTGGGCTGGCGATTTGTTTCTGTGTTTGGGCTTTCTCTCATTTCAACAAGTGTGGGCTACTCTTTGTTTTGGTGCTTGGGCTTCTCATAACTGTGGTTTCCCATGCTGTGGAGCACAGGCTCTCATCACACAGGCTTAAGGAGATGCAGCCCCATGCTCTAGAGCATGGGCTCACAGTAGCTGTGAAACACGGGCTCAGTAGCTCCATGACACGTGGAATCTTACCAGATCAGAGATCAAACCTGTGTCCCCTGCATTGGCAGGCAGGTTCTTGTCACTATGCCACCAGGGAAGTCCATGGTCAATCTTTTATGCCTTATATATTGTGTTTAGTAAAAGTTTGGCAAACCCTCAGATCATATAAATATTCACCAATGTTTTCTTCCAAAATATTTCATTTTATCTTAGAAAATTTAATTCCTTATACCATTACAAATTTGTTTTGAGATGTTACGGGAACATTATTATTACCCTGGGGATCAGTCAATTGCACCAACACTTTCATACTGACTTGAAGTGCCGTTGGCATCATATGCTAAGTGCTTATTTGTTCCTCAGTAGGTAGGTGAGTTTCATGTTTCACTATACACGGTACAGTGGTTCAGAGTTCAGATTTTGAGACATAAATAGCATTTGCTAGCTTTGAGCCTTAGAAGTAACTTTTTGAGTTTTGACATCACCATTCATAACATCGGGATAATGATGAGGTCTACTTCTTAGGATTATGAAAGGGTTTAATGAGATAGTATGAGTTGTTCAGTCACTCAGTCCTGTCCAAAACTTTGTGACCTCATGGACTACAGCATGCCAGGCTCCGTGTAATTCACCATCTCCCAGAGTTTACTCAAGCTCATGTCCATTGAGTCAGTGATGCCATTCAGCCATCTTGTCTTCTGCTGTCCCCTTCTCCTCCTGCCTTCAATCTTTCCCAGCATCAGGGTCTTTTCTAAGGAGTCAGCTCTTCACATCAAGTGGCCAAAGTATTGGAGTTTCAGCTTCAGCATCAGTCCTTTAATGAATATTTATAATTCATTTCCTTTATAACTGACTGGTTGGGTCTCCTTGCAGTCCAAGGGACTCTCAAAAGTCTTCAACACCACAGTTCAAAAACATCAGTTCCTCAGCAATCAGCTTTCTTTATGGTCCAACTCTCACTTGCATTCATGACTACTGGAAAAGAGATAGCTTTTACTAGGTGGACCTTTGTTGGCAAAATAATGTCTCTGGTTTTTAATATGCTGTCTAGCTGTCTATGCTGTCTTGGTCATAGCTTTTCTTCCAAGAACAAGAGTCTTTTAATTTTATGGCTGAAGTCACCATCAGCAGCGATTTTGGAGCCCAATAAAATAAAGTCTGTCACTGTTTCCATCGTTTCCCCATCTATTTGCCATGAAGTGATGGGACCAGATGCCATGGTCTGTTTTATAAACATTGAGTTTTAAGTCAGCTTTATCACGCTCCTCTTTCACCTTCATCAAGAGGCTCTTTAGTTCATCTTCACTGACATACATGGGAAAAAAAGATTTACATGGAAACTATTAAAAGCAGTACTTGATACAGCATAAATAATTGATGAATTCTGGTATTCACTATATGTTTTCTGATTCCCATGCCATAACATAGATTCATTTCTAATAAGTTTAAAATACATTTTAGTAAGTAATGTGGTATTCTCTTTGAATTGTTCTTTCTCATATTTTTTTTTGCTAATTTTAGCTATTTATTCTGCCTGATGAACTTTGAATGTGACCTAGGAATTTTTAAAAACATTCCCATTATGATGCTCACCGAATTTGAATAATATTCATTTTTATTTTTCAAGTATTAAATGTATTTCAATGAAGCTTAATTGTTTCTTCATGGAAGGCTTATACATTTCATCTTACATTTATGTCATTGTGTTGTGCTTTTTAATTAAATTTGTTAGTGGAAAATTTATAATTTGTATTTTATTTTGGACTATAGATGATTAAGAACATTGTGTTAGTTTCAAGTGTACAGCAAAGTAATTCAGTTATACAAAGTTTGTTCTCTAAGCCTGTGAGTCTGGTTCTGCTTGTAAATAATTTCATTTGTATCATTTTTAAAAGTTTCTACTTATAAAGAATATCATATAATATTTGTCTTTTCTGACTTACTTCATTCAGTATGATAATCTCTGGGCCCATGCATGTTGCTGCAAATGGCACTATTTCCTGAATTTCAATGGTTGAGTTACATTCCATTTTATATATGTACCACATCTCCTTTATCCATTAATCTATTGATGGACATTTACATTGCTTCCTTCTCTTCGCTATTTTAAAATTATATTTGCAACTTCAATATTTGAATTAAATCATGAGGATTCAAATCCTGGCTCTTCCAGTTTCTAGCTGTGTAACTTTGAGGAAATTATTCATTCTCTCTGTGATTTTGTTTTCTCATATACAAAATAGCAAATGTATCAGATCTTATCCAATAGGATTGTTATGAGGATGTTTATGTGAAGTTCTTCTAATAATTGTATTTACTTTTTAGATGATCTTCTGGAATTCTCTCTGCAGTAGTAATTTGTCTGTCACAAATTTGTCCCTCACTTCTTTTTCTTGTATATCCTATTTATTTTTATTGAAATATAGTTGATTTGCATTATACTAGTTTCAGGTGTAGTGATTCAGTATTTTTACATATTATACACCATTAAAAGTTATTACAAGAAATGGAAATGATTCCTTGTTCCATACAACATATCCTTGTTTCTTATGTACGTTATATAGTAGTTGGTATCTCTTAGTCTTATACCTCTAACATGCCCCTCCCCACTTCCTTCTCACATCTGGTAACTACTAGTTTGCTTACCATATCTCTGTGTCTGTTTTTCTATATATGTGCTTTTCTATTATTTTTTAGATTCCTCATATAAGTAATACCAAACAGCTTTTATCTTTCTCTATGTTACATTTCAGTAAACATAATACTCTCTAGGTCCATCCATGTGGCTGCAAATGGCAGAATTTTATTTTATTTTTTAACTAAGTAAGAATCCATTGTATACATGGACTTTTTTTTCTTATCTCTTTGTCACTTGTTGAACACTTGATTTGCTTCCCTGACTTAGCTATTGTAAAAAATGCTGCTATGAACATTGGGATGCATGTATCCTTTAGTATCAGAGTTTTTGTTTTTTCCAGATATATACCAAGGAGTGGAACTGCTAGATTATATGATAGTTCTAGTTTTAGTTTTTTGAGGAGCTTCCACATTGTTTTGCATATTGACGGCAACAATTTGCATTCCTATCAACAGTACAAGGGTTCCCTTTTCTCCACATCTTTGAGAACATTTGTAATTTTTAGACTTTTAAGTGATAGTTATTCTGACATCTGTGGGATGGTATCTCATTGTTGTTGAGGCCTGCATTTCTCTAATAATTAGTGATGTTGAGCATTTCTCCATCTGCCTGTAAATCATCTGTATGTATTCTTTAGGAAAATGTCTATTTAGGGCTTCTGCCTTTTTTTGTTTGGTTGGTTTGTTTGTTTTTATAATAAAAGTTGTATGAGCTGTTTATATATTGTAGATATTAACCCATTGTATGTCATTTCATTTGCAAATAATTTCTCCCTTTCCATATTTGTCTTTAAGGTTTGTTGATAGTTTCTGTTGCTGTGAAAAAGCATTTAAATTTAATTAGGTCACATTGGTTTATTGTTTCTTTTGTGTCTTACCTTAGAAGACTGATCCACACATTACTACTATGATTTATATCAAAGCATGTTTTGCCTATGCTCACTTTTAAGAGTCTTATGGTTTCAAGTCTAAGACTTAAGGCATTCATCCATTTTTATTTTTGTTTATGGTGTGATAAAATGTTCTAGTTTCATTGTTTTACAGGTTTATGTTCAGTTTTCACAGCACCACTTTTTGATGGGACTGCTTTATCTTCATTGTATATTCTTGCCTTCTTTGTTGTAGATTTGTTCACCATAGGTGTGTGTATTTATTTATGGGCTCCCTATTCTATTCCATTGATCAATGTGTCTGTTTTTGTGCTAATCCTTTACTGTTTTGAATACTGTAGCTTTTTACTATAGTCTAAATCCTGGGCTGGTGAAACCTCCAGTACTTTTTTTTTCTCAAGTTTGCTTTGATAATTTGGGGTGTATCGTGCTTCCATATACATTTTAAGATTATTTCTTCTAGTTTTGTGGAAAATGTCATGGACATTAGGACAGGGATTGAGTTAAATCTCTAGATTGCTTTGAGTAGTTTGGCTATTTTTACAATATTAATTATTTTTCAACCTAATAGCAGAGGATATCTTTCCATTTCTTTGTATCATTTTCTGTTTCCTTCAGCAAATTTTACAGTTTTCAGAGTATAAGCCTTTCACTTTCTTGATTAAGTTTATTTCTAGCTATCATATTCATTTTGATGTCATTTCAAGCAGGTTTTTTTAATAATTAAAAAATTGAAGCAGGATTTTTTTTTTACTTTTTATGATAGTTTATTATTTGTGTATAGAAAAACAAAAGATTTCCATATATTAATCTTGCCTCCTGCAACACTGCTGAATTTATGGATTAGTTCTTAAAGTTTTGAGGTGGAGTCTTTAGGGTTTTCTATATAAAGTATCATATTTGGTTAGTGACAGCTTTACTTTTTCCCTCTCAATTTTGAGACCGTTTTTTCTTTTTCTTGTCTGATGGCTGTGACTAAATCTTTCAATACTATGTTACATAGACGGACCAAAAGTAGGCACCTTTGTCTTGTTCTGAATTTACGGGAAAGTCTTTCATCTTTTCACTGTTGAGTATGAAGTTAGCTGTAGGATTCTCCTAAGTAACCTTTATTTTGATATTTTCACTCTACATCCACTCTGATGAGAGTTTTTATCATGAATGAATATTAAATGTGTCAGACGCATTTATTGCATTGAAATGATCATGTGATTTTTAACCTTCCTTTTGTTAATGTGGTGTATTTAGAGAGTCAATTCCTAGGCAGATTGATAAGGAGTCCAGGGGTCCCCAAGAAGAGAGGGGTCTAGAATTCTCAAGGAGGAAGAAAGGAAAAAGTTATTTTCCTCTCTACATTCCTTAGGATTATATAACAATAATGTATCCTGCTTGAGGACAGTCTGGAAAAAACCCTTCTGGCTAATCTTAAAATGTAAATTATGCGAGTCAGTCTGGTGAGGTCTTTTCAACCTCCAGACACTCTTTTGATTCACTGTAATAACTAATTTGAGAGCATATAACTCCAGTGCTAATGCTAGCAAGGGGGTACTCTTTCTGCCCCCTTCTGATGCCTATATTAGAAGCTTACTCTATCTCCTTTATACTTTAATAAAATTTTATTACACTAAAGCTCTGAGTGATCAAGCCTTGTTGCTAGCCCCGGATTGAATTCATCTCTTCCGGAGGCCAAAATTCCTGGCATCTTTGTTGTGATTTCGTCCACAACCTTTTAGACTTTTATTGATTAATGTGCAAATATTGAACCCCTTACATCATTTGAATAAATATCACTTGATCATGGTATGTGACCAATTCTATATATTGTTAGGTTCAAGTTACTAATATTTTGCTGAATATTCTTTCATCAATATTCATCAAAAATTATGGTCTATAATATTTTTGTTATATTTTTGTCTGATTTTGGTATCATGGTAATGGTAGTTTCATAAATGAATTTGGGAGTGTATTTTCTTAATTACTATTTCATTATTTAGAGAAAAGTTGTGTTCATATATGTGTATGTTATCTTATTTGATATATTAAGGGAAACCATAGTAATAATTGATGCCTAACTTTGAATCATCCTAAGCTTATGGATAAACGGTTCTTGATTTTTCTTAATGAATCTTTTAATATACTTCTGAATTTTTATAACTAACATTTAAATTTATTGTGCCTACCTTCAAAAATTACTCTGGCTTTTAGACTTTATTAGTGTCAAGTTTGGTTATCAAGTTATTTATTTATATTTGCTTCATAAATTGAAACAAAATAATTTTCATCTTTTATCTTCTAGAATAAATTAAATGACACATGAATTATCTATCCCTTGTAATTTTGCACGAATGTGCCTATAAAGTCATCCATACAGGATATACATGCATTTATTGACATTTTTGCAATTTCTTCTACTGCTACCTCTACCTAATTTAAAGCAATTTTGATAATAACAGTTTCCTTTCAAATTCATATACTAAAGATATAAAATCCATTAAGCTAAATTTATTAGTAGCACTTAAAAAAATCCCTCTATGTCTATGATTATAGCCTCTCTCTTATTTCTAATATCTTATGTCAGAAATCCTCATCAAGCGGTGAATTTTAAGTATACATTGTAGCTTGGTGGTAGGTTGGAGTTTACATGGTCAATTGAAAATTCTGGTGAACATAATAAGGCTGGAGATAACATAATCTACTGGCAAGTTATGCCTCATTTCCCCTCCACATCAGCAAATGTGCATGTCCAAAGTTTCCTGGCCAGTATTTAAATGTGTGTGAACATGAGAAAAAGAGACCTAGGCTAGAATTAGAGCCTTGTCTTTTCCCTTGGATTTTGTGGGACATTCCAATTGGGGAGATGTTACAGGAAAGTGAAAGATATCCTTATTATTTGGGTTCCTATTTTGCCTTTCTCTTTGAATTTAGCTGCTTTCTGACAAAATTTCCCTCAGGTTATGCAAGATGTTCCCATTAAGAAGAGTATGGCTATAGTCATACTTTATGCTTTATGTTCATTTACAGTTGGCCCTCTGTATTCACAATGTAAAGTAGTAGAGGGGAAAAATAGAATGGGAAAGACTAGAAATCTCTTCAAGAAAACTGGAGATATCAAGGGAATATTTCATACAAGGACAGGCATGACACAAGACAGAGATTTTAGGAACCCACGAGAACCAGAAGAGATTAAGAAGTGGCAAGAATGCACAGAAGACCTATACAAAAAATTTTTTAATGACACAGATAGCTACAATGGTGTGATCACTCAGAGTCAACCATCTTTGAATGTGAAGTCAAGTGGGCCTTAGGAAGCATTGCTATGAACAAAGCTATTGATAGTGATGGAAATCCAACGGAGCTATTTAAAACCCTAAAAAGATGATGCTGTTAAAGGACTATTTTCAACATGTCAGCAAATTTGGAAAACTCAGCCATGGCCACAAATGTGGAAAAGATCAGATTTTATTCCAATCTCGAAGAAGGGCAATGCCAAAAAATGTTCAAATTACCTTACAGTTGCACTTAATTCACATGCTAAAAAGATAAAACTCAAAATCCTTCAAGCTAGGCTTCTGCGGAATGTGAAACAAACATTTCCAGATGTAAAGGATGGGTTTAGAAAAAGAAAAAGATCCAGAGATCAACTTGCCAACATCCGTTTGAGCATAGAGAAACCAAGAGAATTCCAGAAAAAATATCTGCTTTGTAAACTACTCTAAAGCCTTTGACATTGTGGATCACAACAAACTGGAAAATTCTTAAATAAATGGGAATACCAGACCACCTTACCAGCCTCCTGAATGCAGGTCAAGTAGTAACAGCTAGAATTGGACATGGAGCAATGAACTGGTTCAAAAACCTGAAACAAGTACATCAAGGCTGTACATTGTCACCCTCTTAATTAACTAATGTGAAAAGTGCATCATGAAAAATGCCATGCTGGATGACTCACAAACTAGAATCAAGATTGGCAGAAGAAATATCAATAACCTCAGATGTTCAGATATGATACCACTCTAGTGGCAGAAAGTGAAGAGGGAACTAAAGAGTCTCTTGATGAGAGTGAAAAAGGAAAGTGAAAAAACTGGTTTAAAGCTCAACATTCAGAAAACTAAGATCATGGCATCTTGTCCCATCATTTCATGGCAAATAGAGGGGAAAAAATGGAAACAGTGACAGATCTTAGTTTCTTGGGCTCCAAAATCACTGCATATGATGACTGCAGCCATGAGATTAAAAGATGCTTGCTCCTTGGAAGAAAAGCTTTGATAAACCTAGGCAGAATATTAAAAAGCAGAGACATCACTTTGCCAACTAAGGTCTGTATAGTCAAAGCTATGGTTTTTCCAGTAGTCGTGTACAGATGTGAGAGGTGGACCATAAAGAAGGCTGAGTGCTGAAGAACTGATGTTTTCAAATTGTGGCGCTGAAGAATACTCTTGAGAGCCCCTTGTATGACAAGGAGATCAAACCAGTCAATCCTAAAGGAAATCACCCTGAATTGGAAGGACTGATGCTGAAGCTCAAGCTCCAATATTTTGGCCAGCTGATGGGAGAAGCTGACTCATTGGAAAACACCCTGATACTGGGAACGATTGAGGACAGGAGGAGATCAGGTCGACAGAGGATGAGATGGTTGGGTGACGTCACTGGCTCAATGGACATGAGTTTGAGCAATCTCCGAGAGATAGCGAAGGACAGGGAAACATGGTGTGCTACAGTTCATGGGTTGAAAAGAGTTTGATACGACTTAGCAACTGAACAAAAACTCTGTTCCACGTCCATGGATTTAACCAACCACAGATAAAAATTTGTGTACAAAATCTAAGATAGTTAATAGAAAAGTTGAAAACTCTTGTTTTTACTTCAGTTTCTTCAAATATGTTTTATAATGTCAATCCAACTATACATAGAACTTTTTTGCTCAGAGCAGTTTGAGTATTGATTGTAGAAATTACTTTCTAATGTAAGAAAATGTTTTAGCGCACTCTAGTGGTATACTTTGTAATTTATCATAGTATAAAAGTTCTGTTGCTTGTAATTGGCCTGCCAATTCAGCAGACATAAGAAATGCGAGTTTGATCCCTGGGTTGAGAAGATCCCCTGAGGAAGGCATGGCAACCCACTCCAGTACTCTTACCTGCAGAACTCCATGGACAGATCCTGGTGGCTATGGTCCATAGGGTCATAAAGATTCAGGCACAGCTGAAGTGACTTAACATGAACTCACGTACACTTATAATAAAATAGACTAACAGTTTATGCATATACATAAGTTATTTATAAGTTAGAATTCTTCTAAAACTAAAAACTGACATGCTACAAGTATTTGTGCAATTGCTTTTATTTTTTTTAATTTCTGTGGTATTTCTCTAGTATTTAATAATCTACAGAAGCATTTGGCATCTTTTATATGTAAAAATAATCTGACACCATTTGAGCTGTTTTTATATTTCTGATGTGAAATCATTAACAAAGGCTAAAGTTTGTAATATGGATGAAATTTTAAATTCTTGCTTTTTCTCCAAGTCAGAAGTGACTACATTGCAGTTTAGTCATATAATTTTTTGAAGTTAGCTAAATTATGAAGTTGAAGGCACAGTCCTCCAGATAGCCAAGTCCACACAAGGCTTCTGGTCCCAACTACAAGCAGTTAAAGACCAATTACAAATTTAGAGGGAAGAATCCACACAAGACCCTTCTCATTTCACTGTAATTTTGGCAGCTTTCTCAAAACAATCTAAATTATATTGTTCACTAGGAAGACTCAGAGAACTCACTGCACCGTATTTCGTTTTATTATAAGGAATTTGGTACAGAAAAATAGCCAAATGAATGGATACATTAGGAAGAGTCTGGAAGGATTCCAAAGGCAAAACTATCTTTGTTATCAGTACAACATGTCTTATGTGTTATTTGGTTCAGATTGATATAACAAAAGTTCCATATATTAAATGGCTTATAAACAACTGAAATATGTGTTTCACTGTTCTGGATGTTGAGAAGTCCAAGATCAAGGTTTCAGCAGACTTGCTATCTTGTCAGGATTTCCTTCCTGATTCATAGATTGTCATCTTCTCACTATAACTTTAGAGAGTGGGAAGGGAAAGAAAGCTATCAGGAGTCCTTTTTAAATAAGGGCAATGATTCCATTCTTGAGGGCTCCACCCTAATGACCTAATCACCCCCCAAAGGCTCCATGTCCTACTACATCACACTGAGGCCTAGGTTTTAATATATGTATTTGGGGGAGACATAAACATTTATTCTATAGTACTCTCTTGTGACAGTGTACTCGGAGGATTACCAACCTGGGAAATTTACCTGAACTTTGGTGTCCAGAATTTTTATTGGAACTTTAGTAGATAGGAATAATTAATTGATTGATTGTCCTTGTGGTTGAACTCAGTCTCCATCCTCTCTACTGTCTGGAGGTCTGGATGATATCACAGGACCAAAGGAACCTACCATAAATCATCTCATTAGTTTAAACTATTAAGTGTGCTTCATGAAGCCCACAATGCAAAACAAAGACATTTAAATGTTTAGACTCTTCTAAGTGGTTAGAGATTACCTTCTAAGAGTTCAGGATAAAGGCTAGACCTCTCTTCGGGAAAATCAATGAATAAACAACAAATCAAACAATGATAAAAGGGAAGAACTATTTGCTACCTCTAAAGAAGAAGTTTCTAATGATGATTGTGTTCACTGACACTTTCCATTAACTGTCATTCCAACTTTAGAAAAAGAAATCTGATGAGACTAGATCTACACCATTGCAGTTTTCCCCATGGATTACTGTCAGTATGGCTTTATTAATGATTTATTTTTCTTTCCAGACTTCTTAACTTTGCAGATAAAGAAAATGTTGCCTCTAGTTACGTAAGGTCCTGATCCTTAGGCCTCTACTTGGGCCTTTGCTTTTCTGCAGGGATTATGGCTTTTGATAGAACTGGATTCACATCCTGAAGTTACCACTTATTAGCTGTGAGGCCTTGGACAGATTAAGAGACCTCTCTGAAGATTAGTTTACTCCTGTACAAATCAAAAACAATAAAAGCTAACTCAAATGGTTGTTTTGATACCTAAATCAGATTATGTATGGTAAATAGTCAATGTTTTATGATCACCTGCATGAAGGTGAGATGAAACTTGCCTAAATAATAGGTCAACTCTTGAGACTGATCACACTTCACACATCTTGAATATTTTCAATAAAAATGTTTCCTTTTAACAGTTTTATTGGAATATAATGATATACAGCAAATGTAAACTGCACAGAGGTATAATTTGGTGAAGTATACATGTACAAAATCATCTGTCATCCCCAAAGTTTCCTCTGCCTTTTGGTAATCCATTATTGCTGTCTTTCCCATGCCTCTTTCCAGGCAGCCACTTCTTTTCTTTCTGTCACTGTGAATTGATTTTCATTTTCTACAGTTCTATTTAAATAGAATTTTGCAGTACTTACTTTTTTGGCCTGTCTTTTATCACTCAGAATGATTTTGATATTCATCCATGCTTCTTCATGCTTAATTCATGCATTTCTTTGTACTGCTGTGTTGCATTCCACTGCATAGATATATCACCCTTTTACACCTTTATTAACAATTTCCAGTTGTTGGCTATTACAAAGAAAGTTGCTTTTAACAGTCACATACAAGTCTGTATATGGAAGTTTACTTTCTTTTCTTGTGAGGAAATACCTAGGATTTGGATGACTGCATCACATGGTGCATGTTTATGAACTTTTAAAGAAACCACTAAACTGTTTTCCAAAGTGATTGTACCACTTTACATTCCCACTATCTATGTGTGACTGGTAGCCCCTTCATATTCTCATCAATATTTGATATGATTGGTTTGTTATTCTTTTCCTCATGACTACTAATGATGAGCATCTTTTCTTGTGCTTTTATACCATCTGTATTAGATTTCTATGGTTCCTGTAATCAATTATTACAAACATTGGCTTGAAACAACAGAAAGTTATCTCTCACAATTCTGAAGGCTAGGTGTCTGATTCACCCAAGCAACATGTGCATAGAGGCAAGTTAGATGGCTAGAGCAGAGCAGAGAGTTGGTTTGACTTTTGCAGAGAGCTTGGCTAGAGAATGGTTGTAGTTACAGAGTAGGACTGTAGGGCTCATATTCCCACAGGAGTCAAGATTTCAAGAAAAATACACATTTATTAGATGTGTGATGGTAGGAAAGGGCATGTTTGGAGTTTAAATGTTGTCCACACTCATCATATCAAACAGACTTTGATTTTCTATTGCTGCTAGGCATAGCAGATGCTCAATAAATGTCAGTGCTGCTTTCAGGCTCGTCTGCATTTTCTTAGTGACTTCCTCGGAAAGAATTGTTAGAGGGGAAAATATGATTAGGATGAGGTCACGAATGTTTGATACATAATACACAGCCCTTTATGACCTATCTTATCACTTTCATCTCTCCTAACTGTTGCCTTTCTCTTTACACTCTGCATTTCAGCAATAATCATTTATTGCATGCTCCCACTTGTGTCATATTCTCTTGAGCCTCTGAATGGGTAGCTACCTAGGCTGTACACTATAGCCATCTTTCTTTCACCTTAGCAACTCCTAATTATCCTTCAAAACACAATTTAAGGAAAATCTCACTTCAGTACCTTCCCCGACTCTCTTGTCACCTCTGAACTTCCCCAGTCTGACACACAGACACAGACACATTTGAGTAGAGGGCCCTTGTGTGCATTTCTGTAGCACCTACACATTGCTGTATACTATGGTTTATTTGTCTTTACCTATTTCCCATACTAGACTGTAGCGTCTTTGGGGGCAAAGGGTGCATCTTATTTATACTTGCATTATAGGCCCTAGCATGATGTAAATGACAAACCACTCCAGTATTCTTTCCTGGAGAATCCCAGGGACAGAGGAGCTGGGTGGGCTGCCATCTATGGGGTCAACTGAATCAACTTAGCAGCAGCAGCATGATGTCAGAGATATAGTGAATGTTCAGTACATGTTTCAATAGGTATAATTTTGTAGATTAAAGTATATACCATGAAAACTTTTTTCATTTTTAAGAGATGAATTTTCCTCTCCATGAAGGACTTGATAGAAGTACAGGCAATAATGTCAAGTAAATGTACACTTTGTAGAATGAGGAGTAAAGTGTGGGTAATGGGGAACTACTAATGTTTTCTGCTCTTATTATTGCTGTTGTTATTACTGTTTAGGGATTTGTAGTATAGAAATCAGTGTTACAGCATCTCAAATCACATTATACCAAGTCCTCTATTTATCTACTTATGCACTTTATACTTGACTATTTTGTGACTATTATGAAATATATGTTAAAAACATTTAAAGGAACCTGGTCAGAGTTTAACTTAACTTTTATCAAAGCTTTTTAATGAGCAGACTACATAATTGGATAAGACATATAAATCTCTAAGCATCATTTTGTTTTATATGTATTTGCAAAAAAGACAAGATGCTGTATATAAAGTAATTGAATCTGCTGTTTTACTAAAGTGAAAGTGTCAGCCTCTGTTTTTTCTTCAGTTAATCAGTCATGTAAAACTCTTTGTGATCCCATGGACTGCAGCACGCCAGGCTTCCCTCTCCTTCACCATCTTCCATATCTTGCTCAAACTCATATGCATTGAGTTAGTGATGCCATCCAACTATTTCATCCTCTGTCATCCCCTTCTCCTCCTGCCTTCTGTTTCTCCCAGATCAGGTAGCCAAAGTTTTGGGGCTTCATCTTCAGCATCAGTCCTTTTGATAGGATTGATTTTCTTTAGGATTGATTGGTTTGATCTCCTTATAGTCCAAAGGACTTCCAAAAGACTTCTGCAACAACACAGCTCAAAAGCATCAGTTCTTTGGTGTTCAGTCTCCTCTATGGTCCAACATTCTCTTTTTTCCCCCACCTTTCTCTTTCATAAATGACTACTAGAAATCCATAGCTTTGATAAGACAGACCAGTGTTGGCCAAGTAATGCCTCTGCTTTTTAATAGGCTGATGAGGTTTTTTGTAAGCTTTTCTCCCAAGAAGAAACAATATTTTCATTTCTTGGCTGCAGTCACCATCTGCAGTGATTTTGGAGTAAAGAATACAAGGTCAGACACTATTTCCATTGTTTCTCTAGTTATTGTCCATGAAGTGATGAGACCAGATGCCATGAACTTAGTTTTTTGAATGCTGAGGTTTAAGCTAGTTTTTCCACTCTCCTCTTTCATCTTAATCAAGAGACTCTTTAGTTCCTCTTCATTTTCTGCCATAAAGGTGATATCATCTGCATATCCAAGGTTAATGATATTTCTCCTGGCAATCTTGATTTCAACCTCTGCTTCATCCAGCCTAGTATTTCACATGATATACTCTGCATATAAGTTAAATAAGCACGATAACGGTATACAGCCTTGACCTACTTCTTTTCCAGTTTTGAACCACTCTGTTGTTATATGTCTGACACTGTTGCTTCTTCACCTGCATTAAGGTTTCTCAGGAGGCAGGTTAGTTGCTGGGTTGTGTTGAATTCTTTGTGACCCCATGAACTATAACCAGCCAGGCTCCTCTGTCCATGAAATTCTCCAGGCAAGAATACTGGAGTGGGTTGTCATTTCTTTCTCCAGGGGATTTTCCTGACCTGGGGATCGAATCCAGGTCTCTTGCATTGCAGGCAGATTCTTTACCATCTGAGTCATCAGGGAAAGGCTAGCTGAAAAATATTTTATGTTCAACATCTTTTAATTTGATATGTTTCACTGTATAAAATTAATTTGACCAAAATGTTTTAGCTAAAATATTTCTCTTTTTATCATATTCACTTAAATGTTATTATGCGGGAAAACAGAAATTTGAAAAACTTGTAAGCATACAACTTACCATTCATTTTGGATAATAGCTACACGACCATATTTTTCTTAGCATAGATTCTATGAGACAAAGGAGCAACGTCACCTAGAGTAAGTATTGTTGACTTTTGATCCCTTTTAGGATCAAAGTACTAAGCATTACTGGAGCCACTTTTTGTAGGTGATTACTGAAAACTATGAACTAAACAGGTAAGTTGTTCATGAAACCAGATTTTTCTCATGTAAAGATAAATATAGCTCACTTTTAGACAAAAATTTGTCTCAAAAAATATCCCTAATATGTTAACTGTTATGTGAAACAATCAAGTAAAGGTAGGGTCGGACCCAAGATGGAGGAGAAATAGGATGGGGAGACCACTTTCACCCCCACAAATTCATCAAAAAGTCATTTGAATGTTAAGCAACTTCCACAAAACAACTTCTGAACTCTGGCAGAGGACACCAGGCACCCAGAATGTCAGCCCAATCTCTTTGAAAGGAAGTAGCAATGCCAACCCACTCCAGTACTCTTGCTTGGAAAAATCTCATGGACAGAGGAGCCTGGTAGGCTGCAATCCATGGGGTGGTGAAGAGTCGAACATGACTGAGTGACTTCACTTTCACTCTTCACTTTCATGCTTTGGAGAAGGAAAAGGGAATCCACTCCAGTGTTCTTGCCTGGGGAATTCCAGGGACGGGGGAGCTTGGTGGGCTGCTGTCTTTGGGGTCGCACAGATTTAGAGACGAATGAAGCTACTTAGCAGTAGCAGCAGCACAAAATATAGAAGATGAAAACAGAGACAAAAATGTAGGGACTGAGACCCATTCCTGGGGAGGGAGTCATGAAAGAGGAGAAGATTTCACACAATAGGAAACCCTCTCACAGGTGTGTCTGTGGGGAGCTTTGTAATCTCAGAGAACAATATAATCGGTGGTGGGGGGGAACACAGAATATGCACCTAACTGCAAATACTTGTGGAGAAGTGGTGTAGATGTTCATGTCCACCAGCAACGAATGGGGGATGGGCAGGGAAGCACGGGCTGCATCATGGTTCCTTAGGTTAAGGACTGGGCCTGAATGTCCTGAGTACAAGCTGAGGGACCTAAGGTAACATAGCAACCCAAACTATGGATTTGGTTATCCAAGAGAGAGAGAGAAAAAAAAAGAAAAGAACCTTTCCTGTGAAAGGCTCTAATGCTGCATGATGACCCTGGCATGCTAACAGAACAAAGCATTGCACGTGCTTAATGAACACCAAAGGAGAGCAAGCCAGCTGCTGTTTCGGGCCCTCCCTCCCATAGGGACAGAGGCTGGTGTGCCACAGCCAGTTCCAGAAGGCATGGGGCTGCTGCAATCTTGGCCACAGACATTGTATCTCCCACCAAACTGTGAGCAGGTTGCCAGTTGTTAACCACATCTTCCTGGGATCCTGAAGAGTTCACATGTGCCAGGAGTGTCACAGCCTGAGATCAGCTCCCCAGAGGAGACACACAGGACACCTGGGATTGTGCTCTCATAGGGCACCAGGGAAACAAGCGGCTGGAACTGAGGAGGTGCATAAAATGCATGGTCTACCGGGGATAGTGCTCTCACCAAGCACCTGGTTGGTTGAGCAGCTTGGACCTGAGAAGGACACAACATTCACATCCCATCTGGGTCTGTGCCCTTGCAGAACACCCAGGACCTGAATGACTTTGGCCCGGGCAGTGCAAGAAATGCAGGTCCCACTTGGGACTGTGCCCTTGCAGAGCATCCTGGAACCTGAGTAGAGTAGAAACAGGAAGCACACACTTCCTTGGGTTGTGGAATTTTTACAGTGTCCCTCCCTCTCCACAACACAACTGAAAAAGTGAGCATAAATAAGTGGCCACCTTCACACCCTCGTGTCAGGGCAAAAATTAGACACTGATAAGAATTGCAAATACAGGAAATCAAAATAAACAAAGAAGGGGCAATCACTCTGGAAGTGACAGGTGCAAAAGATTAAAGCCTGTAGTTAATGCTGAGAGTATACAATTGAGGGGGCATCTGTAGACCTTGAGAACAAGTACAAGCCAAAACAAGGGACTACCTGACACTGAACTGACCCCACACTACCCACAAAGCTCCAGAGAAATTCCTAGACATATTTTTACGATTATCATTTATTAATTTATTTATAAACTGTAGTTGTTCACTCCTTTAACTTTCATTTTTATAGCCTGCTGTCACCTATCAAACACTCCATATTAAAAAAATTTCCAAATGTATTTACATTTTTTTCTAATCTTTTATCTTTTGTAATTTTTATATTGTATTTTTGAGAGTATAACCTCTATTCTAGGTTTTCAACTTTTGTTTTTTGATATTTGTTGTCAATTTTGAAACACTAAGAATCTGATTTTCAGTATCCATTTTCATGAAGGAATTATATTACTGGCTTGATTGCTGTCTCCCCTTTTGACTCTCCCTTTTCTCCCCTGGGTGACCTCTATCTCCTTCCTCTTCTCTTTTCTATATAACTCTGTGAATTTCTTTGGGTGTTCCTGTGTGTGGAGCGCACTTAGGGATAGGATTACTGGCTTCATTTCTCTCTCCACTTTTGACTCTCCCTTTTCTCCTCCTCATCACCTCTATCTCCTCCCATCGTCTCCTTTCTATATAACAGTGTGTATCTCTCTTGGTTTTCCTGGCTATCAAAAGATGTTTCACCATTAACCTAGACATTTTGTCTTGTGAGCTGTATGGATGGAGAAGTCTTGAGGCTACTGTAACAGAAAGATTGAAACCCAGAGGCAGGAGGCTTAACTACAGACTTTAGAACAACAGAGAACTACAGACTGCAGGGAGCATCAATAGACCAGAGTTGACTCAAAAGTCTCCATACCTACACTGAAACCAAGTTTCATTCAAGAGACAAAAAGTTCCAGTGCAAGACACACTATGCTAATTCTCTAGCAAACAGGAACACAACACAGAACATTAAAAGACTGGCAGCCCACAACCTTCCAAACCCATAGACACCCCAAAAAGCACTATTGGACACTTCATTGCACTCCAGAGAGAAAAGATCCAGCTCCACCCACAAGACCAGAGATGCATTCTCCCCCAACCAGGAAAGCTTGACAAAACACTGACGACCCCACCCACAGGGATCAGAATCCACAATTAAGAGAAGCAATGAACTTCCAGCCTGAAGAAAGAGCACCCTAAACACATTCATCTAAAGAACATGAAAATACAGAGAAGTACTCATCAGGTGAAGAAACATGATAAAAAAAAAAAAAAAACACCAAACCAAACAAAAGAGAAGGACATAGGGAGTCTACCTGAAAAAGAAGTCAGAAGTAAGATGGTGAATACCATCCAAAATCTTGATTATAAAATGGAGTTATAGATAAATAAACTAGAGGAAAGGATAGAGAAGTTGCAAGACATGTTTAACAAGGATCTAGCAGAAATAAAGAAGAGTCAGTCAATAATGGACAATCCAGTAACTGAGATTAAAACCATTTTGGAATGAACCAACAGTAGAATAACTGAAGCAGGAGAGAAAATAAGAGAGGTGGAAGATAGAATGAGGGAAATAAATGAAGCAGAGAGAAGAAAAAGAAAAAATAATTAAAAGAAATGAGGACAACCTCAGAGACCTTTGGGATAATGTTAAACACCCCAACATTTGTAACTTACGTGTCCCAGAAGAAGACAAAAAGAAAAGCCATGAGAAAATACTTGAGGAAATAATAGTTGAAAACTTTCCTAAACTGGGGAAAGAATTAACCATCCAAGTCTAAAAAATCCAGAAATTCCAAAACAGGAAAAACTGAAGACAAAACATGCCAAGACACATATTAATCAAACTAACAAAGATCAAACACAAAGGGTAAATATGAAAAGCAGCAAGGAAAAAGCAACAAATAACACACAAGGGGATCTCCATAAGGATAACAGCTGATATTTCAATAAATACTCTTCAGGTTAGAAGGAAATGGCAGGGCATACTTAAAGTGGTGAAAGAGAAAAACCTACAACCAAGATTACTCTACCCAGCAAAGATCTCATTCAGATATGAAGGAAAAACAAAAAGCTTTATGGACAAGCAGAAGCTGAGGGAATTCAGCACCACCAAACCAGCTCTTCAATAAATGCGAAAGGATCTTCTCAAGACAGGAAAAACAAAAGATTTATTAAAACGAACCCAAAACAACAAAGTAAATGGAAATGGGATCATACTTATCAATAATTACCTTAAATGCAAATGAGTTAAATGCTCCTACCAAAAGACAAAGAATGGTCAAATGGATACAAAAAGAAGAACCCTATGTATGTTGTCTAAAGGAGACACACCTCAAACCTAGGGACACATACAGACAAAAAGTGAGGGTGTTGGAAAGGATATCTCATGCAAATGGAGACCAAAAGGAAGCAGGAGTTGCAATACTCATATCAGATAAAATAGACTTTGAAATAAAGACTGAGATAAGAGAACACTAAGAAAGATGGTACATAATGATCAAAGGATCAATCCAAGAAGAAGATATAATAATGAGAAATATATATGATCCAAGCATAGAAACACCTCAATACGTAAGGCAAATGCTCACAAGGATGAAGGGGAATTAACAGTAACACAGTAATAGTGAGGTACATTAATCTCCCACTCACATGTATGGATAAAACAACCAAACAGAAAATTTGTAAGGAAACATAAGCTTTAAGCGTCATAATGAACTAGTTAGACCTGTTTGATATCTACAGGGCATTTCACCACAAAACAATGGATTTTGCCTTTTTCTCAAATGCACATGGAACATTCACAACAATAGATCACATTCTGAGCCATAAATCAGGTCTTGGTAAACTCAAATGGACATCATTTCCAGCATCTTTTCTGATCACAATGCAGCAAGACAAAATGTCAACTACAAGAATATAACTGTAAAAACACAAAGATATGGAGGGTAAACAACACACTTCTTAATAACCAACAAATCACTGAAGAAATCAAAAAGGGAAATCAGAATAGGCATAGAAACAAATGAAAATGAAAACGCGACAACCCAAAACTGATTCAGTAAAAGCAGTGCTAAGAGCATGTACAAGCAATAGATGTACATAACAATACAAGCCTACTTCAAGAAACAAGAGAAAATTCAAATAAACAACTGAATTTTAAACCTAAAACAACTAGAAAAAGGAGAAAAGAAGAACCCTGAATTTAGTAGAAGGAAAGAAATCATAAAAACCAGAAGATAAATAAAAAGAAATGAAATAAATTATAGCAAAAGTCAACAGAACTAAAAGCTGGTGCTTTGAGAAGATAAATAAAATAGACAAGCCTTTAGACAGACTCATCAAGAAAAAAAGGGAGAAGAATCAAATCAATTCAATTAGAAATGAAAATGGAAAAATTACAACAGGCAACAAGAAATACAAAATATCATAAAAGACTACTATGAACAATTATATACCAATAAAATGGACAAGTTGGAAGAAATGGGCAAATTCTTAGAAAGGTATAACCTTCCAAAACTGAACGAGGAAGAAATAGAAAATCTTAACAGAACCTTCAGTTCAGTTCAGTTCAGTCGCGCAGTGCTGTCCAACTCTTTGCAACCGCATGAGTCGCAGCACACCAGGTCTCCCTGTCCATTAACAACTGCGTGAGTCTACCCAAACCCTTCTCCACTGAGTCAGTGATGCCATCCAACTGTCTCTTCCTCTGTGGTCCCCTTCTCCTCCTGCCTTCAATCTTACCCAGCATCAGGGTCTTTTCAAAAGAGTCAGCTCTTCATATCAGGTGGCCAAAGTATTGGAGTTTCAGCTTCAACCTCAGTCCTTCCAATGAACACCCAGGACTGATCTCCTTTAAGATACACTGGTTGGATCTTCTTGCACTCCAAGAGACTCGCAAGAGTATTGTCCAACACCATAGTTCAAAAGCATCAATTCTTCCATGTTTATCTTTCTTTATATGATCTTAATTTTTTGAATGTTGACCTAATTTAAGCCAACTTTTTCACTCTTCTCTTTCACTTTCATCAAGAGGCTCTTTAGTTCTTTTTCACTTTTTGCCATGAGGGTGGTGCTATCTGAATATCTGAGGTTATTGATATTTCTCCTGGGAAACATGATTCCAGCTTGTGCTTCATCCAGCCAAGCATTCCTCATGATGGACTCTGCATATAAGTTAAATAAACAGAGTGACAATATATAGCTTTGCCATAATCCTTTTCCTATTTGGAACCAGGTTGTTGTTACATGTCCAGTTCTAACTGTTGCTTCCTGACCTTCATACAGATTTCTCAAGAGGCAGGTCAGGTGGTCTGGTATTCCCATCTCCTTCAGAATTTCCCATAGTTTATTGTGATCCACATAGTCAAAGGCTTTGGTATAGACAAGAAAGCAGAAAGAGATGTTTTTTCTAGAACTCTCTTGCTTTTTCAATGATCCAGCAGATGTTGGTAATTTCATCTCTGGTTCCTCAGCCTTTTCTAAAGCCAGGTTGAACATCTGGAAGGTCACAGATCACATATTGATGAAGCCTGGCTTGGAGAAGTTTGAGCATTACTTTACTACCATGTGAGATCAGTGCAATTGTGCGGTAGTTTGAGCATTCTTTGGCATTGCCTTTCTTTGGGATTGGATTGAAAACTGACCTTTTCCAATCCTGTGGCCACTGCTGAGTTTTCAAACTTTGCTGACATATTGAATGCAGCACTTTCACAGCATCAACTTTTAGGATTTGAAATAGCTCAAGTGGAATTCCATCACCTCTACTAGCTTTGTTCATCGTGATGCTTCCTAAGGCCCCCTTGACTTCACATTCCAGGATGTCTGGCACTAGGTGAGTGTGAGTCATCATACCATTGTGATTATCTGGGTTGTGAAGATCCTTTTTGTACAGTTCTTCCGTGTATTCTTGCCATCTCTTCTTAATATCTACTGCTTCTCTTAGGTCCATATTATTTCTGTCCTTTATTGAGCCCATCATTGCATGAAGTGTTCCCTTGGTATCTCTAATTTTCTTGTAGAGATTTCTAGTCTTTCCCATTCTATTGTTCTCCTCTATTTCTTTGCATTGATGACTGAGGAATGCTTTCTTATCTCTCCTTGATATTCTTTGGAACTCTGCATTGAAGTGGGTATATCTTTCCTTTTCTCCTTTGCTTTTCACTTCTCTTCTTTTCACAGCTCTTTTGTAAGGCCTCCTAAGACAGCCATTTTGCATTTTTGTATTTTCTTTTCTTCAGGATCATCTTGAATCCTGTCTCCTATACAATGTCACAAACCTCTGTTCATAGTTCTCAGACACTCTGTCTATCAGATCTAGTCCCTTAAATCTATTTCTCAGTTCCACTGTATAGTCATAAGGAGTGGTGGCTGAGAGGAGCTACCCCATGTCCAAGGTAAGGAGTAGCAGCTGCACTTTGCTGGAGCAGCCTTGAAGAGATATCCCATGTCCAAGGTAAGAGAAACCCAAGTAAGACAGTATGCTCTGAGAGACAGCATCAGATCGCAGATAGACGGAAATCACAATCACTGACAACGAGCCTATCTGATCACACGGACCACAGTCTTGTCTAACTCAATGAAAATATAAGCCATGCCATAGAGGGCCATCCAAGATGGACAGATCATGGGGAAGAATTCTGACAAAATGTGATCTACTGGAGAAGGGAATGGCAAACTACTTCAGTATTCCTGCCTTGAGAACCCCATGAACAGTATGAAAAGGCAAAAAGATAGGACACTGAAAGATGAATTCCCCAGGTCAGTAGGTGCCTGATATGCTACAGGAGTGCAGTGGATAAATAACTCCAGAAATAATGAAGAGATGGAGACAAAGCAAAAAAAAATCAGTCATGGAAGACTGGTGATGGAAGCAAGGTCCAATGCTAGAAAGAACAATATTGCATAGGAATCTGGAATATTAAGTCTATAAATCAAGGCAAATTGGAAGTAGTCAAACAGGAGATGGCAAGAGTGAACGTTGACATTTTAGGAATCACTGAACTAAAATGGACTGAAATGAGTGAATTTAACTCAGATGACCATTATATCTACTGCTGTGGGCAAGAATCCCTTAGAAGAAATGGAGTAGCCATCATAGTCAACAAAAGATTTTGAAAGGCGGTAGTTGGATGCAACCTCAAAAATGACAGAATGATCTCTTTTGGTTTGCAAGGCAAACCATTCAATATCATGGTAATCCAAGTCTATGCCCTGACCAGTAATGTTGAAGAAGCTGAATTTGAAGGGTTCCATGAAGACCTACAAGACCTTCAAGAATTAATACCGCCAAAAGTTGTCCTTTTCATTACAGGGTACTGGAATGAGAAAGTAGGAAATCAAGAAACACTCACTCAGGAGGGAAATTTGGCCTTGGAGTACAGAATGAAGCAGGGAAAAGGCTAATAGAGTTCTGCCAAGAGAACGCACTGGTCATAGCAAACAGCCTCCTCCAACAACACAAGAAAAAACTCTACCCATGGACATCACCAGATGGTCAACACCAAAATCAGATTGATTATATTCTTTGCAGCCAAAGATGGAGAAGCTCTATACAGTCAGCAAAAACAAGACCAGGAGCAGACTGCAGCTCAGGTCATGAACTCCTTATTGCCAAAATCAGACTTAAATTGAAAAAAGTGTGGAAAACCACTAGACCATTCAGGTATGACCTTAATCAAACAGACCCATCACAAGCACAGAAATCCAAAATGTAATTCAAACTTTCACAACAAGCAAAAGCCCTGAACCAGATGGCTTAACAGGTGAATTCTATCAAAAACTTAATGAAGAGCTAACACCTATCCTACTCAAACTCTTCCAGAAAATTTCAGAGGAAGGTAAACACCCAAACTCATTCTATGAGGCCACCATCATCCTAATATAAAAAAAAAATCAGACAAAGATGCCACAGAAAAAGAAAACCACAGGCCCATATTACTGATGAACATAGATGCAAAAACCCACAACAAAATTCTAGCAAACAGAAACAAACAACATACTAAAACTGTCATACATCATGACCACGGGGACTGTTTTTCCCAGGGATGCACATGTTTGTCAATATTTTCAAAGTGAACAACGGGATGCACCATATTAACAAATTGAAGGATAAAAGCCATATGATTATCTCAATAGATGAAGAGAAAGTCTTTGACAAAATTCAACACCCACTTATGATAGAAACCCTCCAGAAAGCAGGTTTAGATGGAGTATAGCTCAACATAGTAAAAGCCATATATGACAAACCAACAGCAAGCATTATGCTCAATGGTGAAAAATTGAAAGCATTTCCTCTAAAATCAGGAACAAGACAAGGGTGCCCACTCTCACCACTAATATTCAAATTAGTTTTTGAAGTCTGAGCCACAGCAATTAGAGAAGAAAAATAAATAAAATGAATCCAGATTGGAAACGAAGAAAAACTCTCTCTGCTTGCAGATCACATGATCCTCTACATAGAAAACCCTAAAGATACCTTCAGAAAACTGCTTGAGCTAATCGATGAATATAGTAAAATTGCTGGATATAAAATTAACACACAGAAATCCCTTGCATTCCTATACATTAACAATGAAAAACAGAACGACAAATTAAGGAAACAAGCCTACTCACCATTGGATCAAAAAGGATAAGAAATATTTAGAAATAAATTTACCTAAAGAAACAAAAGAATTGTATATAGAAACTATAAAACAATGATGAAAGAAATCAAAGATGACACAAATAGATGGATAAATAGACCATGATTGTGAATTAGAAGTAAAGTATAGTGAAAATGAATATACTACCCCAAGCAGTCTATGGATTCAATATCAACTATAAACCATATTTTTTCACACAACCTGAACAAATAATTTCACAGTTTGTGTGAAAATACAAAAAAAAAACCTCGAATAGCCAAAAAAATCTTGAGAAAGAAGAGTGGAATTGGATGAATCAACTTGCCTGACTTCAGAATAAACTACAAAGCTACAGTCATCGAGATAATATTGTACTTGCACAAAGACAGAAATATAGATCAATGGAGAAAAATAGAAAGTCCAGAGATAAATCCACTCATGTATGGACCCCTTACCTTTGACAAAGGAGGCAAAAATATAATATGGAGATAGGACAAACTGTTTAACAAGTGGTGCTTGGAAAGCTGGTCAACCACATGTAAAAGAATGATACCAGAACACTTTGTAACACTACATACAAAAATAAAATAGAAATGGAATAAGGATCTAAATGTAAGACCAGAAACTATAAAACTCTTAGAGGAAATGATAAGCAGAACACCCTCTGACAGAATTCACAGGGACATCCTCTATGAACCGCCTCACAGAGTAATGCAAATAAAAGTAAAAATAAACAAATGGGATCTAATTAAACTTAAAAGCTTTTGCACAATGAAGGAAAAGCTAAGAAAGTTGAAAAGACAGCCTTCAGACTGGGAGAAATTAATAGCAAATTGAACTACCAAGAAATAATTATCTCCAAAATATTCAAGCAGCCTATGCAGTTCGATAAGAGAAAAATAATTGACCCAATCAGAAAGTGGGCAGAGGACCTAAACAGACATTTCTTCAAAGAAAACTTACAGATTGCTAACAAAAACATGAAAAGATGTTCAATGTTACTCATTATCAGAGAAATGCAAATCAAAACCACATGAGGCATCATCTCACATTGGTCAGAATGGCTGCCACCAAAAAGTCTACCAACAATAAATGCTGGGAAGGTTGTGGAGAAATGTGAACCCTTTAACACTGTTGGTGGGAATGAAAAGTAGTTCAGCCACTATGGAGAACAGTATGGAGATTACTGAAAAAACTGAAAATGGAATAGCCATAGAACCCAGTAATCCCACTGCTGGGCATACACACTGAGGAAACCAGAATTGAAAGAGACACATGTATCCCAGTGTTCATTGCAGCACTGTTTATAATAACTAGGACTTGGAAACAATGTAGATGTACATTGGCAAGTGAATTGGTAAGGAATTTGTGGGATATTACTCAGCCATAAAAAGAGATTGCATTTGAATCAGTTCTAATGAGGTGGATGAACATGGGGTCTATTATATAGAGAGAAGTTAAGTCAGAAAGAGAAACATCAATACAGTATACTAATGCATCTATATGGAATTTAGAAAGACAGTAACAATGATCCTATATGCAAGGCATCAAAACAGAAACAGATGTAAAGAATAGACTTTTAGACTATGTGGGAGAAGGAGAGGGTTGGATAATATGAGAGAATATCATTGAAACATGTATATTATCATATCTAAAATAGATGACCAGTGCAAGTTCAATGCATGAAGCAGGGCACTCAAAACCAGTGCTCTGGGACAACCTGGAGAGATTGGCTCGGGAGGGAGGGGGGAGAAGGATTCAAGATTGGGGCCACCTGTGCACCAGTAGCTAATTCATGTTAATGTATTGCAAAACCCACCATAATATTGTAAAGTAATTATCCTCCCATTAAAATATATTAATTAATTTTTAAAAAGATTCAAGTAAAAGATTCCACACCCACCCAAAAAATAAATGAATAGAGGAAAAGAGAGAGAGATTTTTTAATTTAGAAACATACCAAAAGGACTTATTGAAGTTACTAAGAGCAATTACTTTGAAATGTGAATTGCACATCTCTGCAATGTTTGTTTATTAACATAAGACATTAAGATGATACCACAAAGTCTAAAACATCTACTCTGAAGTTAGAATTTTAATTTTCAATTTTTACTCCAAGCATTTGATGATAACTCTTAAGCAGAATGACCAAAAGAGGAGGCTTTTTTTCTGATCCTCTCTGGAAGCATTTTCATCCATATGATGATAATTTTATAAATGTCCTACAAAGCTTCTGCCTCATTTCATTTCATTCTGGAATGATCATTATCCTGTAGTATGGATTTTAAAATTAGTTTTATTGAAGCAAAATTGGCATACAATAGGCTGCACATAATTAAAATATAAAAATTTGATATATTTTCACATATGTATGCATCCATGAAATCATCTCCACAATCAAAATAATGAACATCTTATCACTCTCAAAAGGTCCCTAGTGACACTTTGTAAACCATCACTGATATATTATCCTGCACAATCATCCCCAGACAGCCACTGATATGCTTTTTGTCACTGTAGATTACATTGCACTTAGTGAAATTTCATATAGATGGAATTATACAGCCTGTACTCTGTTTTGTCTGGCTTTTTCATTCAGTATAACTTTCATATTCATCTATGTTTTGGTATATATATATAATTTCTTTTTATTGCTAAAGAATATTCCATTGTGTGACTACATCACAATATATATGTATACATTTGCTTACTGATATATGAGTGGATTAGTTCCAGCATTTTACTATTGCAAAGAAAATTGTCATAAATAGCCATGTTCAAATCTTTGTATGGTCAAATGCTTTAATTTCTATTGGCTAAAGGACTAGGACTAAAATGGATGGACAACAGAGTAGATGAATCTTAAATTTAAGAGACTGATAAGATGCTTTCCTAAGTGAGTGTACCATACAACTCTCATGCTGATATTAAGTGATCAAAATGGAAAGAAATAGAGGAAAACAATAGACTAGAAAAGACTAGAGATCTCTTTAATAAAATTGGAGACACCAAGGGAATATTTCATGCACAGATGGGCACAATAAAGGACAGAAGAGTTATGGACACAATAAAAGCAGAAGATATTAAGAACAGGTGGCAAGAATACAATACACAGAATTATAGAAAAATGATCTTCATGACCCAGATAATCACAATGTTGTGATCACTCACCTAGAGCCAGAGATCTTGGAATGCGAACTCAGGTGGGCCTTAGGTAACATCACTATGAACGATGCTAGTGGAGGTGATGGAATTACAGCTGAGCTATTTCAAGTCCTAAAAGATGATACTGTTAAAGTGCTACACTCAATATGCCAGAAAATCAGGAAAACTCAACAGTGGCCACAGGACTGGAAAAGGTCAGTTTTTATTCCAGTCCCAAAGAAGAGCAATGTCAAAAGGGTCCAAACTACTGCACAACTGTACCCATCTCACCCACTAGTAAAGCAATGCTCAAAATTCTCCAAATGAGGATTCAACAGCACATGAAGTGAGAAATTCCAGATGTTCAAACTGGAGTTAGAAAAGCCAGAGGTACCAGAGATCAAATTGCCACAATTCGTTGGATCATTAAAAAAAAGCAAGAAAATTCCAGAAAAACATCTACTTCTGCTTTATTGACTATGCCAAAGCCTTTAACTGTGTAGATCACTATGAACTTTGGAAAATTCTTCAAGAGCTGGGAATACCAGACCACCTTACTGCCTCCTGATAAATCTGTATGCAGGTCATGAAGCAACAGTTAGAATCAGACATGGAACAACAGACTGTTTCCAAATTGGGAAATGAATACGTCAAAGTTGCATATTTTCACCTTGCTTATTTAACTTATAAGTGAAATGCTGGGCTGGATGAGTCACAAACTGAATCAAGATTGCCAGAAGAAATAGCAATAACCTCAGATATGCTGATGACACCACCCTTAAGGCAGAAAGCAAAAAAGAACTAAAGAGCTACTTGATGAATGTGAAAGAAGAGAGGGAAAAAGTTGCCTTAAAACTCAACATTCACAAAAGTTAGATCATGACATCTGGCCCCATCAGTTCATGCCAAATAGAGGGGGAAAAATGGAAACAGTGTCAGATTTATTTTCTTGGGCTACAAAATCACAGCAGATGGTAACTGCAGCCATGAAATTAAAAGATGCTTGCTCCTTGGAAGAAAAGCTATGGCAAAACTAGAGAGCATATTAAAAAGCAGAGACTTTACTTTGGCAACAGAGATATGTCTAGTCATTCTATGGTTTTTCCAATAGTCATATATGGATGTGAGAGTTGGACCATAAACAAAGTTGAGTGCTGAAGAATATGTTTTGAACTATGGTGTTGGAGAAGACTCTTGAGAGTCTCTTGGACTGCAATGACACCCAACCAGCCAATCCTAAAGGAAATCAATCCTGAATATTCCTTGGAAAGACTGATGCTGAAGCTGAAGCTCCAATACTTTGGCCACCTAATGTGAAGAACTGACTTACTGGAAAAGACTCTGACACTGGTAAAGATTGAAGGCAGGTGAAGAAGGGGATGACAAAGGATGAGATGGTTGGCATCACCAACTGGATGGAATGAGTTTGAGAAAACACTGGGAGTTGGTGATTGACAAGAAAATCTGGTGTGCTGCAGTCCATGGGGTCACAAAAAGTTGGACAAGAATGAGTAATTGAACTGAACTGAATATTCTGACAAACACTGTGCAAGGCTTTCAAATGCTCCACAAAAGGATCCCATTCCAACTCAGGTCTTCACTGGTAAATGTCTTTTGCAAGCAAAGAGAGTAGATTAATGCTATCTTATATTTTGAATGTGTATTATATTGTTTATTGGTTGAGTGTTCTATAAGTGTTCATTATATCTTCTTAGTGGATTGTCTTATTCAAGCCTATTATATGTTTAGTAATTTTATATTTATGATTATATCAGTTATTAAGAAAGGGTTGATGGAACATTTAACTATAAATTTGGATTTGTCTTTTTTCTTTTATACTCTAGCTGTTTTTTTAAACTATAAAAATCATCACAGGAGGGGAACTAAGATGGCGGAGGAATAGGACGGTGAGTCCACACTCTCCCCCAAAAAAACACCAAAAGAACGTTTAAAAACCGAGCAAACTCCATACAACAACATCTGAATGCTGGCAGAGGACATCAGGCATCTGGAAAGGCAGCCCACTGCCAATGAAAGAAGGTAGGACGCCCCCCAAAAAAAGTAAAAAGAGAGGCAAAGAGTTAGGGACGGAGATCCATCTCGGAAGGGGAATCTCGAAAGAGAGAGAGGTTTCCAAACACCAGGAAACATTATCTCTGGCGAATCTGAGGCAAATCTCAGAGGGCAAAATAGCCGAGAGTAGAAGCGGATAAAATATTAAGCCCCCAGAGTACTTCTCTAAGTTCAGCTCCCAATGGAGCAGCTGCCCGGGCGCTCCATCCCCCACGAGCCAGCGGCGCTTAGGGTGAGGACTGGGATTGAATGCCTGGGGCAGACTGGGTCCTAACCGAGGGTGCTAACCGGAGATAGACCGCTGGGTAGCCTTCCCAAGGAAGACCCCCCACCAGCCCCTCGCACAGAACAAAGGGCAGCAAGGACTCGGTCCGCTGCTAGAGACAGCCGGGCGGAGTTGGGCGGCTGCGGGCTGCGGAGCCGCCCAGCCCCCGCCGGAGAGTGGCCCCGGGGAGGCTTCTGCTCCCAAACCGCAGGCAGAATTGGGTGCTAGCCAAGACTTCCAGGGATTCTGGACAGTCGATGCCAGAGTTTGGCACTTCTCACACCTGAGAAGATGCGCCCAGCTACATGTGGAGAAAATTGAGCAGCTGGGCCGGGGGAGGGGAGAAGCCACAGCCCCTAACCAAGCCGCCAGAGATAAGCGCTCCACATACCTGAGAAGACGCACCCAGCTGCATGCCGAGAAAACCGAGCGGCTGGGCCGGGGGAGGGAAGAAGCTGCAGCCTCAACCGCGCCGGGGAAGCGACCAAGAGCCTGAGCAGAGGGGGTGGGGAAAGCACACTCGCCAGGAGAGGGGCAAACCGGAGAGTGCTGAATAGACACTGAAGAGACCAGCAAACAGAAGATGCTAAAATAAGCAGAGGGAACCGCTTAAGAGCCCAACCAGGAAACTCTGACAAACCACACGTCCAACCCCTCCCATAGGGAGGAACCCCCACAATAAAGGGAAAACACAGCAAGATAAACAAAGTGAAAAGGCAGAGAGATACCCAGCAGGTAAAGGAACAGGCTAAATGTCCTCCAGACCAAACAAAAGATGAAGAGATAGGATGTCTACCTGACAAAGAATTCCGAATAATGATAGTGAAAATGATCCAAAACCTGGAAAATAAGTTGGAGTTGCAGTTCAATAACCTGCAGGCAAGGATTGACAAGATGCAGGTAAGCTTTAACAAGGACTTAGATGAAATGAAAAAGAGTCAAAATACAATGAATAATGCAATAAATGAGATCAAAAACACCCTGGAGGGAACTAACAGTACAATAACAGAGATAGAAGACAGGATAAGTGAGGTAGAAGACAGAATGGCAAAAATAAATGAAACAGAAAGGAAAAATGAAAAAAGAATTAAAAGAAATGAGGACAATCTCAGAGACCTCTGGGACACTGTTAAATGCACCAATATTCGAATCATAGGAGTCCCAGAAGAAGACAAAAAGAAAGACCATCAGAAAATTCTTGAAGAGATAATTGTTGAAAACTTCCCTAAATTGGGAAAACAAATAACCACTCAGGCCCAAGAAACACAGAGAGTGCCAAATAGAATGAAACCCAAGCGGAACACCCCAATACAAATATTAATCAAATTAACAAATATCAAATACAAAGACCAAATATTAAAAGCAGTGAGGGAAAAACAAAAAATAACTCACAAGGGGAATCCCATAAGGATAACAGCTGATCTCTCAATAGAAACGCTTCAGGCCAGAAGAGAATGGCAGAACATACTTAAAGTCATGGAAGAAAACAAGCTACAACCCCAATTACTGTGCCCAGCAAGGACCTCATTCAAATTTGAAGGAGAATTCAAAAGCTTTTCAGACAAGCAGAAGCTGAGAGAATTGAGCAACACCAAACCAGCCCTCCAATGAATGCTTAAAGGACCTTTCCTAGATAGGAAACACGGATGGGGTATATAATCTCAAACCCAAAACAATAAAATAAATGGCAACGGGATCATACTTATCAATAATTACCTTAAATGTATACGGGTTGAATGCCCCAAACTAAAGACAAAGATTGGCCAATTGGATATAGAAACAAGACCCCTATATATGTTGTCTACAAGAGACCCACTTCAAACCTAGGGACACATATAGACTGAAAGTTAAAGGCTGGAAAAAGATATTCCATGCAAATAAAGACCAAAAGAAAGCAGGAGTGGCAATACTCATATCAGATAAAGTAGACTTTAAAATAAAGGCAGTGAAAAGAGATAAAGATGGACATTACATAATGATCGAAGGATCAATCCAAGAAGAAGAAATAACAATTATAAATATTTACACACCGAACATAGGAGCACCACAATATGTAAGGCAAATGCTAACAAGTATGAAAGGGGAAATTAACAACAACACAATAATAGTGGGAAACTTTAATACAACACTCCCACCAATGGATAGATCAACTAAACAGAAAAGTAACAAGGAAACTCAAACTTTAAATGATACAATAGACCAACAAGACCTAATTGATATCTATAGGTCATTCCACCCCAAAACAAGGAATTTCACCTTTTTCTCATGTGCACACGGGACCTTCTCCGGGATAGATCACATCCTGGGACATAAATCTAAACTTGGTAAATTCAAAAATATTGAAATCATTCCAAGCATCTTTTCTGACCACAATGCAGTGGTAATTCTTCAATTACAGGAGAAAACCATTCAAAACTTCCAACATATGGAGGCTCAACAACACACTGCTGAATAACCAACAAGTCACAGAAGAAATCAAAAAACTGCAAATAGACCTGCCATATGACCCAGCAATCCCACTGCTGGTCATATACACCGAGGAAACCAGAATTGAAAGAGCCACATGTACCCCAATGTTCATCGCCGCATTGTTTACAATAGCCAGGATATGGAAGCAAACTAGATGCCCATCAACTGACGAATGGATAAGAAAGCTGTGGTACATATACACAATGGAATATTACTCAGCATTAAAAAAATTCAATTGAATCAGTTCTACTCAGATGGACAAAACTGGAGCCCATTATCCAGAGTGAAGTAAACCAGAAGCAAAAACAACAATACAGTATATTAATGCATATATATGGAATTTAGAGAGACTGTAACAAGAACCCAACATGCGAGACATCAAAAGGAACACAGATGTATAGAATAGACTCGAGGACTCTGTGGATGAGGGAAAGGGTGGGATGATATGGGTGAACGGCATTGAAACATGTTAATTATTATATGTCTAATCAATCGCCAGCCCAGGATTGATGCTCGGGGCTGGTGCAACGAGATTTTTTGGGGGGAGGGAGGAGGGAGGGGGGTTCTGGAGGGGAAGCATATGTAAACCCATGGTGATATCATGTCATTGTTTGGCAAAACTAATAAAAAAAAGAAAAAAATGAAATTCAGTTATGCATGGAAATGAATGAAAATTAAAACACAGGAGCCCCAAACCTATGGGACACTGTGAAAGCAGTGCTAAGGGGAAAGTTCATAGCAATACAAGCTCACCTCAGAAAACAAGAAAAAAATCAAATAAAAAACCTTACTTTACACCTAAAGCAACTAGAAATGGAAGAGATGCAGAAGCCCAGGTCTAGTAGAAGGAAAGAAATCTTAAAGAACACGGCAGAAATAAATGCAAAGTAAACAAAAGAGAAAATAGCATAAATCAACCAAGCCAAAAGCTGGTTCTTTGAGAAGATCAATAAAATTGACAAACCATTAGCCAGACTCATCAAGAAACAAAGGGAGAAGAACCAAATCAACAGAATTAGAAATGAAAATGGAGAGATCACAACAGAAAACACAGAAATGCAAAGGATCATAAGAGACTATTATCAGCAACTATATGCAAATAAACTGGACAACCTGGAAGAAATGGGCAAATTCCTAGAAAAGTACAACTTTCCAAGACTAAACCAGGAAGAGAGAGATAATATTAATAGGCCCATCACAAGCACGGAAATTGAAACTGTAATCAGAAATCTTCCAAAAAACAAAAGCCCAGGACCAGATGGCTTCAAAGCTGAATTCTCCCAAAAATTTAGAGAAGAGCTAACAACTATTCTACTCAATCTCTTCCAGAAAATTGCAGAGGAAGGTGAACTTCCAAACTTATTCTACGAGGCCACCATCACCCTAATTCCAAAACCCGACAAAGATGCCACAAAAAAACAAAACTACAGGCCAATATCACTGATGAACTTAGATGCAAAAATCCTTAACAAAATTCTAGCAAATAGAATACAACAACACATTAAAAAAATCATACATCATGATCAAGTAGGCTTTATCCCAGGGATGCAAGGATTCTTCAATATTCGCAAATCAATGAATGTAATACACCACATTAAAAAATTGAAAAATAAAAATCACATGATTATCTCAATAGATGCAGAGAAAGCCTTTGACAAAATTCAACATCCATTTATGATAAAAACCCTCCAAAAAGAAGGAATAGAAGGAACATACCTCAACATAATAAAAGCTATATATGACAAACCCACAGCAAACATTATCCTCAATGGTGAAAAGCTGGAAGCACTCTCCCTGAAATCAGGAACAAGACAAGGGTGCCCACTCTCACCACTACTATTCAAAATAGTTTTGGAAGTCTTGGCCACAGCAATCAGAGCAGATAAAGAAATTAAAGAATCCAGATTGGAAAAGAAGAAGTAAAACTCTCTCTGTTTGCAGATGACATGATCCTCTATATTGAAAACCCTTAAGACTCTACGAGAAAATTACTAGAGCTAATCAGTGAATATAGCAAAGTTTCAGGATACAAAATCAACACACAGAAATACCTGGCATTCCTATACAGTAACAATGAGTAATCAGAAAGAGAAATTAAGGAAACAATCCCATTCACCATCGAAACAAAAAGAATAAAATACTTAGGAGTATTTCTACCTAAAGAATCAAAAGACTTGTATATAGAAAACTATAAAACACTGATGAAAAAACCAACGAGGACACAAACAGATGGAGAAATATGCCATGTTCGTGTATTGGAAGAATCAATATAGTGAAAATGAGTATACTACCCAAAGCAATCTATAGATTCAATGCAATTCCTATCAAGCTACCAGAGGTCTTTTTCAAAGAATTAGAACAAATAATTTCACATTTTGTATGGAAATACCAAAAACCTCGTATAGCCAAAGCAATCTTGAGAAAGAAGAATGGAACTGGAGGAATGAACCTACCTGACTTTAGGCTATACTACAAAGCCACAGTCATTAAGACAGTATGGTACTGGCACAAAGACAGAAATGTAGATCAATGGAACAGAATAGAAAGCCCAGAGATAAATCCACGCATCTATGGACACCCTATCTTTGACAAAGGAGGCAAGAATATACAATGGAGAAAAGACAACCTCTTTAACAAGTGGTGCTGGGAAAACTGGACAGCCACTTGTAAAAGAATGAAACTAGATCACTTTCTAACACCATACACAAAGATAAACTCAAAATGGATCAACGATCTAAGCATAAGACCAGAAACTATAAAACTCATAGAGGATAACATAGGCAAAACACTCTCTGACGTAAACCGAAGTGGGATCCTCCATGACCCATCTCCCAGAATTTTGGAAATAAAAGCACAAATAAACAAATGGGACATAATTAAAATTAAAAGCTTCTTCACAACAAAGGAAACTATAACAAGGTGAAAAGGCAGCCTTCAGAATGGGAGAAAACAATAGCCAATGAAGCAACAGACAAACAATTAATCTCAAAAATATACAAGCATCTCCTGCAGCTCCATTCTAGAAAAAAAACAACCCAATCAAAAAGTGGGCCAAAGAACTTAACAGACATTTCTCCAAAGAAGACATAAAAATGGCTAACAAACATATGAAAAGATGCTCAACATGACTCATTATCAGAGAAATGCAAATTGAAACCACAATGAGGTATCACTTTACCCCAGTCAGAATGGCTATAATCCAAAAATCTACAAGCAATAAATGCTGGAGAGGATGTGGAGAAAAGGAAACTCTCTTACACTATTGGTGGGAATGCAAGGTAATACAGCCACTATGGAAAACAGTGTGGAGGTTCCTTAAAAAACTGCAAATAGACCTGCCGTATGACCCAGCAATCCCACTGCTGGGCATATACACTGAGGAAACCAGAATTGAAAGAGCCACGTGTACCCCAATGTTCATTGCTGCACTGTTTACAATTGCCAGGGCATGGAAGCAACCTAGATGCCCATCAACTGACGAATGGATAAGAAAGCTGTGGTACATATACACAATGGAATATTACTCAGCATTAAAAAAAATTCATTTGAATCAGTTCTACTCAGATGGACAAAACTGGAGCCCATTATCCAGAGTGAAGTAAGCCAGAAGCAAAAACAACAATACAGTATATTAATGCATATATATGGAATTTAGAAAGATGGTAACGAGAACCCAACATGCGAGACAGCACAAGGAACGCAGATGTATAGAATAGATTCGTGGAGTCTGTGGATGAGGGTAAGGATGGGATGATATGGGAGAATGGCATTGAAACTTGTTAATTATCATATGTCTAATCAATCGCCATCCCAGGATTGATGCTCGGGGCTCGTGCATCGAGATTTCCCGGGAGGAGGGAGGAGGGAGGGTGGTTCTGGAGGGAGAGCATATGTAAACCCATGATGATATCATGGCATTGTATGGCAAAACTAATGAAAAAAAAACCACATGGACTGCAGCACACCCGGCTTCCCTCTCCTAGTTTGCTGAAAATCATATCCATCGATTCGGTGATGCCAACAGTCTCATCCTCTGTTGTACCTTTCTTCTGCTTCCTTCAGTCTTCCCCAGCATCAAAGTCTTTTCCAGGGAGTCAGGTGGCCAAAGTATTGGAGCTTCAGCTTCAATATCAGTCCTTTCAGTGAATATTCAGAACTGATTTCCCCAAGGAATGAGTAGTTGTCCTTGCAGTCCAAGGGACTCTCAAGAGTCTTCTCCAACATCACAGCTCAAAATCATCAGTTCTTCACTACTCATGTTTCTTTATAGTCCAACTCTCATATCCATACATGACTACTGGAGAAATCATAGCCTTGACTAGATGGACCTTTGTTGACAAAGTAAGGTCTCTGCTTTTTAATATAAAATTGGTCATAACTTTTCTTCCAAGAGTAAGCATCTTTTAATTTCATGGCTGCAATCATCATCTGCTGTAATTTTGGAGCCCCAAAAAACAAATTCCGCCACTGTTTCCCCATCTACTTGCCATGAAGTAATGGGACCGGATTCTATGAACTTAGTTTTCTGAATGTTGAGCTATAAGCCAACTTTTTCACTCTCCTCTTTCACTTTCATCAAGAGGCTCTTTGGTTCTTCTTCACTTTCTACCATAAAGGTGGTGTCATCTACACATCTGAGGTTATTGATATTTCTCCCAGTAAGTTTGATTCCAGCTTGTGCATCCTCCAGCCCAGGGTTTCTCATGATATACTCTTCATATAAGTTAAATAAGCAGGATGACAATATACAGGCTTGACAAACTCCTTTTCCTATTTGGAATCAGTCTGTGGTTTCATGTCCAGTTCTACTCGTTGCTTCTTGACCTGAATATAGATTTCTCAGGAGGCACGTCTGGTGGTCTGCTATTCCCATCTCTTGAAGAATTTTCCACAGCTTGTTATGATCTACACAGTCAAAGGCTTTGGCATAGTCAATCAAGCAGAAATAGATATGTTTCTGGAACTCTCTTGCTTTTTTGATGATCCAGCAGACGCTGTCAATTTGATCTCTGGTTCCTCTGCCTTTCCTAAAACCAGCTTGAATATCTGGAAGTTCATGGTTCACATCTTGTTGAAGCCTGGCTTGGATAATTTTGAGCATTACTTTGCTAGCATGTGAAATGAGTGCAA
The DNA here is from genome assembly GCA_007570785.1 of Antilocapra americana. NCBI lineage: Eukaryota > Metazoa > Chordata > Mammalia > Artiodactyla > Antilocapridae > Antilocapra > Antilocapra americana. The sequence goes on along the minus strand of ML663425.1, from coordinate 305,476 downwards.
TTGTGGGGGTAGTTTGAGCATTCTTTGGCATTGCCTTTCTTTGGGATTGGAATGAAAACTGACCTTTTCCAGTCCCGTGGCCATTGCTGTGTTTTCCAAACTTTCTGGCATATTGAGTGTAGCACTTTCACACCTCATCTTTCAGGATTTGAAATAGCTCAACTGAAATTCCATCACCTCCACTAGCTTTGTTCATAGTGATGCTTCCTAAGGCCAACTTGACTTTGCATCCCAGGATGTCTGGCTCTAGGTGAGTGATTATACCATCCTGATGGTGTGATGGTATGACACCATCACACAAATGGTAAATATACATTAAAAAATGTTCAACCTCACCAATAAGCAAACGTATGCACATATTAATAAGTATCAAGGTTATTTTGAGTGGTTTAAATTTATACACATTTTCTGGAGTGCAGTTGCTGAATTGTATTATATGGCTCAGTGGTAAAGAATCTGCCTGCAAATACAGGAGATGCAAGGTAGATGGATTTGATTCTCTTGCTTGAGGGGATCTCCTAGAGAAGGATGTTGCCACACACTCAAGTAATTCTTGTCAGCAAAATCCCATGGACAGAGGAGCCTGGCAGGATCACAAAGATTTGGACATGACTGAGTGACTGAGCACACACATTAAAATTAAAGCTACATATACACTGATTCAGTTCTACTTCCAGGCCTCTTAAATCACAAAAATAATTAGGCAAGAAAATTGAGTACAGCATGTTTTTTTTTTTTTTTTAACATTCACTTCAAAACTTTGGTGCTCAAAGCTACACACACCTAGTGTGGTTCCATGGAACCCCTTCAGTGGCTATTTCCAGTGGAGTGGAATAGAATTAAAAAATGGAACTTGAAGATGGCGGAGGAATAGGACGGGGAGAACACTCTCTCCCCAATAAATATACCAAAAGAACTTTTAAAGGCCGAGCAAACTCCAAAAAACAGGAACTGAATGCTGGCAGAGGACATCGGGCATCTGGAGAGGCGACCCAGTGCCGACGTGAGGAGGTAGGACAAAAGAAAGAAAAGAAAAAAAAAGTAGAGGGAGAGACAAAGAGCTGGGGACGGGCTCCGTCCCGGAAGGGGAGTCTGGAATAAAGAGGAAAAAAAAAAAAAGAGGAGAAAGGTTTCTGAATACCAGGGAGCATTCTCTCTGGCAGATCTGCGGTGGATCTTGAAGAGCAATATAGCTGAGAGCAGAAGCAGATTAATAGCTAAGCCCTGCAAGGTTCGTCTCTGGCTACAAGCACTGCCGAGAGCAGCAGCACAGCCGAAGCAGACTGCTCCTGCTCAGGGAGGGGCGGGCCGCGGGCTCAGGGAACGGAGCAGCCTGAGGGACCTAACCTTCCAGGAAAAGCTCCCTCTCCCCCCCAGGTCCGTGCACAAAACAAAGGGCGGTGAGGA
>ML663425.1:250451-294069 GCA_007570785.1 Antilocapra americana | reverse complement strand
GGGAGGGAGGAGGGAGGGGGGACCCGGAGGGGAAGCATATGTAGACCCATGGTGATATCATAACAATGTATGGCTAAAACAATAATTAAAAAAAAAAAAATAAAATAAAATAGAAAAAAAAAATGGAACTTGTAGATGACTGTCTAAACGTGTTCATAAGAAGAGATGCATTTTGCTTTCTTTATTTGGTCCCTCTCACAAGTCAAGTTTGATACCATTTAATCTGTCCAAATAACCAGGTTCATAAATCTAGCTTGTAATAACAAAAGTCAGTTTAGGATTGTGTTGATTCTCCAACTCTACTCTGGCATGAGATCCATGACATATAGTGTTCACATATATAAAACAGCCTGTTATGGGCACAGTGAGGGTGATGAACAATTCCTCGCATGCTAGCCACCTCATACTCCTCCATTAGTGGAAAAATATAAAAATTCCCATTAGGGAAAAGAACATTGTTACAGAGGCAATCTTTAATCTGTTTTATTTATTTTAAAAGCAAATTACCTGCAAGCTTTCTTTAATTATTTTGTATAATAATGGAAGTGATTAGTTATTTTACTATCAGTATTACAGATTTTATGGCATACTTCACACTAGATATGCATGTAAGTCAAGACATTGAGATTGAGAAACGCTACAAATAACAGTTAGAAATCACCTAAAGGTCTTTTGTCAGTATTATAAGAGCTCCTTTGGTATTGCTTTTAACCCAAGAATCATTCCAAAGTTACCTACTACCAATGGTGAAACTGGTAGTCATTTCTTTGGCTGTTACTTCCATAGTCTATGACAAATGGCCTGCCATTTTACTTATCAGCATACTTAGTAGAAAGATAATGAGTTCAGTATATGTTGTTGTTCAGTAGTTATGTCTGACTCTTCACAGCCCCATGGATTGCAGCACGTTAGGTGCCCCTGTCCTTCACTATCTCCCAGAGTTTGCTCACATTCATGTCCATTGAGTCAGTGATGCTATTGAACCATCTCATCAATATACTGTTCATTTGTACTCTAACTAGGAAAGTGAGAGCGAAAGTTGCTTAGACTTTGCGACCCCATGGACTATACTTAAGTCCATGGAATTCTCCAGCCCAGAATACTGGACTGGGTAGCCTTTCCTTTCTCCAGGAATTTTCCCAACCCAGGGATCAAACCCAAGTCTCCCTCTTTGCAGGCAGATTGTTTACCAGCTGAGCTACCAGGGAGCCTTACTCTAATTGGGACATAACAGCATTTTTTTTCTACATTTCCTCTTATCTTTTAAGGAATCCACTTCAGGAAAGCAATTGCATTTTAACAAAATGACTGGAGAACATATAATTGGAAACAAAAAACGTAACTTGTGTTCAATTTAGTTGTCACAGGAGTCATTTTCCTAATTCCTCTTTGTTAACCCCACTCCTCCTCCTTCTCTGACTTCTCTAGCTGCTTATCTTTCTTTAAGGACCTGGATTGATGACCCTGGATAAGCACAATCTTGTAGGTCTCTATTTGTCTATCCTCTAAATAAAGTCTCAATTAACCTCTTATAAAGACTTCCAATGGCAACTAAGAAGGAAAGAATGTATAATAGGAGGTGAAATAAGAAAAGCTGTGTTACTGATGTTTGGAAAATAAGTGAGAAAAGTTACCAAGAAATCAAAATTGTTGAATCTGTCATAGAGGTCTGGTAAATAGGATTTGAAAAGCACTAGTAATCACAGACATTAAAAACAATAGATTTTGCGAGGTCTGGGTGAGGAGGTTTCTCCTCACTACCTGCAGCAACAGGTTGGCATCTTTGGGGAGCTGTGGCCTTGACACCTGCAACACAAGGCCTCTCACCACTGTGTCGTGTTCTCCGCTGTTTCCTCTGTCTCTGGGGTAGTGAGGATTCCTGCTGAGCCACATTTCCAAGGGTGAATTCCATGGAAGGAAGGTTGCCAGCTTCCTTAGCTTTCTTATCCCCTGTCCTGGGGCACTGGAGCATAGGCCTCTGTGTCTGGCTCAGGCAGAGAGCCACCCACCTTGTCACCACATTTACAACCATGGTCCCAGGTGTGTTGCTTCACTCACCTGGGTCACAGAATGAAGATGATGCAGAGCAGAGCCACAATTGACTCTGACAATCATGTTGCAAAAGTGAGATCAAACCCTGAGCCTTTGGAATGGGAACACTCACTCCAAGATCTCAGACTACCAGAGAACTAACTCTAGGGAGTATCAAATAGTGAGAACTCATGCAAAGGGAACAACTTGAATACAAGATGGGGCATAACCCAATCACCAGTAACACCCTTTGCAGGATGCCTCATCTAAACAACAAACAAAACAAAAATACAAACCCAATCAGCAGCAGACAGGAATACTACCTCACTCACCCTTAATCAGAAGAAAAACAGCAAACAAACAAAAACAGCACAAATCTCACCCTATATGAAGCTTATACAAACCACTGTATCAACTTTAGAAGGGCAGAAACCAAAGGAAGAAAGAATTCAATCTTGAAGACTGGGAAAAGGAGACCTCAAACACAATAAGTTAAAAAAAAATAATGAAAAGGTAGAGAAATGCTACACAAATTAAGGAACAAACTAGAAACAACGGAAGTCCAAATAAATGAAGAGGAAATAGGCAAACTACCTGAAAAAGAGTTCAGAATAATGATAGTAAAGATGATCAAAAACCTTGCAAACAAACTGGAGAAAATGCAAGAATCAATTAACAAATATATAGATGAATTGAAGAATACACATACAGAGATAAAAACAATAATTGGAATTACAGTTTATGTATATGAACACACACACACACACACACACACACACACACATATATAATACATGTATATCCTAAATCAGTTTACAAAGAATAAGAAAAGAAGAATGTTTGATGAAAGCCTACAATACCTCAGTGTTTGTGTGTAGTTTTGGTGTTTGGAATTCTTAATTTGTTAAGTCTGTCAATTGTCTCAGCATTGGTATTTCTCCTTAAGTTATTTACTGCACTTTCTCATGTTATACATATATACTTGAGCAATAAAGAATATAATTTTCTCTGTCAACTTGCAATATAATTCATATAATAAATTTTAATGATTTAATATAAAGTGGTAGAGTTTAAATTTTACTATTATTTTTTTCAGTTTCACCTTTGTTTCCATGTATTTCATTTATTTCTCTTTTGAACTACTCTTCACCACCATTGTTAAGCAAAGATATTCCAAAATGTCCTTGCATTATGAACTCCAACACCTGGTGCTAAATTGAAAATAAGAGCAACAATTTTTATTTTACTTACAAGAAAATGAGCAATATGTCAGTGATGTCTTTGAATTTAACTTAATAACTATGAAGTTTATTTTATTGGTATAAAATTTACTAAAATTTTGAAGATTAAGTAGAAGGTAAACTGTCTAGTTCAGGCATATTTTTTTCTGAAAATCTCTGCATAAAAAATGTGCAACATGTCTGCAGTCAAAAACACAGTAAGTGCTAATATAATGAAGGAGAAGATAAAGATTAATGGTATGTTCTAAGAAAGTTAAATTTAACCCTAAAGAAATTTTCAAGATTTGTTCTGACCACATGCATCCCAGAATCAAGCAAAAATAAATATTTTCCTCCTAAGCAAACCTGTATTTTTCCAGTTTCCCGGACATAAAAACTTCATTATTGTACATTTTTTATTATCTTCCCTAGTCTATGATTTTCCTCTTATTCATTGTTATTATTCAATTTCTATGTAACTAGTGTTTTTTTGTGGCAAGTGTTTTTTATAATGAATTCAACTTTTCTATTTCTTCTTATTCCATTTTTATTTTATTCTCCAAAGAATTTGTTTATGTCAACTAAGCTTTTAAAGTTACTGGATAAAGATTATTCTAAAGTCTCCTTATTTTTCTTTTAGTACTCTTAATATCCACAATTATATCTCCTCTCTCATTCCCAATATTAATAAGTTGTACATTTCCCCTTTCTTATTCCTGAATATGAAAGTCCAACTCTTTTCAAACCCATGGACTATGCAGTCCATCAATTTCTCTATGTCAGAATACTGGAATGGGTAACATTTTCCTTCCCCAGGGTATCTTCCTGACCCAGGGACCGAACACAGGTCTCTTGCATTTGGGTGTATTCTTTCCCAGCTGAGCCACAAGGAAAGCCCAAGAATACTGGAGTGGGTAGCCTATCCCTTCTCCAGTGGATCTTTCCAAATCAGAGGGATTTATTAATTTTGTCCATTTTCCCTATAAATCAACGTATACATCTTATGAAGTTTCTTTTATTGTTTGTATGTTTACGGTTTCAGTTTTTAAATTCTCATCCTTATTTATACTTTATATTTACATTAGGTTCAATTGGTCCATCTTTTGCTAGCTTCTTTTGGTGAAAATTTATGTTCCTGGCTTTAATTTTTTTTTTTTAGGACCTCCTATAGTTTTATTTCTTAGGATGTGAAAGCATTCTTTACTGTTTCAAGTCTTTTGAGCAAAGGAGTTTAATCCTAACAAAACAGCCGATTAAAGTTTATCTTTGAAAAGTAAAAAAAAAAAAACATGACTTATTTTGTATATTGTATTTGTTTGTTTTTTTTTTTTGTCTCAGAAAATATCCTTTATTTCACAATAGTCAAATTTATCTTCCTTCCACAGCTGGAATAAATGCGCAGTTCCATTTTCTTTCCTTCTTTCCTCACACTGAACCAGGTCCCCCATTTCTTTTTTTTTTTATTGTTTTTGCCATACATTTTGCCATACATTTTGATGGCTTCCCTGGTGGCTCAGTGATAAAGAATCCTTCTGCCATTGCAGGAGATGCATATTCAATCCTTGTGTCAGGAAGATCTCCTGGAGAAAGAAATGACAACCCATTCAAATATTCTTGCCTGGGAAATCCCATTGACAAAGGAGTTTGGTGGGCTACAGTCCATTGAGTCACAAAAGAGTCATACATGATTTAGTGAATAAACATCAGCAACAATAGTTGATTTGCAAAGCTGTGCCATTTGCTCAGCTCAGTTCAATTGCTCAGATGTGTCTGACTCTGCAACTCCACGGACGGCAGCATGCCAGGCTTCGCTGTCCATCACCACCTCCCAGAGCCTACTCAAACTCATGTCCATCGCATCAGTGATGACATCTAACCATCTCATCCTTTGTTGTCCCCTTCTCCTCCCCGCTTCATTCTTTCCCAGCAGGGTCTTTTCTAATGAATCAGTTCTTCGCATCAGGTGGCCAAAGTATTGGAGTTTCAGCTTCAGCATCAGTCCTTCCAATGAGTATTCAGGACTGATTTCCTTTAGGATTGACTGGTTGGATCTCCTTGCAGTCTAAGGGACCCTCAAGATTCTTCTCCAAAACCACAGTTCAAAAGCATCAGTTCTTCAGCACTGTAAGACCTTCTAGATCTAACACCCAAAAACAGATGTCCTCTTCATTATATGGGACTGGAATGCAAAAGTAGGAAGTCAAGAGATACCTGGAGTAACAGGAAAATTTGGCCTCAGTGTACAAAATGAAGAGGGTCAAAAGTTGACAGAGTTTTGGCAAGAGGATGCACTGGTTATAGCAAACACCTCCTTCCAACAACACAAGAGAAAACTCTACACATGGATATCACCAGATGGTCAATACCAAAATCAGATTGATTATATTCTTTACAGCCAAAGATGGAGAAGCTCTATACAGCAGCAAAAACAAGACCAAAACCTGACTGTGGGTCAGATCATGAACTTCCTATTCCCAAATTCAGACTTAAATTGAAGAAAGTAGGGAAAACCGCTAGACCATTCAGGTATGACCTAAATCAAATCCCTTATGATTATACAATGGAAACACAAAAAATTCAAGGCATTAGATCTGATAATAGTGCCTGAAGAACTACGGACAGCAGTTCATGACATTGTACAGGAGGCAGTAATCAAAATCATCCCCAAGAAAAAGAAATTCAAAAAGGCAAAATGGTTGTCTGATTAGGCCTTACAAATAGCTGAGAAAAGAAGAGAAGCTAAAGGCAATGGAGAAAAGGAAAAATACCCCATTTGCTTTACAGCAAATTGAATCAGTTATATACATACGTGTATCCTTTCTTTTTTTAGATTCTTTCCCCATATTGGTCATTACAGAGTATAGAGTAGAGTTTCCTGTGCTATAAAGTAGAGGAGAGTGGAAAAATTGGCTTATAACTCAACATTCAGAAAACTAAGATTATGGCATCTTGTCCCATTACTTCATGGGAAATAGATGGGGAAACAGTAGAAACAGTGTCAGACTTTATTTTGGGGGGCTCCAAAATCACTGCAGATGGTGGTTGCAGCCATGAAATCAAAATACGCTTGCTCCTTGGAAGGAAATTTATGACCAACCTAGATAACATATTTAAAAGCTTCTGCACAACAAAGGAAACTATAAGCAAGGTGAAAAGACAGCCTTCAGAGTGGGAGAAAATAATACCCAATGAAGCAACAGACAAACAATTAATCTCAAAAATATACAAGCAACTCCTGCAGCTCCATTCTAGAAAAATAAACGACCCAATCAAAGAGTGGGCCAAAGAACTAAACAGACATTTCTCCAAAGAAGACATAAAGATGGCTAACAAACATATGAAAAGATGCTCAACATCACTCATTATCAGAGAAATACAAATCAAAACCACAATGAGGTATCACTTTACACCAGTCAGAATGGCTACCATCCAAAAATCTACAAGCAATAAATGCTGGAGAGGATGTGGAGAAAAGGGAACTCTCTTACACTGTTGGTGGGAATGCAAACTAGTAGAGCCACTATGGAAAACAGTGTGGAGGTTCCTTAAAAAACTGCAAATAGACCTGCCATATGACCCGGCAATCCCACTGCTAGGCATATACACCGAGGAAACTAGAATTGAAAGAGCCATGTGTACCCCAATGTTCATCACTGCATTGTTTACAATAGCCAGGACATGGAAGCAACCTAGATGCCCATCAACTGATGAATGGATAAGAAAGCTGTGGTACATATACACAATGGAATATTACTCAGCATTTAAAAAAATTCATTTGAATTAGTTCTACTCAGGTGGACGGAACTGGAGCCTATTATCCAGAGTGAAGTAAGCCAGAAGGAAAAACAACAATACAGTATACTAACACATATATATGGAATTTAGAAAGACGGTAACGAGAATCCAGCATGCGAGACAGCAGAAGGAATGCAGATATATAGAACAGACTCGTGGACTCTGTGGAGGAGGGAAAGGGTTAGATGATATGGGAGAATGGCATTGAAACATGTTAATTATCATATGTGTAATCAATCACCAGCCCAGGATTGATGATCGGGGCTGGTGCACCGGGAATGACCCAGGGGGAGGGAATCGGGAGGGAGGAGGGAGGGAGGTTCTGGAGGGGTAGCATATGTATACCCATGGTGGATTCATGTCAATGTAAGACAAAACCAACACAATAAAGAAAATTTAAAAAAAACATATTTAAAAGCAGAGATAATTGGTGATCCTAAGATAGCCAAGGAATAGGTTGGGGAAACCACTTTCTCCCCAACAAATACACCGAAATAACATTTAAAAGCTGAGAAAACTCCACAAAACAACTTCTGAATGCTGGCAGAGGACATCAGGCACCCAGAAAGGCAGCCCATTGTCTTCGGAAAAAATGTAGGACAAAATATAAAAAATAAAATGATAGGCAAAAGATGTAGGGATGGAGATCTGTCCCAGAAAGGGAGTCTTTAAAAAGAGAAGTTTCTGTACACCAGGATACATTCTCCCAAGCGGATCTGTAGCGAGTCTTAGAGGGCAAAATAATCAGGTGCAAAAATTGATAAATAATTAAACCCAACAGATTACATGCCTAACTGCAACTCCTAGGGGAGTGGAAGCCCAGATGCCCCATCCCCCACTAGCAAGCATGGGCTTGTCAGGGAGGGGCAGGCTGCACTGATTTGTGTGAGGACTGCCACTGATTGCACCGAGGGCAACCCCAGGGAACTAGCCTGAGACAGCAACCTAGACTGTTGAATAGCTTTCCTGGGAAAAGCCACCATCAGGCCCACCCACAGAGCAAAGGGCTAGTTGGCTGTGGGCTGCAGACCGGCCCATCTCCCGCCAGAGACCTGCAGGCGGGGGCCACAGGGCAGAATCCCAGGGTTAGTAGAAGGAAATAAATCTTAAAGATCAGGGCAGAAATAAATGCAAAAGAAACAAGAGAGACCATAGCAAAAATCAAGAAAGGCAAAAGCTGGTTCTTTGAGAAGATAAACAAAATTGACAAACCATTAGCCAGACTCATCAAGAAACAAAGGGAGAAAAACGAAATCAACAAAATTAGAAATGAAAAAGGAGAAACCACAACAGACAACACAGAAATACAAAAGAACATAAGAGACTGTTATCAGCAACTATCTGCAAATAAACTGCACAACTTGGAAGAAACGGACAAATTCTTAGAAAAGTATAACTTTCCAAAAATAAACCAGGAAGAGATAGATAATCTTAACAGACTCATCACAAGCATGCAAATTGAAACTGTAGTCAGAAATTTTCCAATAAACAAAAGCCCAGGACCAGATGGCTTCACAGCTGAATTCTACCAAAAATTTAGAGAAGAGTAAACACCTATTCTACTCAAACTCTTCCAGGAAATTGAAGAGGAAGGTAAACTCCCAAACTCATTCTATGAGACCACAATCACCCTAATACCAAACCAACAAAGATGGTACAAAAAAAGAGAGAATTACAGGCCATTATCACTGATGAACATAGATGCAGAAATTCTTAACAAAATTCTAGCAAACAGAATCCAACAACACATTAAAAAGGTCATACATGATGACCAAGTAGGCTTTATACCAGGGGTGCAAGGATTATTCAATATGTGCAAATCAATCAATGTAATACACCACAATAACAAATTAAAATATAAAAACCACATGATTATCTCAATAGATGCAGAGAAAGCCTTTGACAAAATTCAACATCTTTTTAGGATAAAACCCTTCAAAAAGCAGAAATAGAAGGAGCATACCTCAACATAATAAATTCTATATATGACAAACCCACAGCAAACATCCTCAGTTGTGAAAACCTGAAACCATCTCCCCTAAAGTCAGGAAAAAGACAAGGGGGTCTACTCTCACTACTACTATTCAACATGATTTTGGAAGTCTTGGCCAGAGCAATAAGAACAGAAAAAAATAAATAAAATGAATCCAGATTGGAAAAGAAGTAAAACTCTCACTGTTTGCAGAAGAAACAATCCTCTACATAGAAAACCCTAAAGACTCCACCAGAAAATTATTAGAGCTAATCAATGAATAGAATAAAGTTGCAGGATATAAAATCAACACACAGAAATCCCTTACATTCCTATACACTAACAATGAGGAAACAGAAAGAGAAATTAAGGAAACAATTCCATTCACCATCAAAACAAAAGGAATAAAATATCTAGGAATATATCTACCTAAAGAAACAAAAGACCTATACATAGAAAACTATAAAACAGTGATGAAATAAATCAAAGAGGGCACAAATAGATGGAGAAATATACCGTGTTCAGGGATTGGAAGAATCAATATATTGAAAATGAATATACTACCTAGAGCAATCTATAGATTCAATGCAATCCCTATCAAGCTACCAGAGGTCTTTTTCAGAGAACTAGAACAAATAATTTCACAGTTTGTATGGAAATACCAAAAAACTCGAATAGCCAAAGCAATCTTGAGAAAAAAGAATGGAATGAGAGGAAATCAACCTGCCCGACGTTAGGCTATACTACAAAGCCACAATCATCAAGACAGTATGGTACTGGCACAAAGAAATATAGATCAATGGAACAAAATAAAAAGACCAGAGATAAATCCACGCACCTATGGACACCTGGTATTTGACAAAGGAGGCAAGGATATACAATGAAGAAAAATCCCCTTTAACAAGTGGTGCTTGGAAAACTGGTCAACACTTGTAAAAGAATGAAAGTAGAACACTTTCTAACACCATACACAAAAATAAACTCAAAGTGGATTGAATATCTAAACGTAAGACCAGAAACTATAAAACTCCTAGAGGAAAATTTTAGGCAAACACTCTCCGACATAAAACAAAGCAGAATCCTCTGTGACTCACCTTTCAGAATATTGGAAATAAAAGCAAAAATAAACAAATGGGACCTAATTAAAGTTAAAAGCTTCAGCACAGCAAAGGAAACTAAAACCAAAGTGAAAAGTCAGCCTTCAGAATGGGAGAAAATAATAGCAAATGAAGCAACAGAAAAAGAATTAATCTCAAAAATATACAAGCAACTCCTGCAGCTCAATTCCAGAAAAGTAAACAACCCAAACAAAAAGTGGGCCAAGGAACTAAACAGATATTTCCCCAAAGAAGACAGACAAATGGTTAACAAACACATGAATAGATGCTCAACATCACTCATTATCAGAAAAATGCAAATCAAAACCACAATGAGGTATCATTTCACACCAGTCAGAATGGCTGCCATCCAAATGTCAAAATCAATAAATGCTGGAAAGGATGTGGAAAAAAGGGAATCTTCTTATACTGTTGGTGGGAATGCAAACTAGTACAGCCACTATGGACAACAGTGTGGAGATTCCTTACAAAACTAGAAATAGAACTTCCATATGACCCAGCAATCCCACTGCTGAGCATACTCACTGAGGAAACCACAATTGAAAGAGACATGTGTTCCCCAATGTTCATCGCCACACTGTTGACAATAGCCAGGACATGGAAACAACCTAGATGTCCATCAGGAGACGAATGGATAAGGAAGCTGTGGTACATATACACAATGGAATATTACTCAAACATTAAAAAGAATACATATGAATCAGTTCTAATGAGGTGGATGAAACTGGAGCCTATTATACAGTGTGAAGTAAGAAAGGTGGTAACGATAACCCTGTATGCAAGATAGCAAAAGAGGAAACTTTTTAAAGTAATATAAAACTTATAATCCAAAAACTAACAAAACATTATTGAAAGAAATTAAAGAACATCCAGATGAATGGAAAGACAGCCCATCTTCAGGGATTTAAGAATTAAATATTGTTTAGATGGTAATATTTCCCCAAACTGATTTATGGATTCAACATAATCCCTAACAAAACCCTAGCTGAATTATTTGGAGATATTGATAAGCTAAAGTTGAAATTTGCACTGAAAGTCTAGATAAACAGAATAGCCAAAACATTCTAGAGAAAGACACACAGAAAAAAAACCTGAAGACTCACAGTTCCTGATTTAAAAGCTAACTGCAGCATTTAATGCTTGTAGACTTTGGATGGCAGCCATTCTGAATGGTGTGAAATGATACCTCATTGTGGTTTTGATTTGCATTTCTCTGATAAGGATTTATGTTGAGCATCTTTTCATGTGTTTGTTAGCCATTTGTCTGTCTTCTTTGGAGAAATGTCCGTTTAGTTCCTTGGTCCACTTTTTGATTGGGTCGTTTAGTTTTCTAGAATTGAGCTGCTTGTATATAATTGAGTTGCTTGTATATTTTTGAGATTAATTGCTTGCCCATTGCTTCATTTGCTCTTATTTTCTCCCATTATGAAGGCTGCCTTTTCACCTTGCTTTTAGTTTCCTTTGCTGTGCAGAAGCCTTTAATTGTAATTAGTTTAATTTGTTTATTTTTACTTTTATTTCCAATATTCTGGTGGGTCATAGAGCAAACAGGATTCGGTAACACATCTGAAAGCTCATAAACCGTGATCAAGTTGGGTTTATTTCAGGAATGCGACGATTCTTTAATATAGATAAATCAAACAGTGTGATACACCATATGAAATACAGAGAAATACAAACTATATGATAAATCTCAACTGATGCAGAAAAAACCTTTGACAAAATGAGAAACCCTCAGCTGGATGAAGAACAAGCTAGAAACATGTTTGCCAGGAGAAATGTCAATAACCTCAGATATGGAGGTGACATCACTCTTTTGACAGAAAGTGAAGAAAAACTAGAGCCTCTGGATGAAATTGAAAGAGGAGAGTGAAAAATTTGGCTTAAAGGTCAGCATTCAGGAAACTAAGATCATGGCATATGGTCCCATCACTTGATGCGAAATAGATGGGGTAGCAGTGGAAATGTTATGCCCAGATCCTAATCTCCACACATCACCAGGAGGCCTTACACCGATGCAAGCACATGAGGAAGTGTATTGCGGACCTGGGTCTGGACCGCAACACACACAACAATGCAGCGGAGTGAGGGCAGCGGCCCCGAGCCACATGGTACAAGGTTTTTAAAGGGAAAATTGCTACAGGTGGGGTGAGGCATCGTGGTGCTCCGTGATTCGTCAGGCACTTAGGTCACTTAGGTCTCACATCCCCCCCTTTTTCTTGTAAATAGTGGGGCTCAATCTTGAGCATTGTTGGGATCATCAGTTTCCCTGTCACCATCCAATATTGTTTCCCTTCATAGGTACATTCCTGGAGGCTATGGGCATCGTAGCAGGAGGAGTGGACGAAAGTCTCATAGGTGAACACAAGGCCTCCCTTCCCTCCCCGCCAATGCCCAACGCCCAATCATGAGGTTAGGACCCCGCAATAGTTATAAACAACAGCATTAAGTCTTTTGTAGGCACACTTTCAATGGGTTGTCTGGGTTCCTTGAGACAGTCCATCTTGGTGAGAGAAATTCCTCTTGAAGTACGGAGCAGGCAGCTGGGTGCACGTGGGAGTGATGGATCCAGGTTGAAATGCCATCTACCTTGAGTGCAGTGGGTGTCACGAGGATAATGATATGTGGTACTTTCCAGTGGGGCTCAAGATTCTCCTGCCGGTGTCTTTTGATGAACACCCATTCTCCTGGTTGGTATCGGTGGGGCTTCGGGGAGAGGTTTGTCTCATACAAGGCTTTCAACCTGGTCCAGATGTCCTTATGGACTTGTTGCAAAGACTGAAGAGAATGAATAAGGTCAGTATTATCAGCATCTAGATCATTTATCAACTTAGACTGAAAGGCTGGGCACAAGGGGGGGGGAGGGGGCTTCAGAATATAATTTCGAAAGTAGTTAAGTCAAGCTTATAGGGGGTATTTCAGACCCTGAACAACACGTAGGGAAGGAGAGCCACCCAGTCCCCACCAGTCTCCCCAGTCAATTTAGTCAAGGTCTCCTTTAGGGTTGTATTCAATCTTTCTACCTGTCCTGAACTCTGGGGCCTGTATGCACAATGTAATTTCCAATCTGTCCCAAGTGCAGTAGGTAACCCTTGAGTTACCTTAGATATGAATGCTGGTCCGTTGTCTGACCCTAGCAACATGGGAAAGCCATACCTTGGCAAGATATCTTCCAGCAGCTTCTTAGCAACCATCTGGGCCTTTTCTTGCTTGGTAGGAAAGGCTTCTACCCATCCTGAAAAGGTGTCTACAAAGACTAACAGGTATTTATATCCATATTGCCCGGGTTTTACCTCAGTGAAATCTACTTCCCAGTAAGCGCCCGGCCTGTCTCCACACTGTCTGGATCCGGGGTTGGGTGGGCCCCACGTTGCATTTGTTAATCGACAGGCTTTGCAATTAGCCACAATTTGTTCAACCTTAGAAGGAGCATCTTTGATTTTGATCTCGGCCTGTCTCAGGAGGTCCTGCATCTTCCTGGTGCCCATATGGGTGGCCCAATGTATTTTTGACAAAAATTGGTTTCCCAGTTTTTCAGGCAGGATGACTTTACAGTCAGCAGTCTGTCACCACCCTTGTACAGAGTGAGACGTGGGCATCCCAGCTATCCAGTCCAAGTCTTCTGGAGTGTACTCGGGACCTTTAGGCAGGCTGGGATTTCCTGGATCTTGGAGCTCAAGTTTCGTGGTCATTATGACTTCTGACTGGAGGGCAATCTCCCTGGCTATCTGGTCAGCGAAGTGGTTGCCCTTCATGACTGGATTATTAGTCTTTTGATGTCCAGGGCAGTGTATAATGGCCAGTTTTTTTTGGTAACCATATAGCTGCCAATAGGGCCAGGACTTCTTCCTTGTTTTTGATTGCCCTCCCTTCCGCCGTCAGCAAGCCTCTTTATTTAAAAATTGCCCCATGGATATGTGCTGTGGCAAACACATATAGGCTGTCGGTGTAAACATTCAGCTCTTTATCTTTGCCCAGGGTTAACACTTCGGCTAATGTGGTTAGCTCAGCATGTTGAGCTGATGTCCCTTGGGGTAGGGGCTCAGCCCAGATAACCTCAGTTTCTGTTACAACTGCTGTGCCTGCATACCTCAGTCCATTTCTGATGAAACTGCTCCCATCTGTATACCAGGTACATTCTGCATCCGGAAGAGGCTGGTCCTGCAGACCAGTGTGTATTCCTTGTGTCTGTATTAAGATCTTGGTGCAGTCATGAAGAGGAGCATCCAGTTCAGGTTCAGGCAGTAAAGTAGCTGGATTTAAGGTAGCCGGGGCCCTATAAATGATTCTAGTTGGATTTAGCGATAGACTCTGATAATGGGTGAGTCTCACATTGCTGAGCCAGTGGTCTGGGGGCTGCTTGAGGACCCCTTCTATGGCATGAGGGGTAGTCACATATAAAGTCTGTCCCAAGGTAAATTTATCTGCGTCTTTTACTAATGACGCCATGGCGGCAATTATTTGCAAGCAAGCCAGCTACCTGGCAGCCACTGGATCCAGCTTTTTAGAGAAATAGGCAACCAGTCTCCTCCAGAGGCTCAGGGTTTGGAGTAAGACTCCTTTGGCTATTCCTTTATTTTCGCCTATGAAAAGGTGAAAGGGGTTCCTGATGTCAGGGGGCCCTAGTACTGGGGCAGACAGCAGGGCCAGTTTGATCTGGTTAAACGATTGATCCATGCTCTCTGTCCATTGGAAGTCCTGCCCAGGCCTGGTGGCCTCATATAAGGGCCTCGCCAGTTCAGCAAACCCTGGGATCCATAATCGGCAGAAACCAGCTGACCCCAAGAATTCTCGTATTTGGCGTTGGGTATGTGGCCTAGGGATCTTAAGGACCATCTCTTTCCTAGCATCAGACAACCGTCTTTGTCCATCTCTCAGCAGGTAGCCTAAATAGCTTACCTGAGGCTTGCAGATTTGGGCCTTTTTGGCAGAGGCCCGATACCCAAGATTGCCGAGGGCCTCGAGTAGATCCCTAGTTCCTTGTAGGCAGGTTTCTTGGTCATTCGTTGCGATGAGGAGGTCGTCTACATACTGCAAAAGAGTCAGTCTGGGGTGATCCTGACAAAACTCACCTAGATCCTTGTGCAATGTCTCATCAAAGATGATTGGGGAATTTTTGAATCCTTGTGGCAGTCTTGTCCATGTCAGTTGTCCATGGATACCCT
The DNA here is from genome assembly GCA_007570785.1 of Antilocapra americana. NCBI lineage: Eukaryota > Metazoa > Chordata > Mammalia > Artiodactyla > Antilocapridae > Antilocapra > Antilocapra americana. The sequence continues at coordinate 278,768 of ML663425.1, read as the reverse complement.
TTTCAGGGTCAGCCCATTCAAAAGCAAAGAACCCCTGACTGTTGGGGGCTAAAGGCAGGCTTTGGGGTTGTGTCTGTCTCTTCTGGAGGCAACCTGATTTAGCTGTCGCTGACGCTCTTCCAGGTCAGCGGTAGTGGCTGCCAGTAGGATCCATGCCAAGTCTCTGTTCTGCCTCTTTTAAGCTTTGATTTGCCTGTCTTCTGCAGTGTCTCTATTGTTATAAACCTTCTCCTTTATTTCTACCAGATCTCTAAGCTGCTTTTCTCCTAGTCTTTCACCTTTTTGCAGTTTCTTTTTGATGTCAGGTGCTGCCTGATTAATGAAAGCCAGCGCCACTATTCTGAGGTGCTGGGGTTTTTCAGGATCTATGTGGGTGAATTGGTGAAATGCATCCATCACCCGCTCTAGAAAGGCAGCTGGACTCTCTTCTTGGCCCTGTCTCAAATCGTAAACCTTAGTCAAATTAGTAGGACACCTTGCGGCTGCTCGGAGACCTGCCAGTAGAGCCTGGTGGTAGACCTGGAGCCTCTCCTTACCTTCAGTGGTATTGTAGTTCCACTCAGGAAGAGTGAGGGGGAAGGCGGCATCAATAGCCACTTGGATGGTAGTTGGGACACCCATAGGGCCTGGAATAAACTTCCGGGCTTCTTGGAGAATCCTCTCTCTCTCTTCTGTGGTAAACAGCACCTGTAACAATTGGTGACAATCATCCCAGGTGGGCTGATGAGTAAACAGGACAGTTTCAAGGAGGTTAATTAGTTGTTTGGGATTGTCAGAGAAAGGGGCATTCTGGGACTTCCAATTATACAGGTCACTTGTAGCAAAGGGCCAATAGTGATGTAGTTGGTCCCCGTTTGGTTCTATAGGGCCAGCCGCATGCAGGGGAGGAATCCTAGAATCTGCCTCAGGGGGAGGTCCTCTCTGGAGAGCTCCCCTACTATTCTGGGCTGGGCCAGAGGCCTGCTCTAGTGAAGCCAGCTGGGGCACCGGCTGGTATGAGGGTGGAACTGAAGGGAAGATGACCTCTTCTTCTGTTCCTCCCTGCAGAATGGGGTAAAGGAGAGCCGTGGGTGATGCAGTGGCATGGGCTCGTTCCTTTACCTCTTTAAAATGTCCTGTTATTAACTGTCCCATAGTGTCCATCAAAGTCAAATAAAGACACAGGCACACAAACGAGAATGAACCAAGAACACAGATTATTACCCCAGACGGGGGTTTTAAGACAAAAAGTGAAAGCAGAAACTGGTGAGGAGCGGTGTTTTGGGAACACCCCAGCCGCCTCCTCCAAAAATAACCTGACGTGAGGGCTTTTACCTTCACCCATCGGACCAAAGTCCTTTCCCGCGGGGCCCAGAACGTCTCCCGGGTCCTGGCAGTTGTGACCCCCTGGTGTGTTCGCCTTAGTCACTTTTGACTGCTCCGAATTTAAAGAGGGTGAAATCAGAACAAAGCATGGTTAGACGAGTCGGACCACACAGGACAAACACATAGACACACACTAACCAACCAGCGGAAAATTTCCTCTGGTTAAGGCGTCCTGGTGCCACGGAGATCCCGGATGAGCCCTCAAATGTTATGCCCAGATCCTAATCTCCATCAATCACCAGGAGGCCTTACACCGATGCAAGCGCATGAGGAAGTTTATTACAGACCTGGGTCTGGACCGCAACACACACAACAATGCAGTGGAGTGAGGGCAGTGGCCCTGAGCCACATGGTACAAGGTTTTTAAAGGGAAAATGGCTACAGGTGGTTTGAGGCAGAAAATGGCTACAGGTGGGGTGAGGTGTCGTGGTGCTCTGTGAGTAGTCAGGCACTTAGATCACTTACGTCTCACAGAAACAGTGGCTGACATTATTTTTTTTGTCTCTAAAATCACTGGAGATGGTGACTGTAGCCATGACATTAAAAGACACTTACTCCTTGAAAGGAAAGTTCTGACAATCCTAGACAGCATATTCAAAAGCAGAGACATTTCTTTGCAGATCAAGTTCCATCTAGTCAAGGCGATGGTTTTTCCAGTAGTCATGTGAGGATGGGAGAGTTGGACTATAAAGAAAGCTGAGGGTAGAAGAATGGATGCTTTTGAACTACCGTGCTGGAGAGGACTCTTGAGAGATCCTTGGACTGTGAGGAGATCCAAGCAGTCCATCCTAAAGGAGATCAGTTCTGAGTGTTCATTGGAAGGACTGATGTTGAAGATGAAACTCCAGTACATTAGTCACCTGATATGAAGAGCTGACTCATTTGAAAAGACTCTGATGCTGGGAAAGATTGAAGGCAAGAGGAGAAGGGGACGACAGAGGAAGGGATGCTTGGATGGCATCACCGACTCAATGGACATGAGTTTGGGTAAACTTTGGGAGTTTTTGATGCACAGGGAGCCATGACATGCTGCAGTCCATAGGGTGGCAGAGTCGGACACAACTGAGTGACTGAATTGAAGGAAATCTGATAATGTCCAGACTTCATTAATAAGACTCTTTCAGTGTGCGCTCCCTAAGTTGAACACATGTTCAATACTAATGTACAATGTTAATAAAGGTAATTGATTGTGGAGTATACGAAAATACACTTCATGATTATTCTGGAAATCTATAACTTCTAAAATAAAGTGTTTAAGAGAAAAAAAAAACACCAAATACGAGGTGATGAGATCCAGAAGACTACAGAATTAAAACACTGAATGGGGGTGGCCATGAGGAATGGTTGGGAGGGAATACTGGCTCCCTAAATTGTACACCAGAAGAACTGAACTGGACAAGTGGAGGAAAGGTGGAAAGTCAAACTGGGAAGGCTCTTTAATGGTTGTTGAGGAAACACTTTCTTTCTCAGACCGAAGCAACTAGACTCCTCTGCAACATGCCCCTCCCCCACGGATGGTATAAGGTGGTGCCTTGTGATGTCAAGCCATTTTAGCGCTACTATTGGCTGGAGAAATTTCTTGCTGACCAATCAAAGCTGAAAGTTGCGGCTCTTCATTGTCCCAGGAAGGTATCTATAGAGATGCTAGGTGCCTTGGTATAGGCCACTGTTGCTACAACATGGCATCCCTAATTGAGGCAGTGAAGGAGAAGGAGTTACCAATTGAGATAGATAGTGTCAATTTGGAGGAACAAGCTTCAAGCACTAAAGGAAGGAAGAGAAAGCATTCTGGTGAGTCAAATGGCCTGGAGAATGAGAAGGTCAGATTACCCTACTCATGTTCTTCCTCTTCATTCCTCACCCAAGTAGCACCTTGCCCCTGCCTGGCACAAACCCCTCCTCAATGCACACCTGTTCTCTCAAAGTTCTCCTTCCCATCCTCCTTCACTAATGTCTTTCTGGATTACTTTGTTTTCTTACCAGATATGAAAGAGCATGTGGAAGGTAAAATCAGCCCTTTTGCAGAATTAGGACAAGAATAAGAAAAGGAAGATGTCGATGATACTGGACTTCTACTGCCACCCACAGACTAAAAAGAAGAATAAAAATCAGCCATTGGCAGAGGAAGAAACCCCCGAGGATTCTTCCATCATTTCTCCCAACAACAGTTCTTACAACTCTTCTTCTGACAATACTCCAAGTAAGTCCCTGTGCTCACCTGGAGCCCAAGACGTTGAGCAATCTGCTGCAACTCCAGGAAAAGCCCTGGCAGAATAGTTGTTTGTGCAGGGATCATACATAACAATGATGGTGCCCTCTATACAGACAAAAGTCCTCGGAGGTTGATCATTAAAGTATCAACCAGCAGTAACAAGATGTGTATCTATTTTCTGATGATGGGGAGGCAAGGAAGGGAAGGTTCAGGTGTGTGAGAGAGAGGAAGGTGGCATCCTTTCAGTTTAAAGCCCAGACCAGCCAGTCCATACTTACTCAGACACTGGGACTGAGGAGTAGGTGAAGACTGAGAAATGCAGACTGAAGATTTCTGAGCACCAAAGATTTCTCCCTGAACATGTCATCCCATTGGGGAGAAGGAAAAGGATTTGGTCTTTGTGTGTTTTTCAGAGGTCCCATCTGGGGAGAGGAGTGATGTGGGAGTGGTGGCTCTGTGCAATAATCAGATGCCACTTTTGATGATTGACAACTGAGTTTTCAGTCCTCATTAATTTCTGTTCCTCTTCTGGCCCACATTTGGGCAAGCTACTCAAAACAGCCAGGGAATAATAGAAACAGGTATACCTAAGCTTAACCACTGGAGTTATTGCCTTGCTTACATTCCTCATAGCCAAAACATCCATTACCCTCATTTAGCCTCTAGAGCATGTGGATAATCTAACTCAATGAGTAATAAAATTAAGTCTTTTCCCCTATAATCACCCTTAAAATGACGCCTTATGGACCTTTTCCCTTAGCTGCAATCCCACTTTTCACCTCAGTTGTTTTTAAAAAGATTCAATCTCAATGAAAGCAGGGTCTTTGCAGATTAAAATCCATTATAGGAAACCTACTGAGCAAGGTGTGATTATCCCAACTTCTGCTGCACTTAATGAACTTTACTTTATCTTAAAGCTGTCAAATGAGAATAGGGCCTCAATGTGAACTTGTACCCTTGGTGTCATGGCCCCACTCACTAGGGCTCCATGTATTTTGTTGATAATACTGCTTCCACTGAATAACTGGCACATACTTTTCAGTCATAGGAAAACCTTTGGCTAGCATGCTGTTTTCACTGCCTATTTCAACAACTTCTCATCTACACTTAACCTTCACCTTCAAAGGGAAATGACAAATCTTTGCATGTCTACTCAGTGTGGCCAGTGTCCACACCTGCCATCTCACATAATCTTTGAAAGCATTATTTTCACCAGCTCTAGATTTTTCCAGGTACACAGTTAGGACCTCACACTGATGACATCCTCATCTGAGGAGATTCCTATGACACACATACACACAATCCCAGCACATAAGTTCCTGAAAACTCTCTGTGAAATGCTGATATGTTCCAATCTTCACAGTGTCCAGAAACAGCTTTCAGTCTTATTAGGACCCATACTGTTAAAACAAGCCCAACATGTTTTAGACATTTTTACATTCTGGAGACGACAGTTCCTTATATACAGTATTTTTCTTGCTAACTTCCTAGTAGGTCTGCCTTAAATGAGACTCCCTGTTTCAAAGATTCTTGAATCTGCCTAAATTGCCATAGAACAGGTACTCCTATTAGAATCGCTGAAACTCTTTCACTGTGTAAGCTTTAGCAACCTTCTTTCCTGCATCTTGGAGGCCCTGTACTGCCAACAATGGCTGTTAGTTTCATGGGCTTCTGATACAAGGAATTGCCCACCTTGGCCCAATGCTGTGTGACTGTAGTGTAGCAACTGTGGGTACATGCTGAACTTGCCAAGAATTATAGACTATCTCAGATCTTGAACCTATGACCCTCCATATCTATCTTCCCACTTGGCCTTTGATTATGGAAGTAGCACTCTTCAAGCTCAGCATAGCTAGTGAGGCCTCCTTGCTATAGGATGGAGCTGAACCTGGGCCCTCTGCATACCCTATCTTCAGGAGAGGGTAACTTCTCCTGTGCTCAGCCCCCTATCAGATGTCACACTGCTATAAGGGTTCATCCGTTAGAACCCAGGGACACATGGGGAGCTCCTTAGGATCAGCATAGAAAAAAAAACAAAGGGAGTTCATTCACTTCATCAATGCTATCATCATTATCACATTTGGTGGAGCTTGCTTGAGCGTTGCTACTTTTCATCTCTTCATCAGAATGTTCCTGACAATGGACAGGACCCAAAGGTCAGTTCAAATGGCCAAACATCAGGTAGCTGTCTTAGCACAGAATGTCTGGGCCAACAACTGGCCTCATCTTTACACCTTTATAGATCTTTGGGCCACTGCCAGTGAGTTGACCGTCTGTTCTGACAAAGTCAAACAATACCTATCTGAGGTTGTCTCACTTAAGGTAAAGAACTCATGGAATCTCCTGCCTCCTGAGTGATTATACCCAGAAGATAAATCAAGGTCACACATTTTCTATACATATGAATGTCACAATACAATGTCTCATCATAGCACTTCTTATCCTATTTGGAGTTCTACACATTGAACAAAACCTAGGCACTCATTTTGCTATTCAGAATACACAATAGTAACTCTTGAACAAGATATTCAATGGGACACTAACCTGCTTTACTGGTCTCCTGCAGTTGCCAAAATGTTTCCCATAAACAAGCCGAAATTAAAACTATTCAATTCTTTAGTTGTCAAACAAGCATCATGGCCAAATTGTAATAGAGATTGATCCCATTGTTTATTCAATTTTATTGACTTATAATGGACAAATTAAATTGCATATGTTTATGTTTTGATTGTCTATATCCATACCTACATCTATAGCATGAAAAAAATCACAATCATATGATTACCCATCACCTCACAGCTACTATTATTTCTCTGTTTTAGGCCAAACTCTATTTTTGATGCATAACTCATTAGGTGAGGCACAGTCATTTTCACATCAAATTATCTATGGCATTTTCCACAGAACTAGAACAAAAATTTTCACAATTCATAGGAAAATACAAATGACTGCGTATAGCCAAAGCATTCTTGGGAAAGAAGAATATAGCTGGAGGAATCAAGCTTCCTGGCTTCAGATAATACTACAAAGCTACAGTCATAAAGATAGAATGGTACTGGCACAAAAAACAGAAATAGAGACCAATGGAACAGGTATAGAGCCCAGAAATAAATCCGTGTGCTTATGGGTACCTTATTTTTGACAAGGAGGCAAGGCTATGCAATGGGGCAAAGACAGCCTCTTCAATGAATGATGCTGGGAAAACTGGACAGCTACATGTAAAAGAATGAAATTAGAACACTTACTAACACCATAGACAAAGATAAACTGAAAATGAATTAAAGACCTAATTGTAAGACCAGAAATTATAAACTCTTAGAGGAAAACATAGGCAGAACACTTGATGACATAAATCGAAGCAATATCCTCTATCACCCATGTCCTAGAGTAAAACAATAAGTAATAAAATAAAGAAAAGAAAAGCAAACATGTATGTGAGACAGCAAAAGAGACACAGATGTATAGAACAGTCTTTTGGACTCTATGGGAGAGGACAAGGGTGGGATGATATGGGAGAATGGCATTGAAACATGTAAATTATCATATGTCAAATCAATTGCCAGCCCAGGTTTGATGCTTGATACAGGGTGCTCAGGGCTGGTGCACCGGGATGACCCAGAGAGATGGAATCGGGAGGGAGGTGGGAGGGGGGTTCTGGAAGGGGAACACATGAATACCCATGGCAGATTCATGTCAATGTATGGCAAAACCAACACGATAATGTAAAGAAAATAAATAAAAAACTTTTAAAAATCAAAAAAAGGAAAAAAAAGCAAACAAATGGAACCTGATTAAACTTGGAATCTTTTGCACAGTCAAGGAAACTATAAGCAAGTTAAAAAGGCTACTCAGGATGGGACAAAATGATAGGAAATTAAACAACTGATAAAGGATTACCTTCCCAAATATACAAGAAGCTCATACAACTCAATACCAGAAAAACAAACAACCCATTCAAAAAGTGGGCCAAGGAACTAAACAGACATTTCTACAAAGAAGACATACAAATGGCTAACAAACCCATGAAAAGATGCTCCACACCACTCATTATCAGAGAAATGCAAATCAAAACCACAATGAGGTACCATTTCACACCAGTCAGAATGGCTGCCATCCAAAAGTCTACAAGCAATAAATGCTGGAGAGGATGCAGAGAAAAGGGAATCCTCTTACACCGTTGGTGGAAATGCAAACTAGTACAGCCACTATGGAGAACAGTATGGGGATTCTTAAAAAAACTGGAAATAGAACAGCCATATGACCCAGCAATCCCACTTCCTGGCATACACACCGAGGAAACCAGAACTGAAAGAGGCACGTGTACCCCAGTGTTCATCACCACACTGTTTACAATAGCCAGGACATGGAAGCAACCTAGATGTCCATCAGCAGACTAATGGATAAGGAAGCTGTAATTTGTAAAATTTTATAAAGTTTTATAGTTCATAACAATGAAGATTTTGCATTTATGGAAATAGTATATTATGTTATAATTCTATGTATATAAATACTATATAATACTATAATGCTATTGTAATACTATATTAGGTCCTATTTTTTATGATCTTTTTCTGGTACTGTATAATTGCTACATTATTATTGTGCAATACATGTTTCATATCCTACAGTCATTTGTTACCACTGAGTTCCCATTGGATAATGGGCCTATGTTTTTAAAAACTGGATCATCTAATGTTTGATAAGGGATCCAAGATCATTCAGTGGGAAAAAGGATAGTCTCTACAACAAATAGTGTTGAGAAAATTGGACAATCACATGTGTAAAAATGAAAATAGACCTTAGTTTTACACCATTTACAAAAATCACTTCAAATGGATTAAAGACTTTAAACAAAGACCTGATACTATAAAATTCTGGGAAGGAAGCATAGGGAAGAAATTCCTTAACATTAGATAAAACAATGACTTTTTCGATATAACACCCAAAGCACATCAAAAAAAGCAAAAATCAACAAATGGGACTACATCAAAAATAAAAAAAAAATAGACAATCAACAAAATGAAAAGGCAACTTATGCAATGGGATAAAATATTTGTAAAACACATATCTTATAAGTAGGTAACATCCAAAGTGTATTTAAAAACTTATACAACTTAATAACAAAATAAAACAAATAATCCAATTAAACTAAAACTAAACTGGGCATTTCTGGACAGAAAACTCAACTAGGCATTTTTCCAGAGAAGATATTCAAATGGCCAACAAGTATTTGATATATGAAAAGATGTTAAACATCACTAATCATCATGAAAATGTAAATCAAGACTACAAATGGGTGTGTGTCACCTCACACCTGTTAGAACGGATTTTTGTCAAGAAGATAAGCAATAACAAGTGTTATCAAGGATGTACATATAAGGGAACACTTGTATCCTGTTGTTGGGAACATAAATTAGTGCAGTCATACTGGGAAAAATATGAAGTTTCCTCAAGAAATTAAAAATTGAAACTCAAAATGGATTAAAGATCTCAACATAAGACCAGAAACTATAAAACTCCTGGAGGAAAACACAGGCAAAACACTCTCCGGCATAAATCACAGCAGGCTGCTCTATGACCCATCTCCCAGAATTCTGTTAGCATTTGTAGGATTTTTTTATGTATAGAATCTTGTCTTTGTGAACAATGAGCCTTCTTTTCCAATTTGGATTCTTTTTTATTTCTTTTTCTTTATAGATTACCATGGCTAGAACTTCCAAAACTATATTTAATGGACATAGTGAGAGTGGACATCCTTGCCTAATTACTGATCTAAGGAAATGTTTTCAGTTTTTCTTTTCCATTGAGAATGCTGTTTACTGAGGATTTGTCATACATGGCATTTATCATGTTAAGGAATATTCCCTCTATTCCCACTATCTGGAGAGCTTTTATCATAAATGGATCTCGAATTTTGTCAAAAGCTTTCCCCATATATTTTGAAATTATCATATGCTTTTTATCCTTCAGTGTGTTAATGTGGTGTATCACATTGATTGCTTTAGGTTTATTGAAAAATTCTTGCATCCTTGCAATTGTCTGCTGTTTTAGTTGGTAAGGTATGTCTGATTCTTTTGTGACCGCATAGACTGTAACCCACCAGGCTCCTCTTTCCATGAGATTTTTCAGTCAAGACTACTGGAGTGGGCTGCCATTTTCTTCTCTAGGAGATCTTCCTGACTCAGTGATTTTATCCACGTCTCCTGCATTGGCAGGCAGATTCTTTAACACAGAGCCACCAAGGATAAATCCCAATTGATCATGGTGCATGATACTTTTAATGTGTTGTGAAAAATGGTTTGCTAGTATTTTGTTGAAGATTTTTGCATCTCTCTTCATCAATAATTGCCTGTATTTTTAATGCTTGCTTTTAATAATAATTATGACTTAAACTGAATACACATGTGTCCATAATATAATCCCTCATTTAATCCCCAAGATTTTATGAGGAGGTTGCTTACACCTAAGGAGAATAAATTTAAAAAGTTAAAGACAGAATCCTTAAGTTGGTTTATTCTTGGCATTTTATTCTTTTCAGTGTGATGATAAATGGAATTGTTTCTTGAATTTCTCTTTCTGATATTTCATGGTTATTGTGTAGAAATGCACCAGATTTCTGTGTATTAATTTTGTAACCTGCAACATTACCAAATTAATTGAGGAAATCTAGCAGTTTTTTGGTAGCATCTTTAGGATCTTCTATGTGTAGTTTTATGTCATCTAAAAACATTGACTGTTTAACTTCCTCTTTCCCATTTTGGATTCCCTTTACTTTTTCTTCTTTTAATGCTATAGCTAGGAATTCCAAAACTGTGCTGAATAGAACTGGTGAGAGTAGATATCCTGGTCTTGTTCCTGATTTTAGAGGGAACACTTTCAGCTTTTCACTATGGTGTATGATGTTAACTGTAGGTTTGTCATATACCGCCTTCGTTATGTTGAGATATGCTCCCTTTCTGCCCACTTTCTGGAGAACTTTTATCATAAATGGACGCTGAAATTTGCCAAAAGCTTTTTCTATATCTATTGAGAGGGTCATATAGTTTTTATTCTTCAATTTATTGTGTCATGCAATTCACTTCTTGATTTGTGAATATTGAAGAATACTTGCATCCCTGGGATGATTCCCATTTGATCATGGTGTATGATATTTTAATGTATTGAAGGCTCTGGATTGCTAGAGCTTTGTTTATGATTTTTGCATCTAAGTTTATCGGTGATATTAACCTATAATTTTCATTTTTTTGTATCTTTATCTTGTATTGTTATTAGGGTGATGATGGCCTCAGTTTGGAAGTTTTCTTTCCTCTGCAATGTTTTGTAACAGTTTCAAATGGATAGGTGTTAACTCTTCTCTAAATGTTTAATAGCATTCACCTGTGAAGTCATCAAATCCTGGACTTTTGTTCTTTGGGAGGTTTTTAATCATGGTTTTAATTTCAGTACTTACAACTGATCTGTTCATATTTTCTGTTACTCCCTGGTTCAATCTTGAGAGACTGTACCTTTCTAAAAATTTATCCATTTCTTCCAGATCATTCATTTTATTGGTATACAGTTGCTCATATGAGTCTCTTATTATTCTTGGTATTTCCGTGGAGTCAATTGTAACTTCTTTTTCATTTCTAATTTTACTTACGTGAGTACTCCCTCTTTATTTTCTTGATGAGTCTAGCTTTTGTCAATTTATCTTTTCAAAAAACCAACTTTTTGTTTCATTAATCTTTGCAATTGTTTTTTCTGTATTGCATTTGTTCCTGCTCTGATATTTGATTTCTTTCCAATTACTAGCTTTACATTTTGTTTATTCTTTCTCTAGTTGTTTTAGTTGCAAGGTTAGGTGGTTGATTTGATAATTTTCTTGTTTCTTGAGGTAAGATTGTATTACTATAAATTTCCCCCTTATAATTGGTTTTGCTGCATCCCATGTTTTTTACCATTATGCCTTCATTTTCATTTGTCTCTAGGTATTTTATATTTCCTCATTGATTTCCTGAGTGATCTATTATTTGTTTAGCAGCATATTGGTAAGTTGCCACGTGTTTGTGCTTTTTATATATTTTTTTAAATTGTAGTTTGCCTCTAACCTCATATATTTGTGGTCAAAAAAAGATGCTTCATATAATTTCAGTTTTCTTAAATTCACCAAGGCTCATCTTTTGGCCCAGCATGTGGTCAATCCTGGAGAATGCTCTGTGTGTACTTGAAAAGAATGTTTAGTCTGCGATTTTTGGATGGAATTCTGTATAAATATCAATTAAGTCCAAATTTCCTAAAGATCTATGTTTCCTTATTAATTTTCTCTCTGAAAGATCTGTCCATTGATGAAAGTAGGGTATTCCAGTACACCATTATTATTGTATTATCATCAATTTCTCCATATATGGTTGTTAGCTTATGGCCTTACATATTGAGGTGTTCCTATGTTGGGTACATATATATTGACGTGTTATATCATCTTTAATTCAACCCTCATTATTATATGTTGTCTTCTTTTTCTCTTAAAACAGTCTTTGCTTTAAAGTCTATTTTGTCTGAAATGCATATTGCTACTCCAGTTGTCTTTTGATTTCTATTTTGTGGAATACCTTTTCCTACCCCATTACTTTCAGTCTGTAGGTGTCCCTAGATCTGAGGTGGGTCTCTTGTACACAACATATATACAGATCTTGTTTCTGTATCCACCAAGCCAGTCTGTGTCTTTTGATTGGTGCATTTCATAATGGATTAATGTACATTTATGATAATTATTGATATGCATGATCCTATTACCCTTTTTGTTTGGGGGTCATTTTTTGTAGCTCTTTTCTTCCTCTTGTGTTTCCTGCCTAGAGGAGTTCCTTTAGCATTTGTTTTAAAACTGGTTTAGTGGTGGTGAATTATCTTAACTTTTGCTGGTCTTTAAAGATTTTGACTTCTCTGTCCAATCTAAGTGAGTGTCTTCCTGAGTATTCTTGGTTGTAGATTCTTTCCTTCATCACTTTGAATATATCATGCCATCCCTTTCTGGCTGTAGAATTTCTTTTGAGAAATTAGCTTATAACCTTATGGGAGTTTCCTTGTATGTTATTTGTCTTTTTTTCCCATGTTGCTTTTAATATTTTGTCTTTAATTTTTGCCAGGTTAGTTACTGTGAGTGTTGATATGTTCTTCCTTGGGTTTATCCTGCCTGGGACTCTCTGCACTTCCTGGACTTGGTTGACTATTATCTTTCCCAAGAAAGTTTTCAGCTATTATATCTTCAAATATTTTCTTGAGTCCCTTCTCTCCCTCTTATCCTTCTGGGACTTCTATAATGTGAATGTTGATATGTTTAATGTTGTGGCAGAAGTTTCTTAGGATGTCTTCATTTCTGTTCATTCTTTTTTTCCATATTCTGCTTTGTAGCAGTGATTTCCACTATTCTGTCTTACAGTCAGTTATCCGTTCTTCTGCCTCAGTTATTCTGGTACTGCTTCATTCTAGTGTATTGTTTATCTCTGTTTGTTTGTTTTTAAGTGCTTCTAGATCTTTGGTAAAGTTTTCTTGCATCTTCTCCACTCCTTTTCTGAGATTCTGGATCTTCTTCAATGTCATTATTCTGAATTCCTTTTCTGGAAGGTTGCCTATCCCCACTTCATTTCATTATTCCCCCGCCCCGGGATTTATTTTGTTCCTTCATCTGAGATATAGTTCTATGCCTTTTCATTTTGATGAGCTTTCTGTGATTGTGGCTTTCGTTCTGGAGGTTGTGGAATGGTGGTTCTTCTTGCGTCTTCTGTATTCCCTCTGGAGGATGAGGCTAAGACTTTTGTGCAAGCTTCCTGATAAGAGGGACTGGTAATGGGGAAAACTGAATCTTGTTCTGATGGGCAGGACCATGCTCAGTAAGACTTTCATCCAATTTTCTGCTGATGGGTGAAGCTGTACACCTGCCCTGTTAGTTGCTTAGCCTGAGGTAAACCAGTCCAAGAGTCTGCAGGCTCCATGGTAGTGTTAACTGCAACCTCCAAGGGAGCCCATGACAAGGGGCACCTCCCAAGACTGCTGCTGCCAGGGCACCTGGCCCTATGGTGAGCAACTGCCAACCCACACCTCCACAGAAACGCTTCCAATAATCACAGGTAGGTCTTGCTCAGTTTTTTGTGTATCACAGCTCCTTTCCCCTGGGTTCTGATGTGCACAAGGGTTTATTTTTGCCATCCAAGAATGGCGTCTCTGTTTCCCCCAGTCCTGTGGAAGGAAGTCTTGCAATGTAATCCTGCTAGCCTTCAAAGTCAGTTACCCTGGGGCCTCCTAGCTACTTTGCCAGATCCCTGGCCTGGAAAGCCTGATGTGGGGCCTAGAACCTTCACAACTGTATGAGAACTTCTTTGGTATTGTTGTTCTCCAGTTTGTGGGTCGCCCACGTGGCAGGTATGGAATTTGATTTTATTTTGATTGTGCTCCTGCCATCTCATTGTGGCTTCTCCTTTGTCCTAGGAAGTGGGGTATCTACCTTTTTTGTGTGTGTATGGGCTCTGGCATCCTCCTGTCCAATGGTTGTTCAAAATCTGTTTGTGATTTTGGTTCTCTAGAAGGAGAAGATAAAAACAGATCCTTCTACTCTGCCATCTTTAATCATGGCTTTTAATCTGGCATCTCCAGGGAGAGGAACTCCATTAATTTGTTCCTGTAACCAATTACCATCTTGGTGGTATTCTTTTTTAGTGATCTTTGTCTTGTTTCAGTATGAGAATGATGGTGGCCTCATAGAATGAGCTTGGCTGTGTCCTTTCCTCTACAATTTTTGAGACGAATTTTAGAAAGATGGGTATTAACTCCTCTCAGTGTTTGCTAGAATTAGACTGTGAAGCCATCTAAACCTAGTCTTTTGTTTGTTGGAAAAATTTTATCACAGTTTCAATTTCAGCAGTTGTGATTCATCTTTTCACATTTTCTTGGAAGGTTGCATGTTTATAGGAATTTGTTCACTTCTTTTAGGTTGTCCATTTTATTGGCATACAATTGCTTATAGTAGTCTCTTATAATCCTTTGTATTTATGTGGTGTCTGTTGTAGCTTCTTTTTTGATGTTTTTAATTTTATTGATTCGAGTCCTTTCCCTTTTCTTTTTGATGAGTGTGGCTAATGGTTTATCAATTTTGTTCATCTCAAAGAATCAACTTTTAATTTAATTGATCTTTGCTATTGTTTTCTTCATCTTTATTTATTTCTGCTTTGATTTTTATAATATCTTTCCTTTTACTAGCATTAAGTTTGTTTCTTCTTCTCTTTCTAGTTGCTTTAAGTGTACAGTTAGGTTGTTTGTTTGAAATTTTTCATGTTTCTTGAGATAAGATTGTATTGTTATAAATTTCTCTCTGAGAACTTCTTTTGCTTTGTCCCTTAGGTTTTGGATCACTGTGTTTTAATTGTCATTTGTCACTAGGTATTGTTTTATTTCCTCTTTGATTTCTTCAGTGATCCATTGGTTATTTAGTTACATGTTTTTCAGTTTCCATGTGTTTACG
Organism: Antilocapra americana; assembly: GCA_007570785.1. NCBI lineage: Eukaryota > Metazoa > Chordata > Mammalia > Artiodactyla > Antilocapridae > Antilocapra > Antilocapra americana. Next base: position 263,700 of record ML663425.1, on the reverse strand, counting down.
TTTTCTTTCAGTTTTTCTTCCTGTAATTGATTTATAATCTCATAGTTTTTGGTCAGAGATGATACTTGATATGATTTCAATTTTTCTTAAGCTTATTTAGGCTTCATTTGTGGCCCAAGATGTGATCAGTCCTGGAGAATATTCCATGTGTAATTAAGAAGAAAGTGTATTCTCTTGCTTTCTAAAGGAATGTCCTGTAATTATCAATTACATCTCTCTGATCTAATACGTCATTTAAAGTTTGTGTTTCCTTGGTAATGTCTGGATGATCTCTCTATTGGTGTCAGTAAACTGTTAAAGTTTCCCACTATTATTGTTTTACTGTTGTTTACCCCTTTTTATAGCTGTTAAGTCTTGCCTTATATATTGCAGTGCTCCAATGTTCATTGCATGTATATTTGCTATTATATCTTCTTTTGTATTAATCAGTAGATCATGTCTTGTCTTTCTTTGTCTCTTACAACAGTCTGCATTTAAAAGTCTATTTTGTTTGACGTGAGTATCACTACTCCAACTTTCCATTAAATTTAATTTGCATAGAATATCTTTTTATATCCCCTCACTTTTAGTCTGTATGTGTCCTTAGGTCTGAATTGGATGTCTTTATAGACACCATATATATGGGTCTTATGTTCATATCCATTTAGCCTGTCTATGTCTTTTGGTTTGGGCACTTCATCCATTTACATTTAAAGTAATTATTGATACATGTGTTCCTATTGCCATTTTCTTAATGGTTTTTGGTTTGTTTTTATAGGTCTTTTTCCTTCCCTTTCTCTGTGTTCTCTTCACTTGTGATTTGATGACCATCTTCAGTATTGTCTTTGGGTTTCTTTGTGTATGCATGTGTGTGTTTAACTATTGTAATGTAGTAGTAGTGTTAGTCATGCAGTCATGTCCAACTTCTTGAAACCCTAAGGACTGTAGCCTCCCAGGCTCCTTTGTCCATGGAATTCTCCAGGCAAGAATATGGGAGTGGGTAGCTATTACTTTCTCCAGGGGATTTTCCCAACCCAGGGATCAAACCCAGGTCTCCTTCAGTGCAGGCAGGTTCTTTACCTGCTAAGCTACCAGGGAAGTCCATGTATCTCTTGTAGTTATTATGTTTGCTATTCTCATGAAGTTTTGACATAGTAGTCTATTATATGTACAAGGTTGTTTTATTTATTTTTCCCTTGATGAATTGGGGGCTTTTATTTATTTATTTTACATATAATATTCTTTTTTACTATTTATGTATTTATTTTTCCCTTTACATTATTGTGTTGGTTTCCCCATACATTGACATGAATGTGCCATGGGTATACATATGTTCCCCTTCCAGAACCCCCAAAAGGTTGCTTTAAATTGATGGCTCCCTTCCTGTCTAGAAATGTTCCTTTAGCATTTGCTGTAAACCTGGCTTAGTGATGCTGAGTTCTTTAACTCTTGGTTGTCTGTGAAGCTTTTCATTTCTCTGTCTAAACTGAATGAGAGGTTTGCTGGTTTGCTGGCTGTATAATGAGAGTATTCTTGGTTGTAGCTTTTTACCCTTTCATCATTTTGAATATATCATGTCACTTCCTTCCAGACTGAAGAATTTCTGCTGAAAAAACAGCAATAACCTTATGGGCATTCCCTTGTAAGCTATTTGTTTCTTTTAATATATTTTCTATTCTTTAATTTTTCTCAGTTTGATTAACATGTGTCTCAGTGTGTTTCCCCTTGGGTTCATCCTGTAATGGACTCTCTGCTATTTCTGGACTTGAGTGTTTCCTCTCTCATGTTAATAAAGTTTTCAGGTACAGTATTTCAAGTATTTTCTCAGGCCCCTTCTCTTCGTTTTCTTCTCTTGGGACACTTATAATGTGAATGTTGGTGTAATTAATGTTGTCCCAAAGGTCTCTGAGACTGTCCTCATTTTCTTTTTCATTCTTTTTAATTTATTCTGTTCCTTGGCAGTGATTTCTTTTTTTTTTTAATTTTCTTTATTGTGTTGGTTTTTTTTAATTGTTTTTGCCATACATTGTCATGATATCACCATGGGTTTACATATGCTTCCCCTCCGGAACCCCCCTCCCTCCTCCCTCCCGCCCGGGAAATCTCGCTGCACCAGCCCCGAGCATCAATCCTGGGCTGGCGATTGATTAGACACATGACAATTAACATGCTTCAATGCCCTTCTCCCATATCATCCCACCCTTACCCTCATCCACAAAGTCCACGAGTCTATTCTATACATCTGCGTTCCTTTTGCTGTCTCGCATGTTGGGTTCTCGTTACCGTCTTTCTAAATTCCATATATATGCGTTAATATACTGTATTGTTGTTTTTGCTTCTGGCTTACTTCACTCTGGATAATTCTAGCTCACTCATTCATTCTTCTGCCTCTGCTTTTCTGCTATTGATTTCTTCCAGTGTATTTTTCATCTCTGTTTTTTCTTTAAGTCTTCTAGCTCCCTGTTAAACATTTCTTTTATCTTCTTGATCTGTGCATCCACAGATCCCCCCTACGATTTTGTATCACCTTTATATCATTACTCTGACTTCTTTTTCAGGTAGATTGCTTATACCATCTTCATTTAGTTGTTCTTGTGAGTTTCTATATTGTTTCTTGGTTTGCAGTGTATTCCACTGTCATCTCATTTTGTCTAATTTTCTGTATTTGTGATCAACTTTCCACAGGCTGAAATATTGTAGTTCTGCTTACTTCTGATGTCTGCCCCCTTGTGGGTGAGGTTGATCCAGGGGCTTGTATAGACTTCCTGGTGGAAGGAACTGGTGCCTGAGCTCATGTGGATAGAGATGGGTCTTGTCCCTCTGATGAGAAAAGACATTTCAAGAGCTGTGTTTTGACATGGCTACGAGCTCAATAGAACTTTAGGCAATCTATTTTCTGATGCACGGTGCTGTGTTCCTATCTTGTCAGTAGTCTGGCCAAAGGGTTTCCAGCACTGAAGACTGTAGGACGTTGGGTAGGCCTGAGTCTTGGTGCTGAAAGGTGTACCTCCAGGAAAGCTCACTGTAATAAATATTCCCTGGGGCTTCCACTGTGAGCTGGAGTCGACCTTTGCCTCCCTGGAAGACCCTCCAAGATCCCTAAGGAAGTGTGGATCGAGTTTCCATGGAGGTTCTGCTTTGTACTGGGTCCCAGTGCACATGATACCTTGTGTGAAACCTCCAAAAATGGAAATTTTGTTTCTCCAAGACCTGTGGGGCTCCTGAGCTCAAGTTCTGCTGGCCTTCAAGTCTAAATGATCTAGGGGTTGTTCCTCCTAGTGCTAGACTCTCATACTCTCTGGAAGGGCTACTTTTATGTGGTAACATCCCTGTGTAGTTTACGTTGGTTTAATATTTTTTTGGTGTGAGAGTTGTTTTCAGCATAGATGACTGCTACCTCTTTCCTCAGTGTATGCTGGCCATTATCCCCTTGATAGGAGGTGTGAGTGCTGTTTTGGTGACCAGAACTTGCAGTGGGTATTGTGCAGGGCCTCTCCTTTGTTTTATGGTTTTCAGTCCCTTGTTAGATGTGGGGTCTGCTTTCTAGTTGTTGGAGTCAAGATTCCCAGCTCTGTCTCTTAGCTGTGTTTCTAATCTGCAATGTGAAGTAGGTGGGATTGAAGGACTCCCATTGAGAGGGAAACCACTAAGTATTCCTCTTAAGGAGGATTTCAGCTATGAGTGTGCTCTGTTGTGTCAGTTTTCACTCATGTGAGAGCTCGCAGATTGCATTGCTGTTGGCACTGATCTCAGTCCCACCTATCTGTGGGTATGCTGGCAATTGGCCCTGGTGTTTCTCAGATGTTGCTTTCACCAGGCCACTAGGACAGATCCACAGAAGTCAGGTCCCAGGCTTGCAATAATCATGGATATGTATCTGCTGTGGGTATTATAGGGACAGCTCAGATTCTAGTCTGGCCCATATCCCTGTGTGTATGTGCCCAAAAAGTTTACAGATGCTAAAACTCGACCCACTCTGGCTATGGGAACACTCTTCTGTTCAGATGTTCTGCGGGTGCTGAATTTACAAAGCAGGTAATAAGAGTCTCAATTCATGGTTTGTGTAGCTGTGAGGAGAAATTTCAGCTTTTTTTCTTTCGTTTCATGGCTCCTGGGGTTCACGTGTGGTTTCAGTCCCACAGGGATCTGCTGTTGAGGCTGCCCTGTAGTACATAAGTCTATCCTGCTAATGAGGGGGTTCACATGTGGTGGAAGCCACAGTCACGAGTGTGCCCACAATGGTGGGTACAGGACACAGAGGAGGTGGTGGCTGTTGATGTGACAGAGACAGCCCTGGTAGGGACACGGTTGTGATGTAGCTGGCAGCCACAGGAACAAGAGAGCCAGATCCCCTGGAACAGGACACACAGGGGAGCTGGTGGCCATTGGTGCAAGAAAGCTGGCCTAGTAGGAGTCTTTCCTAGTGCCTGGAGAGGCAAGGGCTGGCATTTGGGGAGAGAGGCTGCAATGGTAACCTCTGCATATCACTCAACAATGGCACCTCATGTCTATGGCAGTCCAAGTTTCCTCTGCAATTGTTCCTGGTTGCAAATTTCTTCACTCCTTTTCCCCAGGACTGTCTCATCACATCAACATCAGTCCTCTCCCTGGGTTTTCTATGCAAGCCTCACTTTCCAGCACTCAGTCCCTGTTTGCATCAACAGACACATGTCTCAGACTGGGACATGCAGGGCTGTGGCATGGACCATTTGTGTAGGTCTCACTGTCCTGCCTGCCACAGACCAGTTGATGTGCTCTCCTCTAATAGCCTCTAAAGTTTCCTTTCTGCCCCAACTGATCTCCCCACTGGTGAAGGGGTTTCCCCAGGTATGGGTACCTCTCCTCTCCTTCAACTCCCATGCCAAGGGTCACAGGTCCCATCGCACTTCCTCTCTCCTTCCTTTTCCCTTCTTCTATCTCTCATGCTAATTGGATACTCAAAGATCCTTTGCCCTTTTAGGTGTCCAAGGTCCTCTGCTAGTATTCAGGTGGTGATCTTTGAGAATTACCCAACATGTAGATGAATTATTGATGCGTTTGGGGAATGATAAACCCCACATCTTCCTATTCCTCCTCCATCTTGACTCCTCCTGAACCTTATTTTTTATCATTTTTTCAGAATTATTTATTAGCTTTCCTATATATTCAAGCACTCAGTTCAGTTCAGTCACTCAGTCATGTCCGAATCTTTGTGACTCCATGGACTGCAGCATGCCAGGCCTCCCGGTCCATCATCAACTCCCAGAGTTTATTTAAACTCATGTCAATTGAAGCGGTGATGGCATCCAACCATCTCATCCTCTTCTCCTCCTGCCCTCGATCTTTCCCAACATCAGGGTCTTTTTAAATGAATCAGCTCTTCACATCAGGTGGCCAAACTATTGGAGTTTCAGCTTCAGCATCAGTCATTCCAATGAACATTCAGGACTTATTTCCTTCAGGATGGACTGGTTGGATCTCCTTGCAGTCCAAGGGACTCTCAAAAGTCTTCAACACCACAGTTCAAATGCATCAATTCTCCTGTGCTCAGCTTTCTTTATAGTCCAACTCTCACATCCATACATGACTACTGGAAAAACCATAGCCTTGACTAGAGGGACCTTTGTTGGCAAAGTAATGTCTCTGCTTTTTAATATGCTGTGTAGGTTGGTCATAACTTTTCTTTCAAGCACTACCTTTAGACAACTCTTAACAACCTTCAAAATGTGCTCATTTCTTTCTGATTTAAAAATAAATTCTTCCTTTTGCACATCTGTGTTCAACTCTAACCCTTATTCTTTCTTTTTACTTCATAGCCATACTTCTTGAAAGTTTTATCTACCTATTTAATTGCATTTCTTCACCTCTGACCCCTAACTTTCTACAGTTTAGATTCTGTCTCAATCCCTCCAACTAAGTGGCTGTTACTAACTATGTATACCTTACCAGCATACATTTGAAAACAAGGAATAATATATTAAGAAAAAACGGGAGATACAATCTAAATGTTCACAAATATGGGGATATATATATCTCCAGTATCTAACACAGTGTTAACAGCACATTGCACATAATACTTGCTGAGTTAATGAATTTGAACTAAATGATACGCTTCTTTTCCTAAAGTGTTCAAGGTCTCTTTGATCCAATGTTCTGAAATTTTATGGTTATGGTTCATTGTAAAACCATCATCATTCATTGTGCTGATTATTCAGTAAGTCTTTCAACTTGAAATTTAAGTTTTTCATTGAGTTCTGGGGAATTTTCCTCCAGTGATTTCTTTGATAATTTCCAACCCTTTATTTTCCCTGTTCTCTCTTTCTGGAATTACTTTCTTTCTCAATTGTTGAGCCTTACACAATAGACTTTTATATGTCTTAAGTTTCCTTATGTATGTGTTACCTCTTTGTCATTTTGTTCAAATTTCTAGGAAGATTACTCAACTTTATTTCAACTGTATTTTATCAAGTGTGAGCTTTCTTATAAGGCCACTTGACTGGAGAATCACCTACCATCAGTATATTTAAGTCTTTTCTTTTGGGCTGATTATTCCTAAGATAATTCTCTCCCCACCTTCTGCTTATAGAACATATATGGAATTTAGAAAGATGGTAACCAGAACCCAACATGTGAGACAGCAAAAGGAACGCAGATGTATAGAATAGACTCGTGGACTTTGTGGATGAGGGTAAGGGTGGGATGATATGGGAGAAGGGCATTGAAGCATGTTAATTGTCATGTGTCTAATCAATCGCCAGCCCAGGATTGATGCTCGGGGCTGGTGCAGCGAGATTTCCTGGGGGGGAGGGAGGAGGGAGGGGGGTTCCGGAGGGGAAGCATATGTAAACCCATGGTGATATCATGACAATGTATGGCAAAAACAATAAAAAAATTAAAAAAAAAAGAACATAGGCCTGGGTGTCAGTATTCTAAAGGAATGTATATGTTTTCCCATTTTCAACACATGACCACCATCTTCAGCTCTGCCTTGTGTACCATCCTAGTTTAAAGACACTCTGTTTTACCCTTTCCAAAGTATAAATCTCCAGTCTCCTGCTGAGTGACTGGGGACAGGCTCTTTCACATAATGAGAGAAGGAATCTGGTCTGATTCTTAAATAAAGTGGACAAATTCTCCCTAATTTTTCCCTCTTTATGCTCACTTTCAGAAGCCCCTGTTAGTGACAATTCTGAGTACCTTTGAGGAACTCAATGAGGGCAATGCAAATTTCATGAAAGCAGAGATTCTTGTCTACTTAACGGCTCTTTCCTCAGAGCACAGGACATAGTACCTTAAGCAAAATAAACATTTAATATATATTTCCTGAATTTAAGAACTAATGAACCAAGACAGGTTGAATGGCTGTGACAACAATTAAAGCCAAAAATGTTAATTATCATATATATTATCAAAACCAAAGTGGTGAGAGGACTTGTAATTTAATTTAATTATTTTATGTATAATTTGGTGATTGTATAAAATATTTTACTGTTGGAAACACAACTGTCATATTGCTGTATGTTGTTCATTTACAGAATTTCTGTTGAAAAAATATTAGGAAACTTATTTAAAAATAAAACAACTAATGAAATAATGTACCAGTGTCCCAGAATGTAAAAGATCCTAATTTAAATTTTCTATTTATATGCAATAAGATTTTTTAATTATACAGGAGAAACTGTAAAAGTTGAGTGATGGTAATGAGTATGATTTGGGACTATTTATAAGGGTTAAAAGGCATAAATTTTATTTTAAAATGGTCAACATTGAACATATGCTGTAACTAAACAGAAAAAATAAGAGATCTAACACCTCATATCCAAGTGCCAATGATTTTACTAATGAGTAGCTGGTAAGTCCCACAGGCTAACTGATTTCTATTTCAAAAAGTTAGGCATCAGCCATAGACTATATTAATTACATTTAATAAAAATGTAAGTTTTGTCATTGTAATATAATGCTGGCAGTTGAAGGGGAGGAAATTGAGTGCTTATTTTTCTTCCAAAGCTGTTCTGTTAAATTTTTACTCAAGATGTCCCTCTGCTGGTATATTGGAATATTGGATTGTTCTTTTTACAAGCATGTTCAGATTTCTAATATGAATTATTTAAAACACTTCTGCTCGTTTCTAACAAAATATCCATAGCATGTTACTGTTGATTTGTGTTAAGGAAAAGGAACAAAGATGCGCAAATCTGTGTATCTGTAAATTATTTGGAGAATTTCTCCTAAGACAACCTATGACAAACCTCTTTGCAAGTAAAAACCCAAGCTCTGTCTCAGTTCCCTTCATATTTAATAGTTAATTTTCTTTTTGATACAACATGATCAATGTGAGCTCCCTTTGTTGTTGTTGTCCAATTGTTAAGTTGTGTCCAACTCTTTGTGACTCTATGGACTGCAGTGCACCAGGATTACATGTTCTTCACTATCTCCCAGAGTTTGCTCAAATTCATGTCCATTGAGTCAGTGATGCTATCTAACCATCTCATTACCTGCCACTAACTTCTCCTTCTGCTCTCAGTGGTTCCCAGCATTGGGGTCTTTTCCAATGAGTTGGCTCTTCACATGAGGTTGCCAAAGTATTGGAGCTTGAGTTTCAGCATCAGTCCTTCCAATGAATATTCAGGCTTGATTTCCTTTAGGATTGAGTGGTTTGTTCTCCTTGATGTGCAAGGAACTCTCAAGAGACTACTCCATCAACACAATTCGAAGCCATCAGTTATTTGGCACTCAAGCCTTATTTGTGGTCCAACTCTCATATCCATACGTGACTACTGGAAAAATCATAGCTTTGACTATACAGACCTTTGTTGGCAAATTAATATCTCTTCTTTTTAAAACACTGTCTAGGTTTGTCCTAGATTTACTTCCAAGGGAAAATTGTCTTTTAATTTCATGGTTGCAGTCAGCATCTTTAAGAAAATAATCTTGGAGCCCAAGAAAATAAAGTCTGCCACTGTTTCTACTTCTCCACCTCACTCCCCTGCCCCCACTATTTGCCACAAAGTGATGGAAACAGATTCCATGACCTTAGGTTTTAGAATACTGAGTTTAAGTCAGCTCTTTCAGGCTCCGCTTTCAACCTCATCAATAAGCTCTTTAGTTCCTCTTCACTTTACTTTGTACCCTTAGAGTGATATCATCTGCATATCTGAAGTTGTTGATATTTCTCCTGGCAATTTTCAGTTTTTCTTTTAAAAAATAATTAATTTTTTAATTGGATGCTAATTACTTTACAATATTGCTGTGTTTTTTTTTCATACATTGACATGAATCAGCCATGGGTGGGTATACATGAGTCTCCCCATCCTGACTCCCTTCCACCTCCCTCCCCATGCCATTCCTCTGGGTTGTTATAGAGCACCAGCTTTGAGTGCCCTGCTTTATACCTCGAACCTGCACTGGTCATCTATTATGCTATTATCTCAAGTCATCCCACCCTTGCCTTCTTCCACATAGTCCAAAAGTCTGTTCTTTACATCTATGTCTCTTTCATTGTCTTGAATATAAGGTCACTGTCACCGTCATTCTAAATTCTGTATATATGCATTAATATACTGTATTGGTGTTTCTCTTTCTGACTTACTTCACTCTGTATAATAGGCTTCAGCTCATCCACCTCATTAGAATTGACTCAAAAGCATTCTTTTTTTATATAGCTGAGTAATATTCCATTGTATATATGGACCACAGCTTTGTTATCCATTCATCTGCAGTGTACATTTAGTTTGCTTCCAAGTCCTAGGTATTGTAAACAGTGCTGCAATGAACATTGGGGTACATGTGTCTCTTTCGATTCTGGTTTCCTCAGTGTGTATGCCCAGCAGTTGGATTGCTGGGTTGTGTGGCAGTTCTATTTCCAGTTTTTTTTTTTTTTTTTAAGGAATATCCATACTGTTCTCCGTAGTGGCTGAACTAGTTTTCATTCCCACCAATAGTGTAACAAGGTTCGCTTTCTTCCACACCCTTTTCAGAATTTATTTTTGGAAGACTTTTTAAGGGCAACCATTCTGATTGGTGTGAGATGACACCTCATTGTGATTTTTATTTACATTTATGTAATAATGAGTGACATTGAGCATCTTTCCATGTGTTTGTTAGTCATATGTATGTCTTCTTTGGAGAAATGTCTGTTTAGATCCTCTGCCAACTTTTTGACTGGATCATTTATTTTTCTCTTATTGAACTGCATGAGCTGCTTGAATATTTTGGAGATTAATTCTATGTCAGTTATTTCATTTGCTATTATTTTCTCCCAATCTGAAGGCTGCCTTTTCAGCATGCTTTTAGTTTCATTCATTGTGCCAAAGCTTTTAAGTTTAACTAGTCCCCATTTGTCTTTTTTTGCTTTTATTTCCATTACTCTGGGAGGTGGGTTATAGAGGATCTTGCTGTGATTTGTGTCAGAGAGTGTTCTGCCTATGTTTTCCTAAGAGTTTTATAGTTTTATAGTTTCTGGTCTTACATTTAGATATTTGGGTGTGGTGTTAGAAAGTGTTCTAGTTTCATTCTTTTACACGTGGTTAACCAGTTTTCCCAGCATCATTTTTAAAGAGATCGTCTTTTCTCCATTGCATATTTTTTGCTCTTTTGTCAGATATAAGGGGTCCATAGGTGAGTGCATTTATCTCTGGAATTTCTATTTTGCTCCATTGATCTATATTTCTGTCTTTGTGCCAGTACAATACTATCTTGATGACTGTAGCTTTGTAGTTTAGTTTGAAGTCAAGCAGGTTGATTCCTCTGGTTCCATTTTTCTTTCTCAAGATTGCTTTGGCTATTCAAGGTGTTCTGTGTTTCCATACAAACTATGAACTTATTTGTTCTAGTTCTGTGAAAAATGCCATTAGTAGCATGATAGGAATTGCACTGAATCTATGAACATGGTATATTTCTCCATCTTTTTTGTCATTTTTTATTTATTTCATAAGTCTTTTACAGTCTTCTATATATAGGTCATTTTTTCTTTAGGTGCATTTATTTCTAAGTGTTGTATTCTTTCATTGCAATGGTGAATGTGATTGTTTCCTTAATTTCTCTTTCTGTTTCCTCATTGTAATTGTATAAGAATGCAAGGGATTACTGTGTATTAACTTTATATCCTGAAACTTTACTATATTCATTGATTAGCTCTAGTAAGTTTCTGGTGTTGTCCTTAGGGTTCTCTATGTAGGGGATCATATCATCTGCAGACAGTGACAGTATTACTTCTTTTCCAATCTGGATTCTTTTCATTTCTTTTTCTTCTCTTGTTGCTGTGGCTTGGACTTACAAAACTATGTTGAATAGTAGTAGTGAGAATGGGTCTTGTCTTGTTCTTGATTTTAGAGGAAATGCTTTCAATTTTTGCCATGGAGAATAATGCTTCTTGTGAGTTTGTTGTATATGACTTTTATTATGTTGTGATATTTATCTCCATGCCTGCTTTCTAGAGAGCTTTTTTATTAATCATAAATGGGTGATGAATTTTGTCAAAGGCTTTGTCTACATCTACTGAGATAATCAAATAGATTTGATCTTTCAGTTTGTTAATATGGAGTATCCCGTTGATCGCTTTGTGAATATTGAAGAATACTTGGACCCCTGGGATTAAGGTCACTTGGTCATGATGAAGGATCTTTTTAATATGTTGTTGGATTTTGTTTGCTAGAATTTTGGTGAGGATTTTTCCATCTGTGTTCATTAAGTAATATTGGCCTGAAGTTTTCTTTATGTGTGGCACCTTTGTCTGGTTTGCTATTAGAGGGATGGTGGCCTCATAGAATCAGTTCAGGAGTTTACCTTCCTCTGAATTTTTCTGGAAGATTTTGGGTAGGATAGATGTTATCTCTTCTCTAAATTTTTGGTGGAATTCACCTGTGAAGCCATCCTGGGTTTTTGTTTGTTGGAATGTTTTTTATTACAGTTTCGATTGCTCTGCTTGTGATTGGTCTCCTAGCATTCTCTATTTCTTTCTGTTTCAGTTTTGGAAGGTTATACATTTCTAAGAATTTGTCCATTTCTTCCAAGTTATTCATTTTATTGACATATGGTTGTTAATAGTAGTCTCTTTTTATCCTTTGTATTTCTGTGTTGTCTATTGTGATTTCTTCATTTTCCTTTCTAATTTATTAATTTGATTTTTTTCCCATTTTTGCTTGATGAATCTGGTTAACGGTTTGTCTATTTTATTTATTTTCTCAAAGAATAAGCTTTTAATTTTGTTGATTTTTCCTATAGCCTCCTTCGTTTGTTTTTCATTTATTTGCATTCTGATTTTTATGATTTCTTTCCTTATACTAATTTTGGGGTTTATCTTTAATTATTTTTCTAGTTGTTTTAGGTGTAAAGCTAGATTGTTTATTTGATGTTTCTCTTGTTTCTTGAAGTAGGCTTGTATTGCTATGAACCTCCCTTTTAACACTGCTTTTACTGAATCCCACCAGTTTTGGGTGCCATGTTTTCATTTTCATGTTTCTATGCATATTTTCATTTGATTTTTTTATTTCTTCAATGATCTGTTGGTCATTCAGAAGTGTGTTGTTTAGCTTCCATGTGTTTGTATTTTTAATAGTTATTTTCCTGTAGTTGACATCTGCTATAACTCGTTGTGATCAGAAAAGATGCTTGAAAATATGTCATTTATTTTTACTTTACCAACACTAGATTTATTGCCCATGATATAATCTTTCCTGGTGAATATTTTGTGTGCACATGAGAAAAAAGGTGAAATTCATTGTTTTTGGGTGAAACACTCTAGAGATATCAATTGAGTCTTATTAGTCCATTGTTTAATTCAAATCCTGTGTTTCCTTGCCAATTCTTTGTTTGGTTGATCTATCCATACGTGTGAGTGGGGTATTAAAGTCCCACTATTATTGTGTTACTGTTAATTTCCCTTTCATACTTGTTAACAATTGCCTTATGTCTTTAGATGCCCTTTGTTGGGTACAGATATATTTATAATTGCTATATCTTCTTTTTGGATTGATCCTATGATCATTATTTAGTGTCCTTCTTTGTCTTTTATCACGATCTTTATTTCAAAGTCTATGTTATCTACAGTGAGTATTGTTACTCCTGCTTTCTTTTGGTCTCCATTAACACAAAGTATCTATTTCCAGTCCCACACTTTCATATAGTATGTATCCCTAGCTTTGACATAGGTCGTTTTTAGACAGCATATATAAAGGTCATGTTTTTGTATCCATTCGGCTAGTCTTTGTCTTTTCATTGGAGCATTTAAGCCACTTATATTTAAGGTAATTATTGACAAATATAATCCCATTTCAATTTTCCTTGTTGTTTG